>OX421454.1:2688316-2723316 GCA_949126865.1 Montipora capitata | reverse complement strand
AGCTAACTTACATGAGCATTAAATTGAAATGAATTGTGTCACGCCAGTTACTGAAAACCACTAGAAACCATCCTTTAGAAGTGGCTATAAATAACGTGGAAACGTATTCCTCATCTAATACAGCGGCACCACATTCAAAGGAAAGAGCACTTAACATTAAAAAAAATCGAAAATAGCATTGCAAAATGAAGACTAAGGGGGTGATTACATGAGAAAACTCGCCCCGGCGCGCGTTTCACACCGGGGTGACCTTTTGATTCATACCGCGTTTGCATGATGACACGGTGAATTCGTATCGTTTTTAAATGAAGGGACACCACATATCGATAAAATACGGGCGTGAATCGGAATTAAAAATATATGGATTTACTGAGCCCAGACTAAAGCATTCAAGGCCCTCTACATCAGGCCGTAAGCATATCCAATATCTGACAACTCGCTCCCATGTCACTGGAACGTCGGAATTGGAAAAATTACCGCGGAACGGTAAGTTTAGAACTCCCTACTCTTTGTATCACTTACTTGTTAACCCTTTAAGTGTTAAGAGCTTGTTTGTTTTTGTTTTTTTACTTTTTGGGCGACAAACAGAACTTGGCTTCGCCGTGTAAGAGTCCGTGTAAGAAGATCTCATTGAACATCTGCAGTACATAACGTACCTACCGTTTTAAGTCAATGCCAATGTGGGCTCACTTTCAACATCACGTGACAAATGTCCGGTCCGTATTCGGTGAGCGAACGAGTTGGCCTTAATCTGGTAGGGTTATCATTTTATAAGTGGTTTTCTGGGCCATCTTCGTCCACAGAAGCCCCCAGGCTGGCATCATTAAGCCGGAATGTAGGTAAAGGCAACCCTTTGAAAGAAAACAGAGGCGAGAGATGGTTTCATGCAGACTGGGACGCCTAAAACAGGGCGGTTCACGAGTGAAGTTGTCTCTCTGGCCTTTCTGTGGACGAATTCCAGGACCTACTCACACAATCTGGGCAAGTTTTGAAAGCTAAAACCTTCAATGGATGCGGTATTTTGCTGGTAGGACTGGGTGGCCCGACACTTATGAAAAAAACTATGAAATGAGAATCGGGAGTCTTCCCTTGTCATGGAATGGCAGAATTACCCAGAATTCTTTTTGGGCATGAGCGAGGCAACTTAAGAAGCACGAGACTGGCCCTCATCGAATGGCTGAAGCGCAGCCAGAGGAAATGATTTCTAGCCAGATACTCAGCGGTAGGCCTGGTGTGTGCTGTTAACTTCTGAACAAGTTTTTATCATAAAAAGTTCGCGACAAAGTTGTGCTTTAATTTCGCTGTAATTCTCGTGTCAAAGAAACGGTATAATAATGTAAATAAGAGAATAACGATATATATATATATCTGCAGATTACCTGTCCTCTTATTACGAAAGTCAAGCTCTACATCTCTATGCAATAATCGCATTCAAAATTTCCTCGTATTACTTGATAAAAGTATGCTTTTTTTGTTTTGGTTTGTTTTGTTTGTGTTTTTTTTTTTTTTTTTTTGAAAGAAGGGGTTTTCTGCTTATATGAAAGATACGTTTTCTCTCCCGTCCCCTGCTCACGCATGATCTTCGCGGAATTACATTCTGTCCCTCAATAAACCTGGAACAACCATTTATGGTCTTAGTTCTCTTTTTTTCTTACGTATCAGCTAAGTTGCGGAATGCGCTAGCTGATTTTATCCGTACCTATGAGTTTACTGCTTTTAAAAGAGAATCCAGGGCCGCATTTTGTACAGCGGCTTTTCTTTTTAATGAATATATCTTTAAACATTATGTATTTAGTAGGTATCTGTATATGCTATGTAATTTCGCTGTAAATGTAATGTCTCGAAGATATTAGCCCCTGTAGTTATTCGGAAATTCGAGATGAAATAAAGCTTGTGCCTGTATGTATGTTACCTTTAGCAGGGCGCGTGCGTACACTTTGTAATCTGTGTTTCCAGTGCTTACCATATGACAGAGAAAATGACTTTTCCCTTCAATATATAAGCCATCTAATTCTTACGCTATATTGACAAGGGCGGTTTGGAGCTGTGAGTAGGCGTGGGATTTGTCACGTATGGTTTAGGGGCCGACATATCTCTCCCTCAATGCCGTACCGGGAGGCAAGGTCGGTAGCAGAAAGCAGCGAAGGGCCAACTGCGTCCAAAAGCGATCGCACGGGCCGAAATCCCGGGATGACTCGTTTGGTACGACGCTCCAGCGCCGGTGTCTGGAGGTACTGCGTTTTTCTCTCTTGTTCAAACATTCCGTCAGCGCATGCGCAAATGTTTTGGCTCTTCGATACCTAGCCTACCAAAAACAATTAACATGCTGGTTTTTTTGTTTGTTTTTTTTTCGTACCAGCAATTGACATTTCAGTTGATTTTATAGGCATAAACGTAACGTAAGAACCGTGTGTGTCTGGTCTTGTCTCAGACAGAGGCGAGAGATGGTTTCATGCAGACTGGGACGCCTAAAACAGGGCGGTTCACGAGTGAAGTTGTCTCTCTGGCCTTTCTGTGGACGAATTCCAGGACCTACTCACACAATCTGGGCAAGTTTTGAAAGCTAAAACCTTCAATGGATGCGGTATTTTGCTGGTAGGACTGGGTGGCCCGACACTTATGAAAAAAACTATGAAATGAGAATCGGGAGTCTTCCCTTGTCATGGAATGGCAGAATTACCCAGAATTCTTTTTGGGCATGAGCGAGGCAACTTAAGAAGCACGAGACTGGCCCTCATCGAATGGCTGAAGCGCAGCCAGAGGAAATGATTTCTAGCCAGATACTCAGCGGTAGGCCTGGTGTGTGCTGTTAACTTCTGAACAAGTTTTTATCATAAAAAGTTCGCGACAAAGTTGTGCTTTAATTTCGCTGTAATTCTCGTGTCAAAGAAACGGTATAATAATGTAAATAAGAGAATAACGATATATATATATATCTGCAGATTACCTGTCCTCTTACTACGAAAGTCAAGCTCTACATCTCTATGCAATAATCGCATTCAAAATTTCCTCGTATTACTTGATAAAAGTATGCTTTTTTTGTTTTGGTTTGTTTTGTTTGTGTTTTTTTTTTTTTTTTTTTGAAAGAAGGGGTTTTCTGCTTATATGAAAGATACGTTTTCTCTCCCGTCCCCTGCTCACGCATGATCTTCGCGGAATTACATTCTGTCCCTCAATAAACCTGGAACAACCATTTATGGTCTTAGTTCTCTTTTTTTCTTACGTATCAGCTAAGTTGCGGAATGCGCTAGCTGATTTTATCCGTACCTATGAGTTTACTGCTTTTAAAAGAGAATCCAGGGCCGCATTTTGTACAGCGGCTTTTCTTTTTAATGAATATATCTTTAAACATTATGTATTTAGTAGGTATCTGTATATGCTATGTAATTTCGCTGTAAATGTAATGTCTCGAAGATATTAGCCCCTGTAGTTATTCGGAAATTCGAGATGAAATAAAGCTTGTGCCTGTATGTATGTTACCTTTAGCAGGGCGCGTGCGTACACTTTGTAATCTGTGTTTCCAGTGCTTACCATATGACAGAGAAAATGACTTTTCCCTTCAATATATAAGCCATCTAATTCTTACGCTATATTGACAAGGGCGGTTTGGAGCTGTGAGTAGGCGTGGGATTTGTCACGTATGGTTTAGGGGCCGACATATCTCTCCCTCAATGCCGTACCGGGAGGCAAGGTCGGTAGCAGAAAGCAGCGAAGGGCCAACTGCGTCCAAAAGCGATCGCACGGGCCGAAATCCCGGGATGACTCGTTTGGTACGACGCTCCAGCGCCGGTGTCTGGAGGTACTGCGTTTTTCTCTCTTGTTCAAACATTCCGTCAGCGCATGCGCAAATGTTTTGGCTCTTCGATACCTAGCCTACCAAAAACAATTAACATGCTGGTTTTTTTGTTTGTTTTTTTTTCGTACCAGCAATTGACATTTCAGTTGATTTTATAGGCATAAACGTAACGTAAGAACCGTGTGTGTCTGGTCTTGTCTCAGACAGAGGCGAGAGATGGTTTCATGCAGACTGGGACGCCTAAAACAGGGCGGTTCACGAGTGAAGTTGTCTCTCTGGCCTTTCTGTGGACGAATTCCAGGACCTACTCACACAATCTGGGCAAGTTTTGAAAGCTAAAACCTTCAATGGATGCGGTATTTTGCTGGTAGGACTGGGTGGCCCGACACTTATGAAAAAAACTATGAAATGAGAATCGGGAGTCTTCCCTTGTCATGGAATGGCAGAATTACCCAGAATTCTTTTTGGGCATGAGCGAGGCAACTTAAGAAGCACGAGACTGGCCCTCATCGAATGGCTGAAGCGCAGCCAGAGGAAATGATTTCTAGCCAGATACTCAGCGGTAGGCCTGGTGTGTGCTGTTAACTTCTGAACAAGTTTTTATCATAAAAAGTTCGCGACAAAGTTGTGCTTTAATTTCGCTGTAATTCTCGTGTCAAAGAAACGGTATAATAATGTAAATAAGAGAATAACGATATATATATATATCTGCAGATTACCTGTCCTCTTACTACGAAAGTCAAGCTCTACATCTCTATGCAATAATCGCATTCAAAATTTCCTCGTATTACTTGATAAAAGTATGCTTTTTTTGTTTTGGTTTGTTTTGTTTGTGTTTTTTTTTTTTTTTTTTTGAAAGAAGGGGTTTTCTGCTTATATGAAAGATACGTTTTCTCTCCCGTCCCCTGCTCACGCATGATCTTCGCGGAATTACATTCTGTCCCTCAATAAACCTGGAACAACCATTTATGGTCTTAGTTCTCTTTTTTTCTTACGTATCAGCTAAGTTGCGGAATGCGCTAGCTGATTTTATCCGTACCTATGAGTTTACTGCTTTTAAAAGAGAATCCAGGGCCGCATTTTGTACAGCGGCTTTTCTTTTTAATGAATATATCTTTAAACATTATGTATTTAGTAGGTATCTGTATATGCTATGTAATTTCGCTGTAAATGTAATGTCTCGAAGATATTAGCCCCTGTAGTTATTCGGAAATTCGAGATGAAATAAAGCTTGTGCCTGTATGTATGTTACCTTTAGCAGGGCGCGTGCGTACACTTTGTAATCTGTGTTTCCAGTGCTTACCATATGACAGAGAAAATGACTTTTCCCTTCAATATATAAGCCATCTAATTCTTACGCTATATTGACAAGGGCGGTTTGGAGCTGTGAGTAGGCGTGGGATTTGTCACGTATGGTTTAGGGGCCGACATATCTCTCCCTCAATGCCGTACCGGGAGGCAAGGTCGGTAGCAGAAAGCAGCGAAGGGCCAACTGCGTCCAAAAGCGATCGCACGGGCCGAAATCCCGGGATGACTCGTTTGGTACGACGCTCCAGCGCCGGTGTCTGGAGGTACTGCGTTTTTCTCTCTTGTTCAAACATTCCGTCAGCGCATGCGCAAATGTTTTGGCTCTTCGATACCTAGCCTACCAAAAACAATTAACATGCTGGTTTTTTTGTTTGTTTTTTTTTCGTACCAGCAATTGACATTTCAGTTGATTTTATAGGCATAAACGTAACGTAAGAACCGTGTGTGTCTGGTCTTGTCTCAGACAGAGGCGAGAGATGGTTTCATGCAGACTGGGACGCCTAAAACAGGGCGGTTCACGAGTGAAGTTGTCTCTCTGGCCTTTCTGTGGACGAATTCCAGGACCTACTCACACAATCTGGGCAAGTTTTGAAAGCTAAAACCTTCAATGGATGCGGTATTTTGCTGGTAGGACTGGGTGGCCCGACACTTATGAAAAAAACTATGAAATGAGAATCGGGAGTCTTCCCTTGTCATGGAATGGCAGAATTACCCAGAATTCTTTTTGGGCATGAGCGAGGCAACTTAAGAAGCACGAGACTGGCCCTCATCGAATGGCTGAAGCGCAGCCAGAGGAAATGATTTCTAGCCAGATACTCAGCGGTAGGCCTGGTGTGTGCTGTTAACTTCTGAACAAGTTTTTATCATAAAAAGTTCGCGACAAAGTTGTGCTTTAATTTCGCTGTAATTCTCGTGTCAAAGAAACGGTATAATAATGTAAATAAGAGAATAACGATATATATATATATCTGCAGATTACCTGTCCTCTTACTACGAAAGTCAAGCTCTACATCTCTATGCAATAATCGCATTCAAAATTTCCTCGTATTACTTGATAAAAGTATGCTTTTTTTGTTTTGGTTTGTTTTGTTTGTGTTTTTTTTTTTTTTTTTTTGAAAGAAGGGGTTTTCTGCTTATATGAAAGATACGTTTTCTCTCCCGTCCCCTGCTCACGCATGATCTTCGCGGAATTACATTCTGTCCCTCAATAAACCTGGAACAACCATTTATGGTCTTAGTTCTCTTTTTTTCTTACGTATCAGCTAAGTTGCGGAATGCGCTAGCTGATTTTATCCGTACCTATGAGTTTACTGCTTTTAAAAGAGAATCCAGGGCCGCATTTTGTACAGCGGCTTTTCTTTTTAATGAATATATCTTTAAACATTATGTATTTAGTAGGTATCTGTATATGCTATGTAATTTCGCTGTAAATGTAATGTCTCGAAGATATTAGCCCCTGTAGTTATTCGGAAATTCGAGATGAAATAAAGCTTGTGCCTGTATGTATGTTACCTTTAGCAGGGCGCGTGCGTACACTTTGTAATCTGTGTTTCCAGTGCTTACCATATGACAGAGAAAATGACTTTTCCCTTCAATATATAAGCCATCTAATTCTTACGCTATATTGACAAGGGCGGTTTGGAGCTGTGAGTAGGCGTGGGATTTGTCACGTATGGTTTAGGGGCCGACATATCTCTCCCTCAATGCCGTACCGGGAGGCAAGGTCGGTAGCAGAAAGCAGCGAAGGGCCAACTGCGTCCAAAAGCGATCGCACGGGCCGAAATCCCGGGATGACTCGTTTGGTACGACGCTCCAGCGCCGGTGTCTGGAGGTACTGCGTTTTTCTCTCTTGTTCAAACATTCCGTCAGCGCATGCGCAAATGTTTTGGCTCTTCGATACCTAGCCTACCAAAAACAATTAACATGCTGGTTTTTTTGTTTGTTTTTTTTTCGTACCAGCAATTGACATTTCAGTTGATTTTATAGGCATAAACGTAACGTAAGAACCGTGTGTGTCTGGTCTTGTCTCAGACAGAGGCGAGAGATGGTTTCATGCAGACTGGGACGCCTAAAACAGGGCGGTTCACGAGTGAAGTTGTCTCTCTGGCCTTTCTGTGGACGAATTCCAGGACCTACTCACACAATCTGGGCAAGTTTTGAAAGCTAAAACCTTCAATGGATGCGGTATTTTGCTGGTAGGACTGGGTGGCCCGACACTTATGAAAAAAACTATGAAATGAGAATCGGGAGTCTTCCCTTGTCATGGAATGGCAGAATTACCCAGAATTCTTTTTGGGCATGAGCGAGGCAACTTAAGAAGCACGAGACTGGCCCTCATCGAATGGCTGAAGCGCAGCCAGAGGAAATGATTTCTAGCCAGATACTCAGCGGTAGGCCTGGTGTGTGCTGTTAACTTCTGAACAAGTTTTTATCATAAAAAGTTCGCGACAAAGTTGTGCTTTAATTTCGCTGTAATTCTCGTGTCAAAGAAACGGTATAATAATGTAAATAAGAGAATAACGATATATATATATATCTGCAGATTACCTGTCCTCTTACTACGAAAGTCAAGCTCTACATCTCTATGCAATAATCGCATTCAAAATTTCCTCGTATTACTTGATAAAAGTATGCTTTTTTTGTTTTGGTTTGTTTTGTTTGTGTTTTTTTTTTTTTTTTTTTGAAAGAAGGGGTTTTCTGCTTATATGAAAGATACGTTTTCTCTCCCGTCCCCTGCTCACGCATGATCTTCGCGGAATTACATTCTGTCCCTCAATAAACCTGGAACAACCATTTATGGTCTTAGTTCTCTTTTTTTCTTACGTATCAGCTAAGTTGCGGAATGCGCTAGCTGATTTTATCCGTACCTATGAGTTTACTGCTTTTAAAAGAGAATCCAGGGCCGCATTTTGTACAGCGGCTTTTCTTTTTAATGAATATATCTTTAAACATTATGTATTTAGTAGGTATCTGTATATGCTATGTAATTTCGCTGTAAATGTAATGTCTCGAAGATATTAGCCCCTGTAGTTATTCGGAAATTCGAGATGAAATAAAGCTTGTGCCTGTATGTATGTTACCTTTAGCAGGGCGCGTGCGTACACTTTGTAATCTGTGTTTCCAGTGCTTACCATATGACAGAGAAAATGACTTTTCCCTTCAATATATAAGCCATCTAATTCTTACGCTATATTGACAAGGGCGGTTTGGAGCTGTGAGTAGGCGTGGGATTTGTCACGTATGGTTTAGGGGCCGACATATCTCTCCCTCAATGCCGTACCGGGAGGCAAGGTCGGTAGCAGAAAGCAGCGAAGGGCCAACTGCGTCCAAAAGCGATCGCACGGGCCGAAATCCCGGGATGACTCGTTTGGTACGACGCTCCAGCGCCGGTGTCTGGAGGTACTGCGTTTTTCTCTCTTGTTCAAACATTCCGTCAGCGCATGCGCAAATGTTTTGGCTCTTCGATACCTAGCCTACCAAAAACAATTAACATGCTGGTTTTTTTGTTTGTTTTTTTTTCGTACCAGCAATTGACATTTCAGTTGATTTTATAGGCATAAACGTAACGTAAGAACCGTGTGTGTCTGGTCTTGTCTCAGACAGAGGCGAGAGATGGTTTCATGCAGACTGGGACGCCTAAAACAGGGCGGTTCACGAGTGAAGTTGTCTCTCTGGCCTTTCTGTGGACGAATTCCAGGACCTACTCACACAATCTGGGCAAGTTTTGAAAGCTAAAACCTTCAATGGATGCGGTATTTTGCTGGTAGGACTGGGTGGCCCGACACTTATGAAAAAAACTATGAAATGAGAATCGGGAGTCTTCCCTTGTCATGGAATGGCAGAATTACCCAGAATTCTTTTTGGGCATGAGCGAGGCAACTTAAGAAGCACGAGACTGGCCCTCATCGAATGGCTGAAGCGCAGCCAGAGGAAATGATTTCTAGCCAGATACTCAGCGGTAGGCCTGGTGTGTGCTGTTAACTTCTGAACAAGTTTTTATCATAAAAAGTTCGCGACAAAGTTGTGCTTTAATTTCGCTGTAATTCTCGTGTCAAAGAAACGGTATAATAATGTAAATAAGAGAATAACGATATATATATATATCTGCAGATTACCTGTCCTCTTACTACGAAAGTCAAGCTCTACATCTCTATGCAATAATCGCATTCAAAATTTCCTCGTATTACTTGATAAAAGTATGCTTTTTTTGTTTTGGTTTGTTTTGTTTGTGTTTTTTTTTTTTTTTTTTTGAAAGAAGGGGTTTTCTGCTTATATGAAAGATACGTTTTCTCTCCCGTCCCCTGCTCACGCATGATCTTCGCGGAATTACATTCTGTCCCTCAATAAACCTGGAACAACCATTTATGGTCTTAGTTCTCTTTTTTTCTTACGTATCAGCTAAGTTGCGGAATGCGCTAGCTGATTTTATCCGTACCTATGAGTTTACTGCTTTTAAAAGAGAATCCAGGGCCGCATTTTGTACAGCGGCTTTTCTTTTTAATGAATATATCTTTAAACATTATGTATTTAGTAGGTATCTGTATATGCTATGTAATTTCGCTGTAAATGTAATGTCTCGAAGATATTAGCCCCTGTAGTTATTCGGAAATTCGAGATGAAATAAAGCTTGTGCCTGTATGTATGTTACCTTTAGCAGGGCGCGTGCGTACACTTTGTAATCTGTGTTTCCAGTGCTTACCATATGACAGAGAAAATGACTTTTCCCTTCAATATATAAGCCATCTAATTCTTACGCTATATTGACAAGGGCGGTTTGGAGCTGTGAGTAGGCGTGGGATTTGTCACGTATGGTTTAGGGGCCGACATATCTCTCCCTCAATGCCGTACCGGGAGGCAAGGTCGGTAGCAGAAAGCAGCGAAGGGCCAACTGCGTCCAAAAGCGATCGCACGGGCCGAAATCCCGGGATGACTCGTTTGGTACGACGCTCCAGCGCCGGTGTCTGGAGGTACTGCGTTTTTCTCTCTTGTTCAAACATTCCGTCAGCGCATGCGCAAATGTTTTGGCTCTTCGATACCTAGCCTACCAAAAACAATTAACATGCTGGTTTTTTTGTTTGTTTTTTTTTCGTACCAGCAATTGACATTTCAGTTGATTTTATAGGCATAAACGTAACGTAAGAACCGTGTGTGTCTGGTCTTGTCTCAGACAGAGGCGAGAGATGGTTTCATGCAGACTGGGACGCCTAAAACAGGGCGGTTCACGAGTGAAGTTGTCTCTCTGGCCTTTCTGTGGACGAATTCCAGGACCTACTCACACAATCTGGGCAAGTTTTGAAAGCTAAAACCTTCAATGGATGCGGTATTTTGCTGGTAGGACTGGGTGGCCCGACACTTATGAAAAAAACTATGAAATGAGAATCGGGAGTCTTCCCTTGTCATGGAATGGCAGAATTACCCAGAATTCTTTTTGGGCATGAGCGAGGCAACTTAAGAAGCACGAGACTGGCCCTCATCGAATGGCTGAAGCGCAGCCAGAGGAAATGATTTCTAGCCAGATACTCAGCGGTAGGCCTGGTGTGTGCTGTTAACTTCTGAACAAGTTTTTATCATAAAAAGTTCGCGACAAAGTTGTGCTTTAATTTCGCTGTAATTCTCGTGTCAAAGAAACGGTATAATAATGTAAATAAGAGAATAACGATATATATATATATCTGCAGATTACCTGTCCTCTTACTACGAAAGTCAAGCTCTACATCTCTATGCAATAATCGCATTCAAAATTTCCTCGTATTACTTGATAAAAGTATGCTTTTTTTGTTTTGGTTTGTTTTGTTTGTGTTTTTTTTTTTTTTTTTTTGAAAGAAGGGGTTTTCTGCTTATATGAAAGATACGTTTTCTCTCCCGTCCCCTGCTCACGCATGATCTTCGCGGAATTACATTCTGTCCCTCAATAAACCTGGAACAACCATTTATGGTCTTAGTTCTCTTTTTTTCTTACGTATCAGCTAAGTTGCGGAATGCGCTAGCTGATTTTATCCGTACCTATGAGTTTACTGCTTTTAAAAGAGAATCCAGGGCCGCATTTTGTACAGCGGCTTTTCTTTTTAATGAATATATCTTTAAACATTATGTATTTAGTAGGTATCTGTATATGCTATGTAATTTCGCTGTAAATGTAATGTCTCGAAGATATTAGCCCCTGTAGTTATTCGGAAATTCGAGATGAAATAAAGCTTGTGCCTGTATGTATGTTACCTTTAGCAGGGCGCGTGCGTACACTTTGTAATCTGTGTTTCCAGTGCTTACCATATGACAGAGAAAATGACTTTTCCCTTCAATATATAAGCCATCTAATTCTTACGCTATATTGACAAGGGCGGTTTGGAGCTGTGAGTAGGCGTGGGATTTGTCACGTATGGTTTAGGGGCCGACATATCTCTCCCTCAATGCCGTACCGGGAGGCAAGGTCGGTAGCAGAAAGCAGCGAAGGGCCAACTGCGTCCAAAAGCGATCGCACGGGCCGAAATCCCGGGATGACTCGTTTGGTACGACGCTCCAGCGCCGGTGTCTGGAGGTACTGCGTTTTTCTCTCTTGTTCAAACATTCCGTCAGCGCATGCGCAAATGTTTTGGCTCTTCGATACCTAGCCTACCAAAAACAATTAACATGCTGGTTTTTTTGTTTGTTTTTTTTTCGTACCAGCAATTGACATTTCAGTTGATTTTATAGGCATAAACGTAACGTAAGAACCGTGTGTGTCTGGTCTTGTCTCAGACAGAGGCGAGAGATGGTTTCATGCAGACTGGGACGCCTAAAACAGGGCGGTTCACGAGTGAAGTTGTCTCTCTGGCCTTTCTGTGGACGAATTCCAGGACCTACTCACACAATCTGGGCAAGTTTTGAAAGCTAAAACCTTCAATGGATGCGGTATTTTGCTGGTAGGACTGGGTGGCCCGACACTTATGAAAAAAACTATGAAATGAGAATCGGGAGTCTTCCCTTGTCATGGAATGGCAGAATTACCCAGAATTCTTTTTGGGCATGAGCGAGGCAACTTAAGAAGCACGAGACTGGCCCTCATCGAATGGCTGAAGCGCAGCCAGAGGAAATGATTTCTAGCCAGATACTCAGCGGTAGGCCTGGTGTGTGCTGTTAACTTCTGAACAAGTTTTTATCATAAAAAGTTCGCGACAAAGTTGTGCTTTAATTTCGCTGTAATTCTCGTGTCAAAGAAACGGTATAATAATGTAAATAAGAGAATAACGATATATATATATATCTGCAGATTACCTGTCCTCTTACTACGAAAGTCAAGCTCTACATCTCTATGCAATAATCGCATTCAAAATTTCCTCGTATTACTTGATAAAAGTATGCTTTTTTTGTTTTGGTTTGTTTTGTTTGTGTTTTTTTTTTTTTTTTTTTGAAAGAAGGGGTTTTCTGCTTATATGAAAGATACGTTTTCTCTCCCGTCCCCTGCTCACGCATGATCTTCGCGGAATTACATTCTGTCCCTCAATAAACCTGGAACAACCATTTATGGTCTTAGTTCTCTTTTTTTCTTACGTATCAGCTAAGTTGCGGAATGCGCTAGCTGATTTTATCCGTACCTATGAGTTTACTGCTTTTAAAAGAGAATCCAGGGCCGCATTTTGTACAGCGGCTTTTCTTTTTAATGAATATATCTTTAAACATTATGTATTTAGTAGGTATCTGTATATGCTATGTAATTTCGCTGTAAATGTAATGTCTCGAAGATATTAGCCCCTGTAGTTATTCGGAAATTCGAGATGAAATAAAGCTTGTGCCTGTATGTATGTTACCTTTAGCAGGGCGCGTGCGTACACTTTGTAATCTGTGTTTCCAGTGCTTACCATATGACAGAGAAAATGACTTTTCCCTTCAATATATAAGCCATCTAATTCTTACGCTATATTGACAAGGGCGGTTTGGAGCTGTGAGTAGGCGTGGGATTTGTCACGTATGGTTTAGGGGCCGACATATCTCTCCCTCAATGCCGTACCGGGAGGCAAGGTCGGTAGCAGAAAGCAGCGAAGGGCCAACTGCGTCCAAAAGCGATCGCACGGGCCGAAATCCCGGGATGACTCGTTTGGTACGACGCTCCAGCGCCGGTGTCTGGAGGTACTGCGTTTTTCTCTCTTGTTCAAACATTCCGTCAGCGCATGCGCAAATGTTTTGGCTCTTCGATACCTAGCCTACCAAAAACAATTAACATGCTGGTTTTTTTGTTTGTTTTTTTTTCGTACCAGCAATTGACATTTCAGTTGATTTTATAGGCATAAACGTAACGTAAGAACCGTGTGTGTCTGGTCTTGTCTCAGACAGAGGCGAGAGATGGTTTCATGCAGACTGGGACGCCTAAAACAGGGCGGTTCACGAGTGAAGTTGTCTCTCTGGCCTTTCTGTGGACGAATTCCAGGACCTACTCACACAATCTGGGCAAGTTTTGAAAGCTAAAACCTTCAATGGATGCGGTATTTTGCTGGTAGGACTGGGTGGCCCGACACTTATGAAAAAAACTATGAAATGAGAATCGGGAGTCTTCCCTTGTCATGGAATGGCAGAATTACCCAGAATTCTTTTTGGGCATGAGCGAGGCAACTTAAGAAGCACGAGACTGGCCCTCATCGAATGGCTGAAGCGCAGCCAGAGGAAATGATTTCTAGCCAGATACTCAGCGGTAGGCCTGGTGTGTGCTGTTAACTTCTGAACAAGTTTTTATCATAAAAAGTTCGCGACAAAGTTGTGCTTTAATTTCGCTGTAATTCTCGTGTCAAAGAAACGGTATAATAATGTAAATAAGAGAATAACGATATATATATATATCTGCAGATTACCTGTCCTCTTATTACGAAAGTCAAGCTCTACATCTCTATGCAATAATCGCATTCAAAATTTCCTCGTATTACTTGATAAAAGTATGCTTTTTTTGTTTTGGTTTGTTTTGTTTGTGTTTTTTTTTTTTTTTTTTTGAAAGAAGGGGTTTTCTGCTTATATGAAAGATACGTTTTCTCTCCCGTCCCCTGCTCACGCATGATCTTCGCGGAATTACATTCTGTCCCTCAATAAACCTGGAACAACCATTTATGGTCTTAGTTCTCTTTTTTTCTTACGTATCAGCTAAGTTGCGGAATGCGCTAGCTGATTTTATCCGTACCTATGAGTTTACTGCTTTTAAAAGAGAATCCAGGGCCGCATTTTGTACAGCGGCTTTTCTTTTTAATGAATATATCTTTAAACATTATGTATTTAGTAGGTATCTGTATATGCTATGTAATTTCGCTGTAAATGTAATGTCTCGAAGATATTAGCCCCTGTAGTTATTCGGAAATTCGAGATGAAATAAAGCTTGTGCCTGTATGTATGTTACCTTTAGCAGGGCGCGTGCGTACACTTTGTAATCTGTGTTTCCAGTGCTTACCATATGACAGAGAAAATGACTTTTCCCTTCAATATATAAGCCATCTAATTCTTACGCTATATTGACAAGGGCGGTTTGGAGCTGTGAGTAGGCGTGGGATTTGTCACGTATGGTTTAGGGGCCGACATATCTCTCCCTCAATGCCGTACCGGGAGGCAAGGTCGGTAGCAGAAAGCAGCGAAGGGCCAACTGCGTCCAAAAGCGATCGCACGGGCCGAAATCCCGGGATGACTCGTTTGGTACGACGCTCCAGCGCCGGTGTCTGGAGGTACTGCGTTTTTCTCTCTTGTTCAAACATTCCGTCAGCGCATGCGCAAATGTTTTGGCTCTTCGATACCTAGCCTACCAAAAACAATTAACATGCTGGTTTTTTTGTTTGTTTTTTTTTCGTACCAGCAATTGACATTTCAGTTGATTTTATAGGCATAAACGTAACGTAAGAACCGTGTGTGTCTGGTCTTGTCTCAGACAGAGGCGAGAGATGGTTTCATGCAGACTGGGACGCCTAAAACAGGGCGGTTCACGAGTGAAGTTGTCTCTCTGGCCTTTCTGTGGACGAATTCCAGGACCTACTCACACAATCTGGGCAAGTTTTGAAAGCTAAAACCTTCAATGGATGCGGTATTTTGCTGGTAGGACTGGGTGGCCCGACACTTATGAAAAAAACTATGAAATGAGAATCGGGAGTCTTCCCTTGTCATGGAATGGCAGAATTACCCAGAATTCTTTTTGGGCATGAGCGAGGCAACTTAAGAAGCACGAGACTGGCCCTCATCGAATGGCTGAAGCGCAGCCAGAGGAAATGATTTCTAGCCAGATACTCAGCGGTAGGCCTGGTGTGTGCTGTTAACTTCTGAACAAGTTTTTATCATAAAAAGTTCGCGACAAAGTTGTGCTTTAATTTCGCTGTAATTCTCGTGTCAAAGAAACGGTATAATAATGTAAATAAGAGAATAACGATATATATATATATCTGCAGATTACCTGTCCTCTTACTACGAAAGTCAAGCTCTACATCTCTATGCAATAATCGCATTCAAAATTTCCTCGTATTACTTGATAAAAGTATGCTTTTTTTGTTTTGGTTTGTTTTGTTTGTGTTTTTTTTTTTTTTTTTTTGAAAGAAGGGGTTTTCTGCTTATATGAAAGATACGTTTTCTCTCCCGTCCCCTGCTCACGCATGATCTTCGCGGAATTACATTCTGTCCCTCAATAAACCTGGAACAACCATTTATGGTCTTAGTTCTCTTTTTTTCTTACGTATCAGCTAAGTTGCGGAATGCGCTAGCTGATTTTATCCGTACCTATGAGTTTACTGCTTTTAAAAGAGAATCCAGGGCCGCATTTTGTACAGCGGCTTTTCTTTTTAATGAATATATCTTTAAACATTATGTATTTAGTAGGTATCTGTATATGCTATGTAATTTCGCTGTAAATGTAATGTCTCGAAGATATTAGCCCCTGTAGTTATTCGGAAATTCGAGATGAAATAAAGCTTGTGCCTGTATGTATGTTACCTTTAGCAGGGCGCGTGCGTACACTTTGTAATCTGTGTTTCCAGTGCTTACCATATGACAGAGAAAATGACTTTTCCCTTCAATATATAAGCCATCTAATTCTTACGCTATATTGACAAGGGCGGTTTGGAGCTGTGAGTAGGCGTGGGATTTGTCACGTATGGTTTAGGGGCCGACATATCTCTCCCTCAATGCCGTACCGGGAGGCAAGGTCGGTAGCAGAAAGCAGCGAAGGGCCAACTGCGTCCAAAAGCGATCGCACGGGCCGAAATCCCGGGATGACTCGTTTGGTACGACGCTCCAGCGCCGGTGTCTGGAGGTACTGCGTTTTTCTCTCTTGTTCAAACATTCCGTCAGCGCATGCGCAAATGTTTTGGCTCTTCGATACCTAGCCTACCAAAAACAATTAACATGCTGGTTTTTTTGTTTGTTTTTTTTTCGTACCAGCAATTGACATTTCAGTTGATTTTATAGGCATAAACGTAACGTAAGAACCGTGTGTGTCTGGTCTTGTCTCAGACAGAGGCGAGAGATGGTTTCATGCAGACTGGGACGCCTAAAACAGGGCGGTTCACGAGTGAAGTTGTCTCTCTGGCCTTTCTGTGGACGAATTCCAGGACCTACTCACACAATCTGGGCAAGTTTTGAAAGCTAAAACCTTCAATGGATGCGGTATTTTGCTGGTAGGACTGGGTGGCCCGACACTTATGAAAAAAACTATGAAATGAGAATCGGGAGTCTTCCCTTGTCATGGAATGGCAGAATTACCCAGAATTCTTTTTGGGCATGAGCGAGGCAACTTAAGAAGCACGAGACTGGCCCTCATCGAATGGCTGAAGCGCAGCCAGAGGAAATGATTTCTAGCCAGATACTCAGCGGTAGGCCTGGTGTGTGCTGTTAACTTCTGAACAAGTTTTTATCATAAAAAGTTCGCGACAAAGTTGTGCTTTAATTTCGCTGTAATTCTCGTGTCAAAGAAACGGTATAATAATGTAAATAAGAGAATAACGATATATATATATATCTGCAGATTACCTGTCCTCTTACTACGAAAGTCAAGCTCTACATCTCTATGCAATAATCGCATTCAAAATTTCCTCGTATTACTTGATAAAAGTATGCTTTTTTTGTTTTGGTTTGTTTTGTTTGTGTTTTTTTTTTTTTTTTTTTGAAAGAAGGGGTTTTCTGCTTATATGAAAGATACGTTTTCTCTCCCGTCCCCTGCTCACGCATGATCTTCGCGGAATTACATTCTGTCCCTCAATAAACCTGGAACAACCATTTATGGTCTTAGTTCTCTTTTTTTCTTACGTATCAGCTAAGTTGCGGAATGCGCTAGCTGATTTTATCCGTACCTATGAGTTTACTGCTTTTAAAAGAGAATCCAGGGCCGCATTTTGTACAGCGGCTTTTCTTTTTAATGAATATATCTTTAAACATTATGTATTTAGTAGGTATCTGTATATGCTATGTAATTTCGCTGTAAATGTAATGTCTCGAAGATATTAGCCCCTGTAGTTATTCGGAAATTCGAGATGAAATAAAGCTTGTGCCTGTATGTATGTTACCTTTAGCAGGGCGCGTGCGTACACTTTGTAATCTGTGTTTCCAGTGCTTACCATATGACAGAGAAAATGACTTTTCCCTTCAATATATAAGCCATCTAATTCTTACGCTATATTGACAAGGGCGGTTTGGAGCTGTGAGTAGGCGTGGGATTTGTCACGTATGGTTTAGGGGCCGACATATCTCTCCCTCAATGCCGTACCGGGAGGCAAGGTCGGTAGCAGAAAGCAGCGAAGGGCCAACTGCGTCCAAAAGCGATCGCACGGGCCGAAATCCCGGGATGACTCGTTTGGTACGACGCTCCAGCGCCGGTGTCTGGAGGTACTGCGTTTTTCTCTCTTGTTCAAACATTCCGTCAGCGCATGCGCAAATGTTTTGGCTCTTCGATACCTAGCCTACCAAAAACAATTAACATGCTGGTTTTTTTGTTTGTTTTTTTTTCGTACCAGCAATTGACATTTCAGTTGATTTTATAGGCATAAACGTAACGTAAGAACCGTGTGTGTCTGGTCTTGTCTCAGACAGAGGCGAGAGATGGTTTCATGCAGACTGGGACGCCTAAAACAGGGCGGTTCACGAGTGAAGTTGTCTCTCTGGCCTTTCTGTGGACGAATTCCAGGACCTACTCACACAATCTGGGCAAGTTTTGAAAGCTAAAACCTTCAATGGATGCGGTATTTTGCTGGTAGGACTGGGTGGCCCGACACTTATGAAAAAAACTATGAAATGAGAATCGGGAGTCTTCCCTTGTCATGGAATGGCAGAATTACCCAGAATTCTTTTTGGGCATGAGCGAGGCAACTTAAGAAGCACGAGACTGGCCCTCATCGAATGGCTGAAGCGCAGCCAGAGGAAATGATTTCTAGCCAGATACTCAGCGGTAGGCCTGGTGTGTGCTGTTAACTTCTGAACAAGTTTTTATCATAAAAAGTTCGCGACAAAGTTGTGCTTTAATTTCGCTGTAATTCTCGTGTCAAAGAAACGGTATAATAATGTAAATAAGAGAATAACGATATATATATATATCTGCAGATTACCTGTCCTCTTATTACGAAAGTCAAGCTCTACATCTCTATGCAATAATCGCATTCAAAATTTCCTCGTATTACTTGATAAAAGTATGCTTTTTTTGTTTTGGTTTGTTTTGTTTGTGTTTTTTTTTTTTTTTTTTTGAAAGAAGGGGTTTTCTGCTTATATGAAAGATACGTTTTCTCTCCCGTCCCCTGCTCACGCATGATCTTCGCGGAATTACATTCTGTCCCTCAATAAACCTGGAACAACCATTTATGGTCTTAGTTCTCTTTTTTTCTTACGTATCAGCTAAGTTGCGGAATGCGCTAGCTGATTTTATCCGTACCTATGAGTTTACTGCTTTTAAAAGAGAATCCAGGGCCGCATTTTGTACAGCGGCTTTTCTTTTTAATGAATATATCTTTAAACATTATGTATTTAGTAGGTATCTGTATATGCTATGTAATTTCGCTGTAAATGTAATGTCTCGAAGATATTAGCCCCTGTAGTTATTCGGAAATTCGAGATGAAATAAAGCTTGTGCCTGTATGTATGTTACCTTTAGCAGGGCGCGTGCGTACACTTTGTAATCTGTGTTTCCAGTGCTTACCATATGACAGAGAAAATGACTTTTCCCTTCAATATATAAGCCATCTAATTCTTACGCTATATTGACAAGGGCGGTTTGGAGCTGTGAGTAGGCGTGGGATTTGTCACGTATGGTTTAGGGGCCGACATATCTCTCCCTCAATGCCGTACCGGGAGGCAAGGTCGGTAGCAGAAAGCAGCGAAGGGCCAACTGCGTCCAAAAGCGATCGCACGGGCCGAAATCCCGGGATGACTCGTTTGGTACGACGCTCCAGCGCCGGTGTCTGGAGGTACTGCGTTTTTCTCTCTTGTTCAAACATTCCGTCAGCGCATGCGCAAATGTTTTGGCTCTTCGATACCTAGCCTACCAAAAACAATTAACATGCTGGTTTTTTTGTTTGTTTTTTTTTCGTACCAGCAATTGACATTTCAGTTGATTTTATAGGCATAAACGTAACGTAAGAACCGTGTGTGTCTGGTCTTGTCTCAGACAGAGGCGAGAGATGGTTTCATGCAGACTGGGACGCCTAAAACAGGGCGGTTCACGAGTGAAGTTGTCTCTCTGGCCTTTCTGTGGACGAATTCCAGGACCTACTCACACAATCTGGGCAAGTTTTGAAAGCTAAAACCTTCAATGGATGCGGTATTTTGCTGGTAGGACTGGGTGGCCCGACACTTATGAAAAAAACTATGAAATGAGAATCGGGAGTCTTCCCTTGTCATGGAATGGCAGAATTACCCAGAATTCTTTTTGGGCATGAGCGAGGCAACTTAAGAAGCACGAGACTGGCCCTCATCGAATGGCTGAAGCGCAGCCAGAGGAAATGATTTCTAGCCAGATACTCAGCGGTAGGCCTGGTGTGTGCTGTTAACTTCTGAACAAGTTTTTATCATAAAAAGTTCGCGACAAAGTTGTGCTTTAATTTCGCTGTAATTCTCGTGTCAAAGAAACGGTATAATAATGTAAATAAGAGAATAACGATATATATATATATCTGCAGATTACCTGTCCTCTTACTACGAAAGTCAAGCTCTACATCTCTATGCAATAATCGCATTCAAAATTTCCTCGTATTACTTGATAAAAGTATGCTTTTTTTGTTTTGGTTTGTTTTGTTTGTGTTTTTTTTTTTTTTTTTTTGAAAGAAGGGGTTTTCTGCTTATATGAAAGATACGTTTTCTCTCCCGTCCCCTGCTCACGCATGATCTTCGCGGAATTACATTCTGTCCCTCAATAAACCTGGAACAACCATTTATGGTCTTAGTTCTCTTTTTTTCTTACGTATCAGCTAAGTTGCGGAATGCGCTACCTGATTTTATCCGTACCTATGAGTTTACTGCTTTTAAAAGAGAATCCAGGGCCGCATTTTGTACAGCGGCTTTTCTTTTTAATGAATATATCTTTAAACATTATGTATTTAGTAGGTATCTGTATATGCTATGTAATTTCGCTGTAAATGTAATGTCTCGAAGATATTAGCCCCTGTAGTTATTCGGAAATTCGAGATGAAATAAAGCTTGTGCCTGTATGTATGTTACCTTTAGCAGGGCGCGTGCGTACACTTTGTAATCTGTGTTTCCAGTGCTTACCATATGACAGAGAAAATGACTTTTCCCTTCAATATATAAGCCATCTAATTCTTACGCTATATTGACAAGGGCGGTTTGGAGCTGTGAGTAGGCGTGGGATTTGTCACGTATGGTTTAGGGGCCGACATATCTCTCCCTCAATGCCGTACCGGGAGGCAAGGTCGGTAGCAGAAAGCAGCGAAGGGCCAACTGCGTCCAAAAGCGATCGCACGGGCCGAAATCCCGGGATGACTCGTTTGGTACGACGCTCCAGCGCCGGTGTCTGGAGGTACTGCGTTTTTCTCTCTTGTTCAAACATTCCGTCAGCGCATGCGCAAATGTTTTGGCTCTTCGATACCTAGCCTACCAAAAACAATTAACATGCTGGTTTTTTTGTTTGTTTTTTTTTCGTACCAGCAATTGACATTTCAGTTGATTTTATAGGCATAAACGTAACGTAAGAACCGTGTGTGTCTGGTCTTGTCTCAGACAGAGGCGAGAGATGGTTTCATGCAGACTGGGACGCCTAAAACAGGGCGGTTCACGAGTGAAGTTGTCTCTCTGGCCTTTCTGTGGACGAATTCCAGGACCTACTCACACAATCTGGGCAAGTTTTGAAAGCTAAAACCTTCAATGGATGCGGTATTTTGCTGGTAGGACTGGGTGGCCCGACACTTATGAAAAAAACTATGAAATGAGAATCGGGAGTCTTCCCTTGTCATGGAATGGCAGAATTACCCAGAATTCTTTTTGGGCATGAGCGAGGCAACTTAAGAAGCACGAGACTGGCCCTCATCGAATGGCTGAAGCGCAGCCAGAGGAAATGATTTCTAGCCAGATACTCAGCGGTAGGCCTGGTGTGTGCTGTTAACTTCTGAACAAGTTTTTATCATAAAAAGTTCGCGACAAAGTTGTGCTTTAATTTCGCTGTAATTCTCGTGTCAAAGAAACGGTATAATAATGTAAATAAGAGAATAACGATATATATATATATCTGCAGATTACCTGTCCTCTTACTACGAAAGTCAAGCTCTACATCTCTATGCAATAATCGCATTCAAAATTTCCTCGTATTACTTGATAAAAGTATGCTTTTTTTGTTTTGGTTTGTTTTGTTTGTGTTTTTTTTTTTTTTTTTTTGAAAGAAGGGGTTTTCTGCTTATATGAAAGATACGTTTTCTCTCCCGTCCCCTGCTCACGCATGATCTTCGCGGAATTACATTCTGTCCCTCAATAAACCTGGAACAACCATTTATGGTCTTAGTTCTCTTTTTTTCTTACGTATCAGCTAAGTTGCGGAATGCGCTACCTGATTTTATCCGTACCTATGAGTTTACTGCTTTTAAAAGAGAATCCAGGGCCGCATTTTGTACAGCGGCTTTTCTTTTTAATGAATATATCTTTAAACATTATGTATTTAGTAGGTATCTGTATATGCTATGTAATTTCGCTGTAAATGTAATGTCTCGAAGATATTAGCCCCTGTAGTTATTCGGAAATTCGAGATGAAATAAAGCTTGTGCCTGTATGTATGTTACCTTTAGCAGGGCGCGTGCGTACACTTTGTAATCTGTGTTTCCAGTGCTTACCATATGACAGAGAAAATGACTTTTCCCTTCAATATATAAGCCATCTAATTCTTACGCTATATTGACAAGGGCGGTTTGGAGCTGTGAGTAGGCGTGGGATTTGTCACGTATGGTTTAGGGGCCGACATATCTCTCCCTCAATGCCGTACCGGGAGGCAAGGTCGGTAGCAGAAAGAAGCGAAGGGCCAACTGCGTCCAAAAGCGATCGCACGGGCCGAAATCCCGGGATGACTCGTTTGGTACGACGCTCCAGCGCCGGTGTCTGGAGGTACTGCGTTTTTCTCTCTTGTTCAAACATTCCGTCAGCGCATGCGCAAATGTTTTGGCTCTTCGATGCCTAGCCTACCAAAAACAATTAACATGCTGGTTTTTTTGTTTGTTTTTTTTTCGTACCAGCAATTGACATTTCAGTTGATTTTATAGGCATAAACGTAACGTAAGAACCGTGTGTGTCTGGTCTTGTCTCAGACAGAGGCGAGAGATGGTTTCATGCAGACTGGGACGCCTAAAACAGGGCGGTTCACGAGTGAAGTTGTCTCTCTGGCCTTTCTGTGGACGAATTCCAGGACCTACTCACACAATCTGGGCAAGTTTTGAAAGCTAAAACCTTCAATGGATGCGGTATTTTGCTGGTAGGACTGGGTGGCCCGACACTTATGAAAAAAACTATGAAATGAGAATCGGGAGTCTTCCCTTGTCATGGAATGGCAGAATTACCCAGAATTCTTTTTGGGCATGAGCGAGGCAACTTAAGAAGCACGAGACTGGCCCTCATCGAATGGCTGAAGCGCAGCCAGAGGAAATGATTTCTAGCCAGATACTCAGCGGTAGGCCTGGTGTGTGCTGTTAACTTCTGAACAAGTTTTTATCATAAAAAGTTCGCGACAAAGTTGTGCTTTAATTTCGCTGTAATTCTCGTGTCAAAGAAACGGTATAATAATGTAAATAAGAGAATAACGATATATATATATATCTGCAGATTACCTGTCCTCTTATTACGAAAGTCAAGCTCTACATCTCTATGCAATAATCGCATTCAAAATTTCCTCGTATTACTTGATAAAAGTATGCTTTTTTTGTTTTGGTTTGTTTTGTTTGTGTTTTTTTTTTTTTTTTTTTTGAAAGAAGGGGTTTTCTGCTTATATGAAAGATACGTTTTCTCTCCCGTCCCCTGCTCACGCATGATCTTCGCGGAATTACATTCTGTCCCTCAATAAACCTGGAACAACCATTTATGGTCTTAGTTCTCTTTTTTTCTTACGTATCAGCTAAGTTGCGGAATGCGCTACCTGATTTTATCCGTACCTATGAGTTTACTGCTTTTAAAAGAGAATCCAGGGCCGCATTTTGTACAGCGGCTTTTCTTTTTAATGAATATATCTTTAAACATTATGTATTTAGTAGGTATCTGTATATGCTATGTAATTTCGCTGTAAATGTAATGTCTCGAAGATATTAGCCCCTGTAGTTATTCGGAAATTCGAGATGAAATAAAGCTTGTGCCTGTATGTATGTTACCTTTAGCAGGGCGCGTGCGTACACTTTGTAATCTGTGTTTCCAGTGCTTACCATATGACAGAGAAAATGACTTTTCCCTTCAATATATAAGCCATCTAATTCTTACGCTATATTGACAAGGGCGGTTTGGAGCTGTGAGTAGGCGTGGGATTTGTCACGTATGGTTTAGGGGCCGACATATCTCTCCCTCAATGCCGTACCGGGAGGCAAGGTCGGTAGCAGAAAGCAGCGAAGGGCCAACTGCGTCCAAAAGCGATCGCACGGGCCGAAATCCCGGGATGACTCGTTTGGTACGACGCTCCAGCGCCGGTGTCTGGAGGTACTGCGTTTTTCTCTCTTGTTCAAACATTCCGTCAGCGCATGCGCAAATGTTTTGGCTCTTCGATACCTAGCCTACCAAAAACAATTAACATGCTGGTTTTTTTGTTTGTTTTTTTTTCGTACCAGCAATTGACATTTCAGTTGATTTTATAGGCATAAACGTAACGTAAGAACCGTGTGTGTCTGGTCTTGTCTCAGACAGAGGCGAGAGATGGTTTCATGCAGACTGGGACGCCTAAAACAGGGCGGTTCACGAGTGAAGTTGTCTCTCTGGCCTTTCTGTGGACGAATTCCAGGACCTACTCACACAATCTGGGCAAGTTTTGAAAGCTAAAACCTTCAATGGATGCGGTATTTTGCTGGTAGGACTGGGTGGCCCGACACTTATGAAAAAAACTATGAAATGAGAATCGGGAGTCTTCCCTTGTCATGGAATGGCAGAATTACCCAGAATTCTTTTTGGGCATGAGCGAGGCAACTTAAGAAGCACGAGACTGGCCCTCATTGAATGGCTGAAGCGCAGCCAGAGGAAATGATTTCTAGCCAGATACTCAGCGGTAGGCCTGGTGTGTGCTGTTAACTTCTGAACAAGTTTTTATCATAAAAAGTTCGCGACAAAGTTGTGCTTTAATTTCGCTGTAATTCTCGTGTCAAAGAAACGGTATAATAATGTAAATAAGAGAATAACGATATATATATATATCTGCAGATTACCTGTCCTCTTACTACGAAAGTCAAGCTCTACATCTCTATGCAATAATCGCATTCAAAATTTCCTCGTATTACTTGATAAAAGTATGCTTTTTTTGTTTTGGTTTGTTTTGTTTGTGTTTTTTTTTTTTTTTTTTTTTTGAAAGAAGGGGTTTTCTGCTTATATGAAAGATACGTTTTCTCTCCCGTCCCCTGCTCACGCATGATCTTCGCGGAATTACATTCTGTCCCTCAATAAACCTGGAACAACCATTTATGGTCTTAGTTCTCTTTTTTTCTTACGTATCAGCTAAGTTGCGGAATGCGCTAGCTGATTTTATCCGTACCTATGAGTTTACTGCTTTTAAAAGAGAATCCAGGGCCGCATTTTGTACAGCGGCTTTTCTTTTTAATGAATATATCTTTAAACATTATGTATTTAGTAGGTATCTGTATATGCTATGTAATTTCGCTGTAAATGTAATGTCTCGAAGATATTAGCCCCTGTAGTTATTCGGAAATTCGAGATGAAATAAAGCTTGTGCCTGTATGTATGTTACCTTTAGCAGGGCGCGTGCGTACACTTTGTAATCTGTGTTTCCAGTGCTTACCATATGACAGAGAAAATGACTTTTCCCTTCAATATATAAGCCATCTAATTCTTACGCTATATTGACAAGGGCGGTTTGGAGCTGTGAGTAGGCGTGGGATTTGTCACGTATGGTTTAGGGGCCGACATATCTCTCCCTCAATGCCGTACCGGGAGGCAAGGTCGGTAGCAGAAAGCAGCGAAGGGCCAACTGCGTCCAAAAGCGATCGCACGGGCCGAAATCCCGGGATGACTCGTTTGGTACGACGCTCCAGCGCCGGTGTCTGGAGGTACTGCGTTTTTCTCTCTTGTTCAAACATTCCGTCAGCGCATGCGCAAATGTTTTGGCTCTTCGATACCTAGCCTACCAAAAACAATTAACATGCTGGTTTTTTTGTTTGTTTTTTTTTCGTACCAGCAATTGACATTTCAGTTGATTTTATAGGCATAAACGTAACGTAAGAACCGTGTGTGTCTGGTCTTGTCTCAGACAGAGGCGAGAGATGGTTTCATGCAGACTGGGACGCCTAAAACAGGGCGGTTCACGAGTGAAGTTGTCTCTCTGGCCTTTCTGTGGACGAATTCCAGGACCTACTCACACAATCTGGGCAAGTTTTGAAAGCTAAAACCTTCAATGGATGCGGTATTTTGCTGGTAGGACTGGGTGGCCCGACACTTATGAAAAAAACTATGAAATGAGAATCGGGAGTCTTCCCTTGTCATGGAATGGCAGAATTACCCAGAATTCTTTTTGGGCATGAGCGAGGCAACTTAAGAAGCACGAGACTGGCCCTCATCGAATGGCTGAAGCGCAGCCAGAGGAAATGATTTCTAGCCAGATACTCAGCGGTAGGCCTGGTGTGTGCTGTTAACTTCTGAACAAGTTTTTATCATAAAAAGTTCGCGACAAAGTTGTGCTTTAATTTCGCTGTAATTCTCGTGTCAAAGAAACGGTATAATAATGTAAATAAGAGAATAACGATATATATATATATCTGCAGATTACCTGTCCTCTTACTACGAAAGTCAAGCTCTACATCTCTATGCAATAATCGCATTCAAAATTTCCTCGTATTACTTGATAAAAGTATGCTTTTTTTGTTTTGGTTTGTTTTGTTTGTGTTTTTTTTTTTTTTTTTTTGAAAGAAGGGGTTTTCTGCTTATATGAAAGATACGTTTTCTCTCCCGTCCCCTGCTCACGCATGATCTTCGCGGAATTACATTCTGTCCCTCAATAAACCTGGAACAACCATTTATGGTCTTAGTTCTCTTTTTTTCTTACGTATCAGCTAAGTTGCGGAATGCGCTAGCTGATTTTATCCGTACCTATGAGTTTACTGCTTTTAAAAGAGAATCCAGGGCCGCATTTTGTACAGCGGCTTTTCTTTTTAATGAATATATCTTTAAACATTATGTATTTAGTAGGTATCTGTATATGCTATGTAATTTCGCTGTAAATGTAATGTCTCGAAGATATTAGCCCCTGTAGTTATTCGGAAATTCGAGATGAAATAAAGCTTGTGCCTGTATGTATGTTACCTTTAGCAGGGCGCGTGCGTACACTTTGTAATCTGTGTTTCCAGTGCTTACCATATGACAGAGAAAATGACTTTTCCCTTCAATATATAAGCCATCTAATTCTTACGCTATATTGACAAGGGCGGTTTGGAGCTGTGAGTAGGCGTGGGATTTGTCACGTATGGTTTAGGGGCCGACATATCTCTCCCTCAATGCCGTACCGGGAGGCAAGGTCGGTAGCAGAAAGCAGCGAAGGGCCAACTGCGTCCAAAAGCGATCGCACGGGCCGAAATCCCGGGATGACTCGTTTGGTACGACGCTCCAGCGCCGGTGTCTGGAGGTACTGCGTTTTTCTCTCTTGTTCAAACATTCCGTCAGCGCATGCGCAAATGTTTTGGCTCTTCGATACCAAGCCTACCAAAAACAATTAACATGCTGGTTTTTTTGTTTGTTTTTTTTTCGTACCAGCAATTGACATTTCAGTTGATTTTATAGGCATAAACGTAACGTAAGAACCGTGTGTGTCTGGTCTTGTCTCAGACAGAGGCGAGAGATGGTTTCATGCAGACTGGGACGCCTAAAACAGGGCGGTTCACGAGTGAAGTTGTCTCTCTGGCCTTTCTGTGGACGAATTCCAGGACCTACTCACACAATCTGGGCAAGTTTTGAAAGCTAAAACCTTCAATGGATGCGGTATTTTGCTGGTAGGACTGGGTGGCCCGACACTTATGAAAAAAACTATGAAATGAGAATCGGGAGTCTTCCCTTGTCATGGAATGGCAGAATTACCCAGAATTCTTTTTGGGCATGAGCGAGGCAACTTAAGAAGCACGAGACTGGCCCTCATCGAATGGCTGAAGCGCAGCCAGAGGAAATGATTTCTAGCCAGATACTCAGCGGTAGGCCTGGTGTGTGCTGTTAACTTCTGAACAAGTTTTTATCATAAAAAGTTCGCGACAAAGTTGTGCTTTAATTTCGCTGTAATTCTCGTGTCAAAGAAACGGTATAATAATGTAAATAAGAGAATAACGATATATATATATATCTGCAGATTACCTGTCCTCTTACTACGAAAGTCAAGCTCTACATCTCTATGCAATAATCGCATTCAAAATTTCCTCGTATTACTTGATAAAAGTATGCTTTTTTTGTTTTGGTTTGTTTTGTTTGTGTTTTTTTTTTTTTTTTTTTTGAAAGAAGGGGTTTTCTGCTTATATGAAAGATACGTTTTCTCTCCCGTCCCCTGCTCACGCATGATCTTCGCGGAATTACATTCTGTCCCTCAATAAACCTGGAACAACCATTTATGGTCTTAGTTCTCTTTTTTTCTTACGTATCAGCTAAGTTGCGGAATGCGCTAGCTGATTTTATCCGTACCTATGAGTTTACTGCTTTTAAAAGAGAATCCAGGGCCGCATTTTGTACAGCGGCTTTTCTTTTTAATGAATATATCTTTAAACATTATGTATTTAGTAGGTATCTGTATATGCTATGTAATTTCGCTGTAAATGTAATGTCTCGAAGATATTAGCCCCTGTAGTTATTCGGAAATTCGAGATGAAATAAAGCTTGTGCCTGTATGTATGTTACCTTTAGCAGGGCGCGTGCGTACACTTTGTAATCTGTGTTTCCAGTGCTTACCATATGACAGAGAAAATGACTTTTCCCTTCAATATATAAGCCATCTAATTCTTACGCTATATTGACAAGGGCGGTTTGGAGCTGTGAGTAGGCGTGGGATTTGTCACGTATGGTTTAGGGGCCGACATATCTCTCCCTCAATGCCGTACCGGGAGGCAAGGTCGGTAGCAGAAAGCAGCGAAGGGCCAACTGCGTCCAAAAGCGATCGCACGGGCCGAAATCCCGGGATGACTCGTTTGGTACGACGCTCCAGCGCCGGTGTCTGGAGGTACTGCGTTTTTCTCTCTTGTTCAAACATTCCGTCAGCGCATGCGCAAATGTTTTGGCTCTTCGATACCTAGCCTACCAAAAACAATTAACATGCTGGTTTTTTTGTTTGTTTTTTTTTCGTACCAGCAATTGACATTTCAGTTGATTTTATAGGCATAAACGTAACGTAAGAACCGTGTGTGTCTGGTCTTGTCTCAGACAGAGGCGAGAGATGGTTTCATGCAGACTGGGACGCCTAAAACAGGGCGGTTCACGAGTGAAGTTGTCTCTCTGGCCTTTCTGTGGACGAATTCCAGGACCTACTCACACAATCTGGGCAAGTTTTGAAAGCTAAAACCTTCAATGGATGCGGTATTTTGCTGGTAGGACTGGGTGGCCCGACACTTATGAAAAAAACTATGAAATGAGAATCGGGAGTCTTCCCTTGTCATGGAATGGCAGAATTACCCAGAATTCTTTTTGGGCATGAGCGAGGCAACTTAAGAAGCACGAGACTGGCCCTCATCGAATGGCTGAAGCGCAGCCAGAGGAAATGATTTCTAGCCAGATACTCAGCGGTAGGCCTGGTGTGTGCTGTTAACTTCTGAACAAGTTTTTATCATAAAAAGTTCGCGACAAAGTTGTGCTTTAATTTCGCTGTAATTCTCGTGTCAAAGAAACGGTATAATAATGTAAATAAGAGAATAACGATATATATATATATCTGCAGATTACCTGTCCTCTTACTACGAAAGTCAAGCTCTACATCTCTATGCAATAATCGCATTCAAAATTTCCTCGTATTACTTGATAAAAGTATGCTTTTTTTGTTTTGGTTTGTTTTGTTTGTGTTTTTTTTTTTTTTTTTTTTGAAAGAAGGGGTTTTCTGCTTATATGAAAGATACGTTTTCTCTCCCGTCCCCTGCTCACGCATGATCTTCGCGGAATTACATTCTGTCCCTCAATAAACCTGGAACAACCATTTATGGTCTTAGTTCTCTTTTTTTCTTACGTATCAGCTAAGTTGCGGAATGCGCTAGCTGATTTTATCCGTACCTATGAGTTTACTGCTTTTAAAAGAGAATCCAGGGCCGCATTTTGTACAGCGGCTTTTCTTTTTAATGAATATATCTTTAAACATTATGTATTTAGTAGGTATCTGTATATGCTATGTAATTTCGCTGTAAATGTAATGTCTCGAAGATATTAGCCCCTGTAGTTATTCGGAAATTCGAGATGAAATAAAGCTTGTGCCTGTATGTATGTTACCTTTAGCAGGGCGCGTGCGTACACTTTGTAATCTGTGTTTCCAGTGCTTACCATATGACAGAGAAAATGACTTTTCCCTTCAATATATAAGCCATCTAATTCTTACGCTATATTGACAAGGGCGGTTTGGAGCTGTGAGTAGGCGTGGGATTTGTCACGTATGGTTTAGGGGCCGACATATCTCTCCCTCAATGCCGTACCGGGAGGCAAGGTCGGTAGCAGAAAGCAGCGAAGGGCCAACTGCGTCCAAAAGCGATCGCACGGGCCGAAATCCCGGGATGACTCGTTTGGTACGACGCTCCAGCGCCGGTGTCTGGAGGTACTGCGTTTTTCTCTCTTGTTCAAACATTCCGTCAGCGCATGCGCAAATGTTTTGGCTCTTCGATACCAAGCCTACCAAAAACAATTAACATGCTGGTTTTTTTGTTTGTTTTTTTTTCGTACCAGCAATTGACATTTCAGTTGATTTTATAGGCATAAACGTAACGTAAGAACCGTGTGTGTCTGGTCTTGTCTCAGACAGAGGCGAGAGATGGTTTCATGCAGACTGGGACGCCTAAAACAGGGCGGTTCACGAGTGAAGTTGTCTCTCTGGCCTTTCTGTGGACGAATTCCAGGACCTACTCACACAATCTGGGCAAGTTTTGAAAGCTAAAACCTTCAATGGATGCGGTATTTTGCTGGTAGGACTGGGTGGCCCGACACTTATGAAAAAAACTATGAAATGAGAATCGGGAGTCTTCCCTTGTCATGGAATGGCAGAATTACCCAGAATTCTTTTTGGGCATGAGCGAGGCAACTTAAGAAGCACGAGACTGGCCCTCATCGAATGGCTGAAGCGCAGCCAGAGGAAATGATTTCTAGCCAGATACTCAGCGGTAGGCCTGGTGTGTGCTGTTAACTTCTGAACAAGTTTTTATCATAAAAAGTTCGCGACAAAGTTGTGCTTTAATTTCGCTGTAATTCTCGTGTCAAAGAAACGGTATAATAATGTAAATAAGAGAATAACGATATATATATATATATCTGCAGATTACCTGTCCTCTTACTACGAAAGTCAAGCTCTACATCTCTATGCAATAATCGCATTCAAAATTTCCTCGTATTACTTGATAAAAGTATGCTTTTTTTGTTTTGGTTTGTTTTGTTTGTGTTTTTTTTTTTTTTTTTTTGAAAGAAGGGGTTTTCTGCTTATATGAAAGATACGTTTTCTCTCCCGTCCCCTGCTCACGCATGATCTTCGCGGAATTACATTCTGTCCCTCAATAAACCTGGAACAACCATTTATGGTCTTAGTTCTCTTTTTTTCTTACGTATCAGCTAAGTTGCGGAATGCGCTAGCTGATTTTATCCGTACCTATGAGTTTACTGCTTTTAAAAGAGAATCCAGGGCCGCATTTTGTACAGCGGCTTTTCTTTTTAATGAATATATCTTTAAACATTATGTATTTAGTAGGTATCTGTATATGCTATGTAATTTCGCTGTAAATGTAATGTCTCGAAGATATTAGCCCCTGTAGTTATTCGGAAATTCGAGATGAAATAAAGCTTGTGCCTGTATGTATGTTACCTTTAGCAGGGCGCGTGCGTACACTTTGTAATCTGTGTTTCCAGTGCTTACCATATGACAGAGAAAATGACTTTTCCCTTCAATATATAAGCCATCTAATTCTTACGCTATATTGACAAGGGCGGTTTGGAGCTGTGAGTAGGCGTGGGATTTGTCACGTATGGTTTAGGGGCCGACATATCTCTCCCTCAATGCCGTACCGGGAGGCAAGGTCGGTAGCAGAAAGCAGCGAAGGGCCAACTGCGTCCAAAAGCGATCGCACGGGCCGAAATCCCGGGATGACTCGTTTGGTACGACGCTCCAGCGCCGGTGTCTGGAGGTACTGCGTTTTTCTCTCTTGTTCAAACATTCCGTCAGCGCATGCGCAAATGTTTTGGCTCTTCGATACCTAGCCTACCAAAAACAATTAACATGCTGGTTTTTTTGTTTGTTTTTTTTTCGTACCAGCAATTGACATTTCAGTTGATTTTATAGGCATAAACGTAACGTAAGAACCGTGTGTGTCTGGTCTTGGCTCAGACAGAGGCGAGAGATGGTTTCATGCAGACTGGGACGCCTAAAACAGGGCGGTTCACGAGTGAAGTTGTCTCTCTGGCCTTTCTGTGGACGAATTCCAGGACCTACTCACACAATCTGGGCAAGTTTTGAAAGCTAAAACCTTCAATGGATGCGGTATTTTGCTGGTAGGACTGGGTGGCCCGACACTTATGAAAAAAACTATGAAATGAGAATCGGGAGTCTTCCCTTGTCATGGAATGGCAGAATTACCCAGAATTCTTTTTGGGCATGAGCGAGGCAACTTAAGAAGCACGAGACTGGCCCTCATCGAATGGCTGAAGCGCAGCCAGAGGAAATGATTTCTAGCCAGATACTCAGCGGTAGGCCTGGTGTGTGCTGTTAACTTCTGAACAAGTTTTTATCATAAAAAGTTCGCGACAAAGTTGTGCTTTAATTTCGCTGTAATTCTCGTGTCAAAGAAACGGTATAATAATGTAAATAAGAGAATAACGATATATATATATATCTGCAGATTACCTGTCCTCTTACTACGAAAGTCAAGCTCTACATCTCTATGCAATAATCGCATTCAAAATTTCCTCGTATTACTTGATAAAAGTATGCTTTTTTTGTTTTGGTTTGTTTTGTTTGTGTTTTTTTTTTTTTTTTTTTGAAAGAAGGGGTTTTCTGCTTATATGAAAGATACGTTTTCTCTCCCGTCCCCTGCTCACGCATGATCTTCGCGGAATTACATTCTGTCCCTCAATAAACCTGGAACAACCATTTATGGTCTTAGTTCTCTTTTTTTCTTACGTATCAGCTAAGTTGCGGAATGCGCTAGCTGATTTTATCCGTACCTATGAGTTTACTGCTTTTAAAAGAGAATCCAGGGCCGCATTTTGTACAGCGGCTTTTCTTTTTAATGAGTATATCTTTAAACATTATGTATTTAGTAGGTATCTGTATATGCTATGTAATTTCGCTGTAAATGTAATGTCTCGAAGATATTAGCCCCTGTAGTTATTCGGAAATTCGAGATGAAATAAAGCTTGTGCCTGTATGTATGTTACCTTTAGCAGGGCGCGTGCGTACACTTTGTAATCTGTGTTTCCAGTGCTTACCATATGACAGAGAAAATGACTTTTCCCTTCAATATATAAGCCATCTAATTCTTACGCTATATTGACAAGGGCGGTTTGGAGCTGTGAGTAGGCGTGGGATTTGTCACATATGGTTTAGGGGCCGACATATCTCTCCCTCAATGCCGTACCGGGAGGCAAGGTCGGTAGCAGAAAGCAGCGAAGGGCCAACTGCGTCCAAAAGCGATCGCACGGGCCGAAATCCCGGGATGACTCGTTTGGTACGACGCTCCAGCGCCGGTGTCTGGAGGTACTGCGTTTTCCTCTCTTGTTCAAACATTCCGTCAGCGCATGCGCAAATGTTTTGGCTCTTCGATACCTAGCCTACCAAAAACAATTAACATGCTGGTTTTTTTGTTTGTTTTTTTTTTCGTACCAGCAATTGACATTTCAGTTGATTTTATAGGCATAAACGTAACGTAAGAACCGTGTGTGTCTGGTCTTGTCTCAGACAGAGGCGAGAGATGGTTTCATGCAGACTGGGACGCCTAAAACAGGGCGGTTCACGAGTGAAGTTGTCTCTCTGGCCTTTCTGTGGACGAATTCCAGGACCTACTCACACAATCTGGGCAAGTTTTGAAAGCTAAAACCTTCAATGGATGCGGTATTTTGCTGGTAGGACTGGGTGGCCCGACACTTATGAAAAAAACTATGAAATGAGAATCGGGAGTCTTCCCTTGTCATGGAATGGCAGAATTACCCAGAATTCTTTTTGGGCATGAGCGAGGCAACTTAAGAAGCACGAGACTGGCCCTCATCGAATGGCTGAAGCGCAGCCAGAGGAAATGATTTCTAGCCAGATACTCAGCGGTAGGCCTGGTGTGTGCTGTTAACTTAGATGTTGGATTTCTGAACAAGTTTTTATCATAAAAAGTTCGCGACAAAGTTGTGCTTTAATTTCGCTGTAATTCTCGTGTCAAAGAAACGGTATAATAATGTAAATAAGAGAATAACGATATATATATATATATCTGCAGATTACCTGTCCTCTTACTACGAAAGTCAAGCTCTACATCTCTATGCAATAATCGCATTCAAAATTTCCTCGTATTACTTGATAAAAGTATGCTTTTTTTGTTTTGGTTTGTTTTGTTTGTGTTTTTTTTTTTTTTTTTTGAAAGAAGGGGTTTTCTGCTTATATGAAAGATACGTTTTCTCTCCCGTCCCCTGCTCACGCATGATCTTCGCGGAATTACATTCTGTCCCTCAATAAACCTGGAACAACCATTTATGGTCTTAGTTCTCTTTTTTTCTTACGTATCAGCTAAGTTGCGGAATGCGCTAGCTGATTTTATCCGTACCTATGAGTTTACTGCTTTTAAAAGAGAATCCAGGGCCGCATTTTGTACAGCGGCTTTTCTTTTTAATGAATATATCTTTAAACATTATGTATTTAGTACGTATCTGTATATGCTATGTATTTTCGCTGTAAATGTAATGTCTCGAAGATATTAGCCCCTGTAGTTATTCGGAAATTCGAGATGAAATAAAGCTTGTGCCTGTATGTATGTTACCTTTAGCAGGGCGCGTGCGTACACTTTGTAATCTGTGTTTCCAGTGCTTACCATATGACAGAGAAAATGACTTTTCCCTTCAATATATAAGCCATCTAATTCTTACGCTATATTGACAAGGGCGGTTTGGAGCTGTG
>OX421454.1:2638316-2683316 GCA_949126865.1 Montipora capitata | reverse complement strand
AACCATTTTAAATAAACTCTAAGTGACTCAACTATTGAGCCTTGATTAAAAAAAGACACTGTTTATTAATTTAACTGGAATTTTCCAATTTAATGGTCTGCCATTACCAATTTTAAAATGTTGAGAGAGCTGGATTGAAGAGAAAATGACGTCAAAGACTCACAAGTTTAAGAACCGTGCATGTTTACGCAGCCGACTTAATATGCAGCATGGGAGTTTCGTGCTTTCAGACTGTTAAACTCGTATTTTACATATATAATAAGCTGCATTTAGACGCTGACATTTTAAGCTAGTGAGTAAGATGACATTTCTTTTCCCTAGATCCAACCCTCTGAGATCCAATGGGTCAGTTTTGAACGTGAATAATGGCAGACCGTGAAATCCAAAACTTTGCCAATCAGGCATTGAAAAAACACAATTTCAAAATCTGAAGAAAAAAAGTGATTTTTTGATCATACAACTGTAGTACCTCTTTAATCTTAGGTTGAATAGATTACGAGTATCCTTAATTGCATCAAGTTAGCGGTAAAAAGTACAATTTAGCTGACTTCTGCGTGAATTAGCCAACACTTTTCGTTGGCTGATTGTACATGTACATGTATCTTTTTATTTCTTCAAGGTAGTGTTTTCATGAAGTCAGTTGAACAGGTTACTCAACCTTTGCTCCTATTATTTTTGTTTCCCATTAGCAATATATTATGGCCATCATTTTCTTGTCCATGAGGCAAGAAACATTTGCATTGAATATTTGACATTAATTTTCTTAATTAGCTCTTTTTTTTTTCATGCTGCACATCCCAGATAATCTTTGAAATTTGAAATTTGCAAAACATGTATGGGCTTGTTAACATACATGTATTTGCCAGCAAAGAAATTATTGGCTTTTGATGCCAACTACTTCAATGATTGTCAGAAACAAAAGGCTTAAAAGTGACATGGCTAAGACTAACATGTTCTTGTAAAGTTTGAATGGCTTTCTTTCTTAAAGTCGTAATTCAATACATGTATGTCAATAAGACAAATTAAAGTGTGATCAATGATGCTTGCATAAATCATTGACATGCCCACAGTGTAAAAATTAAATTGTTCTATTTTAGACTTTTGGCAAAAATTGTTGTTTTTAACATGATCTCAACCAAGGAGTTGTGGCTGTTGAAGCTCAAATTGAAAAAAAGGCCAAATGGCAGAAAATTGAGACCGATAGATTAGCGTAGTTTGGGGCACTTTCCTTTTGTTAGAACTGGCCAGCCAGACCTGTCAGTTTGCAAAGAAAATGCAACAATTTGAAGGAACACTATTATTATCCCCTTCTGGAGGAGCATAATTACATATACAAATGTATGTCATCCTTGAAGTGTATTAGTGAAGGCATTGTAGAGTTTGTCCCTCCAAATGCCCGGCCTGGCCAGTCAGTTCTGTCAAATGGAAAGTGCCGTTAGTCTCCACACCCAAAAAGTGAAGATAAAAAGCATAACAAGGCTCTGCTCTAAGAGATGTTTTAGGAAGCTCAAAGCTCTGAAATTTTGAAATTTCGGCATCCCAGTAGCTAATTTTTGTACAAAATTGAAATTTAGTAAAATTTAGTTGTCAGAGGCCCATGATGCTTTGCTACAATGTAGGTGCTTTGCCCTGCATAAAAAGAGTCTTGTCAGAACTTGCCAAGAAAAAACAAAACATTGCAACAGTTATGGAAAGCGAATTGTTGTTTTCAAAACTACAGCATTTCTTCCTGAACAAGCTAATAGTATTATTTTTTGGTTATTGGAGTAATGCAATGTATCACCTTCCTTTGGTTTTAGCTACAAAGAAGAGGTGGACAAGAAGTTGAAAGAATTTGAATGTCAACAGGAACTTAATAGGCAAAAGGTAGATACAGTGTACATGTATGAACACCCTTCAAACACTCCTAATTTCAAGATAATCATGCACATGTGTTCCAGATAAGGGGAAGATTTCCAGAATAAAAAACTGTGTTGTTTATTTGACAACTTTTTGTTTCTTTCTTCTTCTAGATAGTTTCCCAGATCAAAGAAAAAGAGGTTATCCAAGCCCATGAAAGCCAGCAGGTCTGTTTAAGGAAAACTCTTGATGAAGGGTATCCTCCAGTAAACATCTTATTTTTTTTTAACTTTTAATCATTGCCACTAGTGCAACTACATGTAATGCTAATCCGGCAATGGATACATGTATTTAATGAAAACGGTAATGTATATAATACTTGTAGCTTTAGAAAGCCACATTAATTTCCATTCACACTGATGCCACAGTACCATTTTCCATTATATGTATATAAATTTCTAACAAGTACATGTAACTTCCATTAATTTTTTGAAAGTGTCTGCCAATCAATTTAAATTTAATTGTAGATCAATTACATGTACATGTCATTGTTATTGTTGTGAAAATTTAACTAACTGAGGACCCACACAGAATTCTACTTTGTAGATTAGGGAGAGCTCTCAAGCTGTTGAAAAAGCCAAAAAAAAAAACATTTGCCATGAAAAAGTCACAGTTACATGACTACCTTATTAAAGCCAGGAGAAGAAAAAAACTAGGGCTTATTGCATGACTGCTGAACATTCCCCCTGGTTCATAAATTGCAAATTTGGAACACAACACTTATAATAAAATTAATAAATATAAATGAATGAAGGGGTAGTTTCTAAAGAAACTGTGGTGCTGCGTCGGTGGGGAAGTAGTATACAAAAATTTGGTTTTATCAACGGAGTTGTTAATGTAAATTAGCCACCGTACAGAGATCCTAAAAGCTGACGTTTCGAGCGTTAGCCCTTCGTCAGAGCGAATCGAGGGATTATGGGTTACATGTAGTTTTTATAGTAGAGTAGGAGCTACGCTATTGGTGGTAACATGGCAACGTGAAAAATAGGAATATATTAGTTAAATGAAAAGCGTTCGTTAATACCGTGAGGATTAAGGGTGCCGATTTGAAAGATGAATTTTTGTTCCAGATTCTTGCGGCTTTCCGTCGTACCTAGATGTAGGGAAAGGCCGCAGATAGCCATGTGTTTTTTGGAGTGGTTAGGCAGATTAAAATGGCGAGCAACTGGCTTAGATGCATCCTTGTCATTCTTCTCAACATCGCGAAGGTGTTCACGGAATCGGTCACCTAGTGGTCTACCTGTCTCACCAATGTATAATTTATTGCATAACGTACAGGTTATGCAATAAATGACATTTGCGGAGGTACGTGAAACGATCGGTGATCTTGACAGATCGCTTAGGTCCCGATATCTTGCTAGTGTTAACAATGAAAAGACAAGTTTTGCATCGTGAGCGCGCGCATTTGAAAGTGCCGGGTTGCTCGTTAGTTTTGAGCGCGCTTCTAACTAAAAAGTTGCCTACGTTTTTGTCGCGTTTGAATGAAATAAGTGGAGGTTGCGAAAAGATTCTACCAGTCTCGGGATCATTTTGGAGTAATTTAAAATTACTAAGAATGATGCTTTTGACTGCGTGATTATGAGGATGGAAAGTGAGGGTGAATGGAATTCTGTCATTCTTATCTTTTTGTGACGTTTGTAGTGATGACTGTCGATCAAATTGTTGGGCGCGATGATGGCTCACTTTGACCACAGAGACAGGATAGCCACGTTTCTCGAAGAACTGGCACATCTCCTCTGATTTGCTGGAAAAATCGGAATCATCACTACATAGACGTCGAAGTCTAAGAAATTGAGAATAAGGAATGGAGTTCTTGACATGTGATGGATGTGACGATGAATACAACAAATAACTGTGTGAATCAGTAGGTTTGTAGTGCACACTAGTACATAGCACGTTGCCTCTAATAGAAACTTTGATATCTAGGAAAGCCAATGAAGTTTCTGAAATTTCCCAGGTATATTTAAGAGCCGGATGAAAAGAGTTGACGGAGGTTATAAATTGATCGAGTTCTTCTCTGCTGGATGAAATAGCGCCGATACAGTCGTCGATGTAGCGGCCGTAGAGTTCAGGTTTGGGGCCGTTGTACTGATTAAAAAATTGGTGTTCAACATATCCTACAAAAAGATTGGCATAGCTAGGTCCCATTCTTGTGCCCATCGCTACACCATTAATTTGTTTGTAATAGTTGCTGGCGAACGAAAAACAGTTGAGCGTTAAAACTAGTTCGGCAAGGCGGAGGAGCGTTTCCGAGCTAGGTTCTTTGACAGTGCGTTGATCGAAAAAGTGTTTAAGTGCTTGAAGGCCTTCGCTATTAGGAATGACTGTGTATAGAGATGTAATGTCCATGGTGAAAATAAGTTTGTCTTGGCCGGAGAAATTGAAATCGCGGAAAATTTGTAGTGCGTGTGTACTGTCTTTAATGTATGATGGCAAAGATTTGACGATAGGCGTCATAATCCTGTCTAAGTAGCAAGAAATGAGTTCGGTGGGGCAACTACAGGCAGAAACAATGGGGCGACCTGGGTTGTTGGGTTTGTGAATTTTAGGCAAGAAGTAAATGCACAAAGTTCTAGGGGTGTTGATGATGAGATTAGTGGCAGTGTCCGGTAATTCTTGATTAACTATAAGATTTTGAATGGTGTCTTTGACAAGTTTTTGATTTTTGGAAGTGAGATCTTTAGGGATTTTGGCATAAAACGAGGTATCCGAAAGTTGCCGTAAAGCTTCTTTTTGGTAAAGGTCGGACTGCCAAACAACTACCGCGCCGCCTTTGTCGGCCGATTTGACGACTATGTCGTTGCGTTGACTAAGATTTTTAAGCGCCGCCCACTCTTCCGAGGAAAGGTTGGAAAATTTAGTGTTGCGATTGAATTTAAGTTTGTGAATGTCGTGACGGCATTTTTTGGTGAAAAAATCTAAAGAGGCAAATTGTCCCTCTGGGGGAGTCCATTTGGATTTGCGAACTAGAAGTGTTTCAAAAATATCTTTATTAGAAGTGTACGAATCATCCTCTTTGTCGTGAAAAAAGGCTTTTAACTGAACGCGGTGAAGGAATTTTTCAACATCTTGCTTAATAGTAAATTCGTTGGTGCGTTTGGTAATAGGGACAAAATTTAGGCCCTTACTGAGAACAGATTTCTCTGAGTCAGTAAGCGGAAGATTTTCTGGAATTGTAATTACGGTATTATGGCTATGCAATGTAGTGTCGTCGGTAATTTGCGGACCTATTAATTGTTGAAGTTTTAGAGTCTTGGTTTGGTGTAAATGGTCAAACAGTCCAGAATTAAGTTGTCGGATTTTAGCGCGAATCGATTGTACTAAAATTGCTGGACAGATTTTGGAAAGTTCGGAGCGGCAATGAAGAATTTGTTTGTCAAGTGCGATTCGTTTTTGGCACATAGCTCTAATTGTGATCCTCATAATATTACGTGAAAAAGAATTTTGCGCACATCGAATTTGGTGAAGATACTGATTTGAGTGAGAGAATGTAGACGCATGAAAGTTCTAGTGAAAACCTTTAGGAATGACTTTAGAATTGAGGCAACGGCCGATGAAGTTGATGTGACTACAAAACCTAGTTTTGGCGAAAATGAGAGTGGCTAAACGGAAAGCTAAGTTACTGTTAAGTGTGGGAAAAGGAAAAAGGTACGACGGAAAGCCGCAAGAATCTGGAACAAAAATTCATCTTTCAAATCGGCACCCTTAATCCTCACGATGCAAAACTTGTCTTTTCATTGTTAACACTAGCAAGATATTGGGACCTAAGCGATCTGTCAAGATCACCGATCGTTTCACATGTACCTCCGCAAATGTCATTTATTGCATAACCTGTACGTTATGCAATAAATTATACATTGGTGAGACAGGTAGACCACTAGGTGACCGATTCCGCGAACACCTTCGCGATGTTGAGAAGAATGACAAGGATGCATCTAAGCCAGTTGTTCGCCATTTTAATCTGCCTAACCACTCCAAAAAACACATGGCTATCTGCGGCCTTTCCCTACATCTAGGTATGACGGAAAGCCGCAAGAATCTGGAACAAAAATTCATCTTTCAAATCGGCACCCTTAATCCTCACGGTATTAACGAACGCTTTTCATTTAACTAATATATTCCTATTTTTCACGTTGCCATGTTACCACCAATAGCGTAGCTCCTACTCTACTATAAAAACTACATGTAACCCATAATTCCTCGATTCGCTCTGACGAAGGGCTAACGCTCGAAACGTCAGCTTTTAGAATCTCTGTACGGTGGCCAATTTACATTATCAACTCCATTGATAAAACCTAATTTTTGTATAATAAATATAAATATTACTTTTGTACATGGTTATGTTATTGCTTCCTGAATATCTGATACAACAGCCACCAGATGTGCAAGTTGAACCAGAGATCATTTACAAAACTGTCCAGAATGAACAAGGCATTCTTCAGAATCCCACAGGATGGTTTGTATTTCAAGCAGTTGTCCTGAACTATCCAAACCGCATCATTCAGTGATAGAAAGGATTTATGCAAACTATAACTTGAAAGTTTTATCTCTTTCACATACAAATAACCAATAAGAAATTTACATGTAGATTACTTTATGGCTGGTAAGCATATATGATTTTTGTTCACAAGTTGCAAGGATAAAAACGAATAAGTGAGGGACAAACTAGTGATTGTGTTTCATAATCTCGCAGCAAGTGAATAAAAGTCATAAGACAGGGTTCGTGCTGGATTTTGTCTATAAAATTCCAGGAGTATTCAAGGAGTTTTCAAGAACCAGAAATTTCAAGGAGTCTTTACAAGTCAAGATTTCTATGCTATACATAGTGTTTCAGTGTTTTCTTTGCTGAAAGAGCCTACCTTGATATTCCTTACCACATCCTGCAAGTTAAGTGCACACACGGGCATTTTCATATAATTTTGGTTCTAATGTTTCCCTAATAGTCAATTTTGGACTCAACTTTTGAAATGTCTCTTTAACTTAGCATGATGCAATCTCAACAATTTTCATCCAAGCAACAATTCAAGGAGTTTTCAAGCAGTTTTCCACAAAATCCTTTTTTTCAAGGGCTTTTCAAGCACCCTTGAAGTCCAAAATTAAAGTCCAGGGCTTTTCAAGGACTTTAAGGAGTAGCACGAACCCTGTAAGAGCAAACCAACCACGAAGTACTGTAATTTGTTTAACATACTACATAAGACAGTTCTTTTCCATATAGCAGTTTTGGTTTTCTTCTTTAAGCAAGAGGCAGTACTTGCTTTTGGATACCGGTAATTATTTCCTTTCTCTTGAAATAATATGAAATAATTTTGTCATTCAAAGCTGTGGATGATAGTACACAGCAAAACATGTTCATGATCATTCTCCTTCTTTTTCGAGAACTGTGTTTGTATAGCGCAAAAAAGGCCTTCAAAATCATCACATTTGGAGTAGACCATTTTTTACAAAGAACCATCATTTCTTAAGAAATACAGTTTTTTTGCCTAGCATCAAAAGAGGTGGAAAAATATAGTGATTATTATTGGTAATCAATTATTATCTTTCCTAGGAGTTACATGTAATGGGTTAAAGTTTGTAAAAAGTAGTACATGTCCATGAAGTATGGTTTTGTTGCTAAGACTTGAGGGTATTGTTTCACTGATAACAGGCATGAAGGACAAAGAGTATGGGGTGGAGGAATTGTAAAATACAGGTAAATTATATCTTGTGCCCTCAGTGTTTCAACCAGAGCTTTGGACCTCATCTTCACAGAACAGTGACATACTGTAGGGGATTGGGTAAACATTGCATTGTCACTTCCCATTGTTATTGTGATATTAATAATAATTATTAATAGAAAAATAATTTTAATTATACTATATTATAATATTATTATTATTATGCATTCTATTGTAATATACATGTAACATTAATGCTTATTGATACCACTTGCAGAATGTAAGGGATTATCGACATTGCTTTTTTCCCTTAAATTCAATTAGTATAAATACACAGGTGATTATACAAAATCGCGCGCTCTCATTGGCTCGCTATCTCGGATTATCAGCCGATAATCACCTCGACGGACAAAATGGCTGCCAAAAGTCGTTTTGCCACTGTAAGTGAAGATGATTTCGCGTCGAAATGTTTTTTTTTCCTCTTTTTTGAAATAATCACCTGTGTATTTATACTAAAACAATTATTCGCCTCAGGCTCAGTGATTATTGGTGAATATTCACCTCGACTTCGTCTCGGTGAATATTCATCAACTAGACCCTCCGTGAGGGTACACTGGGTTGCCTGTGGTACGTGCACCGTTCCAGACAATTTTTTTCAAGTTGGGGGGTCATTAAGAAGTCATACCAGACGAGGCCCTTTGGCTCACAGGTCCTCACACGTTCGTACGACGAAACAGACCTGTCCTTGCGTAATATGTAGCTCTAACAGTGCACGATATTGTTTTGGTATTGTCTATCATTGTAGTGCCATGGTAGAAGTCTTGTGTAAATAGTCTGAGAAGACATGTGGTTACTAGCAAAGTACTGAACCCAGAAAGATTGAAGAAAATAAATGGGAAGTGAGAAACACTGGCTTCTGGGCTGACATGTTGATAAACTTCTTTTGACCACAAGTTTAAGCGTGCCCTCTGAGTCATCTGACAGCTTTGTAATACCGAAGTTCACTGAAGTCAAGCTCTGTTGGGCGGGGTTAGTGTTTGGATGGGAGACCAAAATAATATACCCCTCATCGGACAGAATCATCGGACCGAAAATACTATTAACGCTAACAAATGCGAACTCAGCAAGGTTCAGATCTTGTTAGCTTGCTTTATGCAAAAACAAATATTGATGCAAAAGTAAATAACTATTGATACACAGTTTTTAGAAAGAGCAGAAGGAAGTCTCCAGGACGGTCGATCGAGAATAACATATTTACGACATGAAAACAACATTAATTTTGAACCGTGAATATAGAATATAAAAAGTTACGATCAGCGACAAACATTTTGTGAGATTTTTCCTACGTTCAAATAAATCGCCAAATCGAAAGTGACATGGCCGGAATTCAGCGGGCGCCGTGATTAAGTTACCGCGGCATGTTTACTCGCCAGACAGTGAAGCATCTGTGTCAAATGATGGCAAGATACCGGGTTTTTGTAAGTTTCTTTTTCTGTCAAGTGTTATAAAGTTTGACAATGAAATGAGCGAAGTCAAAACAAAGATCACAATCGCCCAACTCTTGTTTATGCAAAGTCAAAATTTACTCTCCAAGACGCGTACGACGTTATTTATCACCAGGTAATTCCATCATTTTGGAAATAGCAGCTACTTTATTATTCATCTGCGTCACAAGTTTTCACTGATTTTGGGGCTCATTTTGTTGAAACTCAAGCACGCTTCCAACAGGCCTGTGAACCCTTCCTGCTTACAGAGCAATACTAAAAAACTTCTCCCATATCACATTTCAACCTTAAGCTCGAAAATTCAATACACAACATGATATTATAATTCAAAATTACCATGTACAGTACTTCAGGTAAACACAGCTCACTTTGATTTCGTCTCGACGGGCGATAGATTGTTGTCGAAGTCCAGTACTCGTCGCTTTTGAGATTCCTGCCTAGTTTATCCAACTGACTTTCCATTATTGAGCTCCATAAGGGTATATTTTGTTTAAGGATCCACTAAAACGCCATTCGCGTTACATGACTTTCGACGCCATTGCAGGCTAAGTTAATGATTCTACTGTGTCCACCAGAGAAATCTACGCAATTCCACTACCCTCTCGATCCTAAGAAAATACGCTCAGAAGGCTCTCTGCACAAAGACACCACTTACCAGGGGAGTGACAGGCAAGACTTTTACCGACACGGAAAAAAACAAAAAAACGACGAAATCAACGCAGACCTCGACTGGTTTGCCATAGGCAACCCAGTAATAATCACTTCGCCTTCGGCGAATAATTGTTAAATATTGCTTTAATTTATTTTTCCATTGATGGACCAATGGTGAGTTGTTCAAAGGAAAGGTGTAGTGCTCATCAACATTAGTGCTAAGAAAAGGCAAAGGGCTTCATTACTGAAACATTGAAAGCTCAGAGGTCAACTACATGTAACCTCAAGATGTACTGTACAAGCAAAACTTGGAATTGGCAGATTAGTCAAGACTAGATGCAAATTAAATGCAAGCACAGGTTGTGCCAAAAAAGAAAGTCACCTGATTGAAGGGAAAAACCATTATGAACTGGGGTCCAGAGGTTATTGCTTGCCAACAGTAACTTAAATTTTATGCTAAAATATCACGCAACAAAATTAATGTCAGAAAATAATGTTCAAAGCATCCTCCATTCCTTAACATTATTTGTGTTAAATACCAGCTTTCACTGAAAACTAGGTCACTGTTTTTAGACCAGGATCAAGTCAGTGGTTTCCCTGGATGATGGACTTAATGGATAATGGTTCTAAATCTTGTAAGTGTTCTTAAGGTATCCCTGTCTTTTTATTATTATTCTTATTTTGGTTGAGAGCATCATGCCAGCAATTATGTCCAGAAGTGCACGCCCAATTTTGACATTTATGGTAAGGGTAGAGGTAATAGCGTTATACAGTACCGTGCAAGTGTAAGTTGACAGTCTCGACTCGAAACTCTATCTCTATCTTAGGTTAAATGGAAATCTGAACAGGACAAATAATTTACAATTATTCCATGAGCCTGCATTGGATACCAGATGGTAGCTAACAATGAAAATAGTGTGCTAAGTTGGCTTTTACCACTCTCGTATCCAACAAGGGCGAATGGAATAATTATTATTGTTTTATTAATTTTCAACCTTTGGTTTTGCTAAATAATTATTTTATTTAAATTTAAGAAACAACCGGAAAGTGATTTTATGCTGGGCGACATTTGCTGCATTCATTTCCATATAAGGTGAAACTCAGGTATAATGGCTGATAACCGAGATCCAGTGAACCATTGAGAAAGCTAGAATTGCATCATTCGAGGTTGAGAATTTAATAATAAATTTTATTATTTTTAGCATAGAAAATTGCATGATCTCAAGTTCAAATCAGAACGAAATTTAATTATTGATAAGTACTTTATTCAAGTCCATTAATTTTGGAGGACTCACAAGTATCTACATGTACATGTAGTAATAATAATCATTATTCAGAGTTGTTTGAGAAGATTGTTACTTTATATTAATTAAATACACTCAACAGATTTTTCCTCATTCGATTGTTGAGCAAACATCTATCTATGTACTTAAACTGTATTCAGGGTTAGAAATATTCTTTCCAGTTCTGAAGAACTTACATGTATATCCAGGGAATCTTTTATTATTTTTATATTACATTTTATTTTTGATTTTGCAGTTTTTTGTACATGTGCCTGTCATAGGAAAACTCCCTTTATCCTGATTTTTGTTTTTGCCACTCAGTCAGTAGGAAGTGTTTGGTTACCATTAGTAACTTAATTGATTCTACAGAGATAAGTATAGATTGGGAAAACTTTTAAAAAATACTCCCATCCGTATAATGTAGAATCAAGGATGAAATTATCTTGTTGAGTGTATTTTAAAAATACCGTAATGTGATAAGAATCAGTACTGATTTGTGATCACTAAGTTTTGTTCATTTCGGCAGGTCCTTCCTCAGCTGATAATGTGGTTCCAAGATTTCAGACAGCTCAGGCTTATGGAGAAAATCTAACTTGCATTGGAATCGTGGTAATGACTTTTAAATTTTTTTGGAAGGGGATAGGGGTGGGGTTGGGGGGGGGGGCAGAGATTAGGGAAGTGTAGCCCTCTCTTCTTTTGTAATCAAGGATAGCCTCTAGATAGGAGAAACTTTACATACATACATATAGTTAATTGACCACTCCCTGCCCATAGGGGCTTTCAGGGCCAATGAAACAATGTCAGAGCAAAACAACAGAACAACAACAACAACTGTTAAGAATCCCAACTGTCCGACGGCAAACCAGTGGGTTATTTACAAGTGCATCAGAGAAGTTGAACCAGGGACTACAAGAATCAAATTCAACTATTGATTAGAGTGGGTCTTGAACCCGGGATTTCCGGATCTTAAGCCAAGCGACCCAAGCACTTGCCACACTGCTTCCCTAACTTTAGAATGAATTAGGATGAATGAAAAATGCTAGAGCTATTCTTACTGCCTACTTGGTAGTTTGTTTAGTTCCAGTCCCCCTCCTTTTGAGTTCCTTGGGATGGCTCTCAGTGCCATAATAAATAAATATAATTATTATATGACTAGCTCCGTGAGTGGGCAAGATGAACCAAATCATGCGCTGTGATTGGCTAACCGAGCGGGCAAGATGGAGCTATCTTGCCCGCTCGGGATTTCTCGCTTGGTCCCGTAAGATCAAAGATCATTTTTGGTGTTCTTTAAGTCATATAATCTATCCCTTATTGACCAAGCTTGTTCGGTCAAAGATGGCTGGATATTTGCCTCGTTCTTTTTTTGGGACGTATACAAAACATGGACCCCAGGTCCATGGACCACCCCTGTGGACCGGGTCCATGGACCCCTTCATGGACCCAGTCCATGGACCACCCCTGTGGACCACCCCTTATTTTATAAAGTTACAAGCAGAGAATTCTGCGGACGAAAGAGAGAAGCGATACTTGCACTTATCTGGACAATTTAAGCTGCCAGAGCCCATGACTACGATCTATGTCACGGCATTTAACATCTGTATAGACTACGATGTATACAGACTACCTTTTTCGCAAAAAAAAAAACAAAACAAAACAAAACAAAACAACAAAAACACCCGGTTATGACATCAAGTTGCTGCTCTCATTCTTAACAGGAATATAGGGCTGTTGTTCGCTTATAGTCATGGGCTACTGATTTAAGCAATTGTCTCTTATAGACACCTTTATAACATTGATTTCAAATTGGTGGCTCCTAAGGGATTCATCTATAACCCGCACTTCAAATATACATTCATTTAATTTATTGAGTCCTTCACCGGAACAAACGAGCCCAACAAATTGACCAGTGCATTCAACCATCCTCACATCGCAGGGGTCATGGGTTCCATCTGAATTTTTCAGGTTTCTATAAGACTGAGACAAGTGCTGAAATTGTCCAGATAAGTGCACGGACCACTTCGCTCTCTCTCTTAAAGATTTTTCTCACAAAATGAGGGGTGGTCCACAGGGGTGGTCCATGGACCGGGTCCATGAAGGGATCCATGGACCTGGTTCACAGGGGTGGTCCATGGACCTAGGGTGTTTATGGACCTCGACTTCGTCTCGGTCCATGAACATGGAAAAAAACAAATTGGCCAATATCCAGCCATCTTGACCGAACAAGCTTGGTCAATAACCCATATAATTTTATATGTGTTATTCACCGGCTGGGAAGTCCGTATAGGGAAAAATTGTGCCCGAGGTCTTGAGTACGGCCCGAGGCCGCAGGCCAAGGGATGTACTCAAGACCGAGGGCACAGTTTTTTCTCTATACGGACTGACCTAAGCCGGTGAATAACTCATTTATTTTTTCTGCTTTGTTTTTTTGAAAATGAACATGGCAAACTGGTTTGCAAAAAGCCTTTCTACGCGCTCTACGTCGCACTGTCACGGTTGAAATTAACTGATAACTGAAAAAAGCGCTCCGTTCGCAAAGCTCAAAGAAAAATGATAGATTAACGATAAAACAGAACTTAAAATATCTCTTGGTGCAATAAATATAAAAAAACAAACAGTTATATTTCTTGGCAAGCACAGAGAAATGAGCTAAACAAACTAAACAATTATGTTTGAAAAATTCGTACAAACAGGCGAATAATTTTCTACGTATTAAAATGCTTTGTCTTGTTGAAAATAAAACGAAATTTCCTTAAACAGGAGGAACAAATTTAGTGAAAAATACGCAAACATCTGTCTCTGCCTTTATATCTTACTATTTCAAGGATTCATCATTGTTCTCCGTCAAGTCCCTCAGAAATCTGTGCAAAAGTTAGGAAACTACACAAGAAAAACTTATTGACATTAGTTCACAGCGTTGTGATTTGTTTGACTATTTTAGCGACGAATCCGTATTTTCTTTAATGAAGCAAAATAGAACGAGATTATAAAATAGAACCATGGGTTTCTGATAGAACTCCAAAGAAAATAACGGATGTCAACCGAAAAACTGAGCTCAAAAGACCTCTCTGCAGTTAGTCGTTTTAGTGAAGCGGCATGTCGTTAACAGTTCACGAAAAACAACAACGCGAAAAGCCACGGCGTTGCGATGTGTTTGTTTGCCTTTTTTAGCTGGGAATCCGTATATTCTTAAATGAAGCAAGATAAAACGAGATTAGAAAATAGAGCTCCAAAGAAAATAACGGATGTCAACCGAAAACCCGAGTTCAAAAAGTTGTTTTAAGTTCAACGGCGTGTCAACAGTGCAAGAAACCACCAACTCGAAAACAGCAAATTGTTGTCAGCAAAATCATGTGAATACTTGCCTTTTTGAAGAATAACCAGGCCTTTCATTCCATTGCTGATGTTTTTCCTTGCCTTTGCAACGGTTAGTAAGTGAAAACTTGCATTTTAAGAGGTGAAATCCAATGTTTCGTCGCGCCGTAGTAAAAACAGTTTCAATTAGCCACGACAGTTTCAGCACGGAGCAGATTTCGGACCGTGGTCCGTATCGTAAAAAGCTGGACCGGCTACGAGCGTGCGATCAGCCAATCAGATTCAAGGATTTAGGATTCCGGCCCGCTAAGAGGCTTCAGAAAAAATTGATATTATTTTCATATTAATTTTCAGGATCTGAAACAAGGTGAAGGAAATATCCACACAGGTCAGTAGTTTCCTTTCCGAGTATTCTGTACCGGTCCCGCATAACTAGGCTTCTATTGTATCGGACATTGTAGAAGATTTGATAATCATTATTGTTATGATTGATCATGCCTTTAGGTGCTACGCCACCGTGGCTGCAAGATGATGATGATAATGAGGATCACGGCAATTATGCTATAGAGAAAAAGGATGTGATCGGCCCATCTCATGAGGCCTTTAAAAGTCATGGTGAGTTGAAACAATGTCTTTCACTTTGTCGTCTCATCACTCTGCAGTAAAATGACAGTGAAACAACAAGTGACAAGTCCTCTCCGTCCTCTCCATTGAGGAAGAAACTTGAGCAGTCAGGATGAAGCCTGAAAAAAATTTGCGCTTGAAGGGGGCTCAACCCATGACTCATTGTGATTATGTAGCAGCACACTGTGCTACCACAAGAGAGTCTCGAGATGCGCAGAACGTATGCGCAATAAGAACAGTAGGCACCGTTGTTAAGTGCCATGCAGTGTCCCTTTGCTCTTCTCCCCAACTTCAATGTCACTCGTGTCTCGGAATACAGACAATAATGATAATCTCACATAGTGCATGTCTTTCAAATCCTGCTCCTCAAGTAAGGAAAAACAGCTGCTTTTACCCTAAGCTAAAAATAACGCTAACCTTAACCCTTACCTCATTGTTGGATATAGGTAGCAAAGGCTTAGACTTAAGGACGGTGCCTACTAATTCAAAGGTGTTTTTGCGCGGTTTACTGAATATGTGGGAAAACCATATCTTAACAAGTGTTATTGAAATCCAAAAAGAAAATTGGGAGTAACCACGCATTTTTCGAAGATAATTAATCAACAATATTTGTAAAAAGCTTTGAAATACAAAGCAGTGTACGGCGTTCTTTTCCAAATTGAAGCTTAATTATCTCTGCAAAATGCATGGTTACCCCCAATTTTCTTTTTGATCACCAAGAGCACTTGCTAAGTTCTGCTTTCTCCGCATAGTTTTGAACCGCGCAAAAATATCCCTATATTAATAAGCATCACCCATAGGAAATCTGAGTATCTCGAGATGCGCAGAACGTATGCGCAATAACAATAGTAGGCAATGCTTTGTGTTGGATGTCAAAATAATATTAAGAATGCATCTTCATGTAATTAGGTGCGTTTCTTGACATAGACTGTAAGTGGGTCAAGCCTTTTTTATAGGCTTGCTTGCAAGTTGCTGTCTTAACTTCGATGATCATTCTAATATGACATTCACTAATACCATATGTATCAAATGAACTGATGGCATGTTATGTCTCATAAATTTATATTCCTTTAAGAGCATTTTAATATTTCTAACTAAATAACAGTGAAAAAGCAACAAAAGTATACAAGACGTGGTACAGCTGTATCTTTTTTATTGATCTGATACAGTAGCATCAAGTGTGACAAGAAGGACAGTTCATTAAAGTTTGGTGCCCGAGGAGATGCCGTCAATTGACAACTCCCTACAACAAAACTCATAAATATTATGTCTAAAACAAAAATGTTAAAACTACTACAAATGCAAGTGCACAATGAGCCACATATTGAACGCAAATCCTTAAAAAGTTGATACTGCATTACACTTTGTTAACACGAAAAATGTAAATGCCTTCAAATGGTGTTTAGGTGATCTGCATTACACGCTTTAAAATAACCTTCTAACCCGAAGATCGTGGGTTCAATTCCCACCCTGGTCAGAGTTTTTCTCTGTTCTTGTGTGGGCCCAATTCCATCAGAAGGGCTAACGCTCACATGGTTCATATGGGGTAGATACTTAACACTTCACATCACACTCTAATCAGTTTAGTCTGTTCAAATATAAGTACTTCACGGCCAACGTTTGCAAAAACGTAATCCTACCTTGTACTTGTACATGTTCATTGCCGTGACATTAACATCGTCAGTTCCCACGGCCTGCTACCGTCTGACCTTGTAGCTCAGTCGGTAGAGCAACGGTGGTCTAACCCGAAGATCGCGGGTTCAATTCCCACCATGGTCACAGTTTTTCTCTGTCTTGTGTGGGCCCATTTCCATCAGTAGGGCTAACGCTCACATGGTTCATATGAGGTAGATACTTCACATAACACTCTCATCAGTAACGTTTTAAAACACGTTTGTGATACGCCAGATGCGATGTTTTCTTTTCTTTTCTTGTATAATATTAGGCCCCTTCAGCTCACATGCACTTCTCTGGTGCTGGCTACTCAGGGTCATGGCAGGGAGCAATGAATCCTGCAGACTGACTTTTTAATTTTTTTTAATGCAGTTGAAAGGATGAAGAGAGTAAGCAATAAAAATCCTCGAAGAGTTGGTGCAAATTTTGACAGAAAGAAAGAGACAAGCGATGACTGGTAAGTGAGCCCGCGTCTCTTATTTCTCCTTGGCTTCCTGTGAAGTACCGTATAGTTTTCAATATTGTGATCATCACTTATTTAAGCTCTCAGTGGACTTGCTTCTGTTTACATGGTGGACGTATTGGAAAGATGTGCTCCTGCACGCTCCTAACGTTCCTCCAACCAGTTACTGCTTAAGGTTCCAAGTACTAACACTGTTAGTTATGGAGACCGGGCCTTAGGCGTCGGCTGCCCCTAAATTGTGATACTCTATACCTTAGGAAATAACACTGAGAAAATGAGAGTTTGAACAAATTTAAATCTAAATTGAAAACATCTCTGTTTTTCTTGGCTTATGATTAACTCGAGTGGTGACTTCGTCATGGCTTAGGTTTTTGTATAGTTTTGGATTTAGCTTTTTATCGGCTTAGCATGATTTATTTTATTTTTCCTTTTGTTTTTGATATAATAAGTATGGTAGACTCTAGTATTTTTTAAGATTTTACCAACTTTTTTCGTAAGATGTAAAGGGCCTTAGAGGCCTTTATAAATAATACATTACATTACATTAAATTACAAGTCCCTACGCGTGTCTTTCGGTTGGGAAGTTGACATACATTGGGAGGGTTCTTTTAGAGTTTGGAACTTTACTATTTGTAGGAGCACATAGTGGAAGTCAAAACCTTACGGCCTCAAAGCTAACTGATATCGTGAAGTTTATAAATAAAACATAAAGAATCACCATTTGAATGTGTGTGTTGCATGATGATTACGTTCTTATTAAGGATACAGTCAATTTTTAAACCATATATTTATCACATGTTAACGACTTTTTAAACGATCCTATTGTTTTGAAATTCTATGTTTTTCTTCACGTGAATACGAGGTCTTAAAAACCCTTTAGCACAGGCGCGCTTCCAATAGGGGGTCTGTAAATCGAATCAAATTAAACCAGATCAAATTCACTGTTGGTTTAACTTCATGATAGGAGGGGAACGGCGTAGTACCCCAAGATAGATCTCTAGGAGCTGAGTAACGCGCCAACAAACTAAAACCACTTTTTGCTATGTGATGTGTCTCGCAGGCTTCCCTCATTTGGTAGAGTTTGGAATCAAGGTCCTAGATGGCAATCACGGTATGCTACATTTAGATTTTGTACTCTTTGAGGTAATTCGTTCCATGCACACTGCTAATTTCTGGCTATTTTCTTTTTTCGATCAGGCATGAATTCAGAGGAGAGAGCAGCAGAAAGAAAGCCAAAAAGAAGTAGATAATTCGCAAGAGTTCAATAAATTGATTCCAAAGAAACGTTTTGTTCACTTGTCTCGACTTATATTTCCTAAAACCATAACACACTTCATCCTCATTACCGCAGTCTCTCCCCCACGCAAAGTTAGTTTTCGTTTAAAATTTTCGTCATAATGTTGAACAACTCATCTTTTTTTCTCAGTGTAATCTGTGTTTGATGGAACATCATGGATTTCTTAAACTTTTTCAACTGTCTGGATATTTTTCTAGTTTCACCGTTTCTTCACAAAAAAACCTAATTCCTAATAATTGCTTGATTAGGCTTTGTTGTTTTGAGGAATAATCAAGGTGGAAGCAAGTGGAATCGATAGAGGCTGATTCCACAATTTTACATGCTCTGAGAGATACCTTAATTATATGGGCATCACCATAACCGAATAAAAATAATGAAACCCATATTTATTTCAAACAACGAAAAATGTAGGAAGTAGAAAACAACATAGACGCCCTTAGCGTAGGATGCATAACGTTCGTAACTTACTGCTTCGCGAAGAATCCCAAAATTGCCTAGTGGCGATCGAGTATTAAGGTAGAACAATGTAAGAGCGATCAGCTAAGCACCCCGGGGGGGGGGGGGGGGTGGGGTACTGCCATATATGGGCTATATAGGTATGTGCCGCTGTAAAGGGTATGGTTTTCAAGCAGTTTACTCTAGCATAGGGTATATAAATCAGAGCGTTTGGGTCTATTTTCACGAAACTGACCAGTTGGTTGAAGATTTTATATAGACTAAGGAAACCAGGAATTGCTACTCAAAAATATAAAAAAATGAAATCGGCAAGTTTAAATTTTCACGACTCAGCCTCAACAGCGTTGATAGATGACCATCATAAAACGCTACTTTGGTTATTATTATTAACTGTCAAAAATCGGGATTCAGACGGAAATCGGTGCTGTTAATACTAGTTAAAATTAAACAATTTATTATCTTGATAATGCGTACGTACGTGCTTGGCATGACTAGACAAGTATAAATAAATCCTTTTTTAAGAAAGAAGTGATTGTGGTATAAGGTTTTGTTTTGGCTCTGCTTTAGAGTGTACTAGTGACCTCAGTTTCTGGAAAACAGCTACTCTAGGATAGGAGTGATTTGGGGAGTTTACTGTAGTAAAGTGTAGCAAAATCCAGCTGAAACTAGCTCTGGAATAGGCTAAGGGTACCAGGGTCCCAGCGGCACATCCCCACCCAGAAATTCCTAAAGTATACCCCCTCCCCCTTCCCGGGCTAAGCACCCAAATGTAAAGCAAAAAACTGTTTGATCTTCTTGTTTCCGGTCATCTGTTCTTGACCTCTTTGAAGACTCTAAACTCGAAACTACCACAGGCCGGTCTGGTTGGAAAACGTTCGCTTCAAGTTCTCACTAATCATATTATTCCCTCATTAATATGGCAAACATCTTTGCTTATAGAATGTGTAGACGGTCTGAGCGGGTTTTTGCCATTCCCTTTTTACCTTCAATAAACCAGCCTACAGAATGTATAGATTGCTTCGCAAATAAAAGGACTCAAAAAGCAAGACATTTTCTTCATTATATACACTAAAACGAACCATTTTTTAGATATTTTTATACTCTCTTCATAAAATCTGTTAATCCGTGAGTTGGATCTGTACACAAATTGACTTTAGCGAACTGCGTGGAATTTCCTTTTGTTAATTAATGGGTACTTCTTCCCAACTGCACAATGTCATGTGCTCCAAAGAGTTCAAAAGTCCTAAAAGGCTATGAGAATCAGCTGAGATCCTTGCGGCGTCGTGCAGAGGCCGCTGTTCCACTTTATCTATTGATCACAAGACCAAGACGAAAGCTGCGTTATTTTCAAAACCGTCCATGAGCTTAGCTTAGGAACGCAGTCCAATGTGAGTCGCATTACTCGGTAAGTGATAAATTGGAAGGCAGCAACTCCCAAAACTCCCCTCCCCAAGTTAGAGTTTGAGGTATTTTGATAGGACAACTATGCCTATGGCTTTGGAATAGTTAATATTTGTCTGAGGTTGCAGCTGAATTTGTTGAAATTGTTATTGTTGATATTACCTCGGCCTATGGCAATGATGGGAATCGACATTGCTATTTTCAGTATTCGGCAATTACAAAACTTTGCTGCTAATTGCCTAACAAATCTGGCCACTTTTTTTGTGGGAATTCGAACACGCTTGCATTTTCGCTGGGCCAATAGCAGCTAGGAAATCCTGGGAATTGCTAATGATTACCGTGAGACTGTGAAGAAAGAGATTTTGTCAAAATTCTAGCATCCCTAAGAATAAGGTAGAAAAATAATATACCAATTCGAGACATTTCGTTGAGTATTCCTGGTTTAAACATTTTTTAGCACATATCTTTAGACACGAGACGAATCAAATATTGAGGGGTGGCGAATGGTAAAATCCGAGACTCGCCGGATGCCGAGATCCTAGTTAAAAATCCGAGCCCGAGACTCCTTGGTAAAAAGTTTCGAGATTCAAAAAGGGTACAAACAAACCATGCAAAAACGAAACTTCGAGACTTATCAAAAACGCTTTCGAGATTTCGAGATCCTGCTAAAATTTTCCGAGATGCACGTTTTTCGAGGTACCATTCGCCACCCCTATATTGATTTGGAATAAATGAGCCGGCGGTACGGGAATGGGGGTGGAATACGAATCCCTTGAAAATTTAGATCGACTGAATGGAGAAATAGATACACCCTAACAATTTTTTCAGAGCGAGTAAAAAACGTATTGTAGTTGGAGAATCGGAGGGCTCGCTTGATTGCAATTAAAATGCTAAAGAATAAAAATTGGAGGGGTTCATTTGCAGCTTCATCTATCCTGTCGATCATCTGTATTTTCAAATAGTTCAAGGCAGCGTCTACCTTGACTTGATAAAGAATGGAAACAGTTTCTAACAGCCATTCTATTATTTCAGGAAACTCCACTTTTCTGGTTAATTTAGGCCTCACACATGTCACGTCATCCCGATTTGTTAAGGTTTCCACAGGAGCCCAATGGCTCCTGGGTTTCCAACATTCCCACTGCCCCACCCCTCTATGCTTTTATTAAAATTGACGTATGTGCATCCATTTCTTCTCGTTTGGTCATTTAATTTGTGCTTTCTTGTTTGTACTTTTTATTTGAATACCCTTGTCGTGTATCAACTTTTTAAATTGCCACCCAACAAGAAAAGTGATTATTTCCTCTTCCATCATATTCCCCTCATTTGCATATAAAACCTCGAAGATATTGATCAGCTTTTTAAAGGCACAAAGACAATTATTTAATCCACAGACAAATTAACGAAATTCAAAGAAATAATTGAATATTTTAGTGGTACAACTATTCCACGCCACCTTGCAGGAAAAGGCATGAATCACGTGTGCTATCACATGTTAGTACACGTGATTGGCCTGCCCTTGCGGGTTTCATTGACAATTGCTATTGGCAACAGAGGCGGGGGGCGATGGCAGGGAAGCAAGTGACGTACTTATCATGTGATGTTCGTTGTCCTCGTGGTCAGTTTCGTCGTTTCTCTCTTCTTGTTCACATGACCAGTTTGTTTGACCCCATGACCACCACTCCGCACTCCAGTTCTCCAACTCTGGACATGCTCGACGGGTCTTTGGACCCAGAAAAAAATTCACCACTACAAGATCCGAAAGGCTCTGATCCAACACAGGTACCCGAGCCAGAAACTGTAACTGTGACAGTCTCTACCGTTTCTGACGAACAAACTGCAGCTGCTCTTCATGTTGGACAACAAGCCAGCGCTGCGTTCGCCGACCCAGGAACGCTTCAATTTCAATACAGACCAGACGCAAATGGCGTACAGGCGACAGGATTCAATGGCGGCACTCAACAAATACGCGTTGTTCAGGTCCAAGCTGCTGATCCCAGTGGTGAACGGGTGGATGCGGCGAGCGCAGCCTTCGCACCGCAAGTACAAACTGTTATACAAAGCCCGTTCAGTAATGGCTCATCCCCAACTCATACAGTCGAAACGGACGCAGCAACTGAAGGAGCTAGGTTTACATACTTTCAACCAGCCGATGCGGCGGCTACAGCAGCAGTAGTTCAAGCTGGTGGCGCAGAAGGTCTAGATGCTACAAGCGCATATACTGTGAGAAATATTCCCGTTTCTCTTCAACAGCCGTCGTCTCCTTCGCAAATGCCTATCACAATGGCCGAGGCACAGACCATTACGACCGTGGGAACTGCCGCAGGTTCGTTTTTGTATATCTACGGCAAGATCGCCCCGAATTCTGCTAGAGGTAGATGGTTAAAAGTATAAAACATGCCTTGTTTTGTGTTTTCTAGGAGGGTTTTACGTTATGATGTCCCCTCAAGATGTTATGCCTGGCGGAAATCAACGGAACATAGCGCCAGCCATGGCTCAGAAAATGTCAACGTAAGGACGGAAATTCAACTTCTTTTAAAGCTTTTTGGTACCTATTGGATCTTATGTTTTAAAGTGAAAACCGGGTGGTTTGAAATTGTTAACCGATCTTTTATTTATAAGGAAAAAATGGCGATTTACGATATTCTGCTGTCATAATGCCATTAACAGAAAACATTAGCTAATTAAGCGATTCTGTTGATTTAATTTCAATTTCGCAGAAATGCCACCCTTTTCTCAGTCTTTTCCGTCTTAGTTCAAGGAATCAGGATTTCGTTTGTCGTGAAAAGTCCTTTAAAAGCACATTTTGTACTTAGTACCTTTAAACCCTTGCGTCTTCAAATCATTGTAACTTGATGCGATTGTTTATAATGACGAAAGTTATTCGAAAAAAAATTCTTGAATCTTCGAACGAACCTTTTCCGATGAGATGCGATAGCTGCGAGTAGAGCATCAAAACACTTTTTGTTCGAAGCGTGATCAAGTTGTTTCTTGAATTTTATTTTTGAATTCACCTCCTCGAAGTCATGTGTTCTTCCCACATGATGGTTCTCGATGTCACATGATGTTTTTTCGATCATGTGATGGTCAGTGTAGACCATGAACAAAATCCGTTGAACAAGGTAAGATTCGTTATCCTTACGGAGCTGTACTCGTACTCAGTAGACAGGACTAAAGAAATGGAGGTTATGTATGTCTTGAGTGACTCTGTTTGTTTGAACAGAAAACTTGATGCTCCTCGAACTGCCAGAGATGAGAAGAGAAGAGCAACTCACAATGAAGGTATCAAGCTGATTTATAAAACTAATGACTCCTCTTCCACCTTCATGTAGTTTCTACTCAGGGAGGATTAACAAGATATTGCTTAGTAGTCTTAATTGAAATTTCCTCCAATTCAATAAGAAGGCCTGGGCAAACAGCTTTAAAGTCTTCTCCACCATCCATTCTATATTGTTGAACAACAATAATTTGCGACACGCTTTCAAACGTGTTGAATCAATGGTGAATGAGTTTAAATACACCTTCCAACACTGTTTGATAGTTTGCACAAGCAAGAATCGGTCTCTCTATGACGTATCCATAGTAACAAGTGTGGCTGCAGATCAAAATGCATGTGTAGTGTGACAAAGAAACTTCTTGCCATCCCCCAGCCTTCAATCTCATTTTACATAGTTGAACAAAATTGAACAGATGTTAAATCAAATGTTGCATTTGTCTGCAGCTTAATAAATAACAGAGACAAGTTTGTCCCACTTTTACAGAGCTCATCCCAACAGTCTAGAATTTTAATCATGCTTCTTTACCGTTCCCTCACTTGATTGTTGTTATGGCTTTGTGTACTAAATCTTCAGCTTGCACAAATTAATTACATATACTTTGAAAATCAAACATCAGTAAATTGGATATTTTAGAGCTCTTAACCCATTCACCCCTAAACCTGCCATTCTTAGTATTTTACTCTGTCTAATGCCAGACGATTTTACTCGTCAATGGGGAACCCCGAGGATTCAATGGGTTAATCACTCACTGAAAAACTATGTCCCATTAAAGCATACACGCTAGCCCGCATGCATGAAAATTATGTCTGTTCTAGCTTTTTATCAATGTCCGAGGCTGGGTAGACATCACCAACAGTTTCTGCTGTCCTACTAGGACGTTTTCAAATTTACTTGGCAATGTCTAGAACATTTTCAGAGAGTTTTTAAAAAAAAAGTAAAATGGAATGAAAGCACTTAGCAATTCTAGACTATAAGATAAATTTATTGGACATTGATAATAAAAAGTGAACTCATAAGGTAGGTGTTGTTTTAGGACCTGTTTTTGTTTTTGGCAACATTGTTCATCGTTGTTTCTGCTGGCATTTCATACACTGCTAGATTGAAATGTCTCAAATGGGCTAGCCATACATGTGTCTCCTTTTTACCTTCTAGTGACTTATATTGAAGATAAGTAATTAATTTCATTTTATTCATTCCGTTTGATTCAATGAAAGGGAAGGATACCACAGGTTATACCCATCAAGAGTATTGGCCCGCAGCCGGACCTAATTGATTTGATTTAGATGACAAAAACCCCAGATTGAGATTGAATGAAATTCAGCCCACGTACATTTGGGCCCGAGGGTTGAACCTGGTTTGCAGAGGTGGAAGGCGTGGTTGGTAACCACTGAACCATCCTGTCTCCCTCACGGGGTTCAATTTTATGGAGATCATTTCTCATTGTGATGTGGTTTAAATTTGTCTTCAGTTGAACGTCGCCGCAGAGACAAGATTAACACATGGATAAACAAACTGGCCAAAGTTGTTCCTGAGTGTGTTCAGGAGCAGTCAAAAGCGGGGCAGGTCGGTGGAACGCAGACTATTGTAAGAGCTTTTGACTTTTTAACATATTCTTGTTAATTTAGCTATCAATAATTGTAGACATCATGAGGGGATCTCAAACCCATTTCATTCCTCCTTTTCCTTGTAGAATCACATTGAGCCTACAGAGCAAGTCATCCTGTGTTAGCAATGGGTTCCATAAAGTTTTTTCTACATTCTGGTTGTGGGAAATTTTGGGCCAGAGGCCATCTGAGTTCTTTCAGGGACACCCCAATATTCTTCACCTTTTCAAAAGGATGGTGGCAAGCTTTTCCAACTACATACGTACATACATGTACAGTCTTGTAGAAAGTTGTGACAGATAAACTTTTTAAAAGTACCTCTTCCACAAATCAGTCAGTGCAGCATACTACCATTTGCGTCCATCCTTGAAGCATGACGAATTTTGGGCGAAGTTTTCCTTTTCAAATGTTAACGGTTTGTCCAGTTGTGTGTCACATTTGACCAATGAAACGTTGGCGGTTATGTTTTGAAATGGACCACGTTTTTGACAGCATACCAGCATGTTTTGTTCACATGCTCTTCAAGTTTGCAGGTTTTCCATGAGAGTGGAGATATTTATGAATTTGCCTAGGAATCTAGAAGAGGAAAAAAATACATGAAACCGAAGTGAAACTAGAAAGATCGTCGGAGGAGGGAATATTTCTGCGTCCAGGGCATTCTGCACACACACGCTCTTCTGTGTTTCAGGGAGCACTTAAATCTTGATCTCAAGTGACTCCTGGACGGTAATTTACCTCATTCCAAACTTGTTGACTTTGAGTTTTTTTGTTTCTGTTGCAAAACGAGCAGAGACATTATTAGGGCGGTCATGCAAAACCCGAACACTCCCACGAAAAACCTGAAAACTTGAAGAGCATATGAACAAAACATACTGCTATGTCGTCAAAAACGTTGTCAATTTCACAACATAACCGCCAACGTTCCATTGGTCAAAAATGATACATAACTGGACAAACCGTTAACATTTGAAAAGTGAAACTTCGAGTAAAATTGTCTGGTGTTAGACAGTAAATTACTAAGGGCGCTTTCCTTTTGTCAGAACTGGCCAGTCAGACCCAATAATTTGCAAAGAAATGCAACAATTTGAAAGGAACACTTGCATGATAATCCCTCATGTTCTTCTGGAGGAGAATATATCATCCCCAAAATGTGTTAATTTGAATTTGTTGTAGAGTTAGTCCTACCAAATGCCCGGTATGGCCGGTCAGACACTTTGTGACATTAGAGAGATTAAGCGTCACATTTACAGCAAATGGCAAATGTCTGACTAAAATCTGCGTTTTGCCAAAAATGGAAGAAGCTCGTTTGATATGAGCTCATCTCTTGCCTGTTATTCAGTAGGTATCAAGTAACTTTTCAAAAGAGAGAGATGAGTTAGAATAACCTAAATTTCATGCTTTTATTACAAGCAACAGCCCACCGTGTCGCATTTGCCGTTTCATGTAAATGCCATGCTTAATATCTCCATTAACCTATTTACCCCTAAACCTGCCCAAACCGGCCATACTTAGTATTTTACTCTGTCTAACGCCAGACTATTAGTTTTTACTCATCAATGGGGAACCCCCAGGAGTCAATGGGTTAATAATTGCAATCCTGAAGCATGAGTGATGTTAACTTGGGAGAAGTGCAAGCAAAGAGAACACTTCCTGACACATACAGTGTACAGTGCACATGTACATGTACATGTATCAAAACGGAGTGCATCTAATTACTTGCATAAATTTCTGAACATACCATATCTGACTATCTGCCTTATTGGGCCAGTTTAACCCTTTCAGTCCTGTATCCACCCTGAAATTCTCCTTACTGATCTCTGTACATTTCATTATAAAATAAGTTTGGAGAATTTGTTGAAGGATCAAAGTGTTTTCTCCTCATGGATGAGTTTGTGGATTCTTGAAACCTTTCCCATTCATTTTTTACAAATAAAGTGAACTAGAGAAAATAATGTCGGACGTAAAGGGTTAAGACATAGTGTGATATATATATATTTTTTTGTGGTAGAGCAAAGGAGGAATCTTATCTAAGACAGTAGATTACATCAACGAACTGAAATTACACAATGCACGGATGGTTGAAACAATCAAAGATACAGAGAGGCTGACCATAGATACAGAGCTCTTGAGACAACAAGTCGAGGAACTGCGACAAGAGAATGCGTTACTGAGAGCGCAGTTACAACAGCATGGAATCGAATTAGCAGCAGGTCCAGGTGCACAATGATGAAAGGCAAAATTATGAACATTGTTAATAATCCAAGCATTCATCAACGTCATAGTGCAACAGAACCTAAGAATTCACGAGGCCACCTGTCATGCATTATTTTGTCTTTGGTCAAGATAGTTTTGCTGTCTAGCAATACACCATAAATTATGTGTGTTTATGTAAGAGACCCTTGTTTCGCCAGCAAGGGCAAACTTGTAAAGTAAAGCAAGTAGATTATGGTATTGAGTATGTGAAAAGGTCTAATGTTAGAGTTTTGAAACAAGATTATCAGGAGGATACTACATGCAAGAGTGTATTAAGAGTTAAACAAATGTTCTTACAGTGGAAATAGCTCAAGCATTCCTCTGACAAGCGGATTAATGAGTTCACTATTGCAAAGTTCATTTATTTTCAGTAATCATTTCAATAATCTGGTGGTCGGATGAATAATGCAAAATTCAAATCAAGCCTCAGTATAAAACTCGAATTTTGATTGGAACATTGCTGGCTTGCGGTGCCAGGCTGGCGTGAGAATTTCACAGGTTTACTGATTTTCATAATCTGTCAAACAACGGTCATTTCACTGTGGCAACATTACCTTTCTGTAATCATACCAGTTTCTTCAAACTTGAGACACTGTGTTTTCGAATTCCAAAGATTGGACAAAAGAAATGAATTTAAAATGAAAGCCAAATCATGCTAGTAAGTGATCTTGGTAGATTATGTAAATAAGTACACCTGTCAAATTCTCATGCCGGCCTGGCACCAGAAGCAAGCAATATTCCAATCAAAATTCAAGTTTTGAACTGAGGCTTGATTTGAGTTTTGCATCATTCATCTGATGACCAGGTTATTGAAATGATTTGTGAAATCAAATTTGCAAAAATAAATGCATTAATCTGCTCGTCAGAGGAATGCTTGAGCTGTTTTGACTGTAAAGGAGGAGATACAGGTAGCCAGCAATAATGTTCCTCTCCACTCCCACTAATCTTGTTCCATTATTTTATTTGCCTTTTTGGTTTGATATTAATGCAGCTCAGCCAGGCAGTGAGTTTAAGACCAGCAGTTTTGCTTCATTGCCGAAGAAAACAAGAGAACTTCCTTACTGACAAAATTGGAATTCCCTGTTTACCCCTTACTCAATACAAAAAACAAACATTAGGCACCTTTTTGTATTATTTTTCATTTGTTGTGTAGAAGTATGTAAATATATACCCATTAGTGAACACAAAAAGCAAGTTCAAGGTAAATTGAGCAATATTAAAATACATAAAAAATTCAAATAGTGTTGGCTTGTGAATAGTTAATAGTTAATTTTGGTAAGGTTGAGGGCTGTTGCCATGGGCGACTTCACCTGGTTGCTGTCCTTCTAGGGAAATATGCTGACATCTTTGTTTATATAAACATTCAAAAATAATTAAATTGAAAAGGCCAAAGAACTTGTTATCTGGGTCTTACATGTGCCCAAATTTAAGCCTTTTCGAGCCTGTTTTCGGTAATTAGGAATATTAGCCATCAAAATTTGAAGAACGGTATTGGTTGATAAAGGTGCTTAGAACAAGCTCATATAGTAACAATATTCTTATTATTGTAGAAAGTAAAATTTTTAAGGCAACAGTCTTAGAAAATGAATGATTTTGAGACAGCTAAGAAGAATTTAGCAGAAAAATATTCTTGCACAATCATTGTGCAAGAATATTTTCTGCTAAATTCTTGACCAATCAATTATGAACAAGATGTTGGGCAAAGTGTAACACAAATGATTCGGAACAAAAAAGGCCTATATACTGAAAGAGTTTACCTTCCCATAAAGTATGAAATATAGTGTAAGAACATTCTGCTGTAAGATATAATTTGCAGTCAGAGAAAACGATCAGTCGGTGAAGCCGCACAAAGTTTGTTCCTTCCTCCACTGCAATCCCCCCCCCCATGTCTTTACCACCTGTTTGTGCAGCTTAGGTTTGAGAAAACCGCCACCAACACAGGGTAATCCAATTGTGGATTTCTACATGTAACTCGTAACAAGTCACGACATCTAAAAGGTTTTTTGATGTTTGAATTTTTTTTTTTTTGTGCAGTACCCGAGCCCACTCTACATACTGATGACACGGTTGTCATCAAATGAAAATTCTTTGTTGAGAAAGCACCTTTTCTTGTTGCTTTATGAAGATGCATGTAATTTAAGTTGCATCAGTGAGCATGTTTGCACTAAGTACCCAATAGGAATGTGTCAGTTGCGACAAACAGGTGAAATGATAATAATTATTTATTTATAATGCTCTTCCAATATGGCGTCTGATACATGTTTCCAAATGAAGACCAAAATAGTCAAACAATGTATGCAAATTAATGTAAATTGATGTAAATGGAGTCTCCTGTTGAAAGGTTACAGCTGCATGAACAACACGAAACTAATAATAGCCTTCCGAAGTTCGACCAAAAATTCGGCCATTTTTGAAAATTTTGGCTTGGCCCCCCTTTGCTATTTTGCGAAAAATGGCCATTTTCGATACTTTTAGAAAAATTGTTATCCTCGTCTAATAGGTCTTTTTTCATGTGGTTTTTTGCATAGTACAAATCTAGGATAGTTTGGCTTTCGATCCATACTAATTACGCTATTATAGGACTTGTCTTTCCTATTTCTTTAGCCTTCCGAAGTTCGACCAAAAAATCGGTCATTTTTTAAAATTTTGCCTTGGTCCCCCCTTTGCTATTTTGCGAACATATGGCCATTTTCGATACTTTTGGAAAAAGTGTTATTTCTCGTCTAACAGGTCTTTTTTCATGCGGTTTTTTGCATAGTACAAATCTTGGATAGCTTAGCTTTCAATCCATACTAATTTAGGCTATTATAAAAATTGCAGTTCCTATTTTTTTAGCCTTCCGAAGTTCTACCAAAAAATCGGCCATTTTTTTTAAAATTTGCCTTGGTCCCCCCTTTTCTATTTGCGGAAAATGGCCATTTTCAAGAATTTTGGAAAAATTGCTATTTCACGTGTAATGGGTATTTTTTCATGCGTTTTTTTGGATAGTACAAATTTATGGTAGTCAAGCTTTCGATCCATACTGAGTAGGCTATTATACGACTTGTATTCCCTATTTTTTTCGCCTTGCGAAGTTTGGCCAAAAAATCAGTCATTCTTCAAGATTTGACCTTAGTCCTCCCTTCGCTATTTTTCGGAAAATGGCCATTTCCCAGACTTTTGGAAAAACTGCCTTTTCTCTTCTAATAGGTGTTTTTTTTAAGCGGTTCTTTGCATAGTACAAATTTATGATGGTAAAGCTTTCGATCCATACTAATTAGGCTTTTATACGTCTTGTATTCCCTATTTTGTTTTTAGCCTTGCAACGTTTCCCCAAAAAATTAGTCATTTTCGAAGATTTTCGAAAAATTGCTATTGCTCTTGTAAGAGGTCTTTTTGAAGCTGTTTTTTGCATAGTACAAATCTATGATAGAGAGGCTTTCGATGCATACTAATTATTCTGTTACAGGACTTGTATTTATTATTTTTTTAGGCTTGTGAAGTCGTCTTTTTTTTTTTAGCCATTTTCGACACTTTTGGAAAAAATGCTTTTTTTCTTCTAATAGGTCTTTTTTCAAGCGGTTTTTGTCAGAGTACGAATTTATGATAGTTAAGCTTTTGATCCATATTAATTTGGCGAATACATGACTTATTTCCTACCCTTTTAGCGTTGCGAAATTTCGCCAAAAAATCAGTCTTTTTCAAGATTCTGCCTTGGTGCCCCCTTTGCTATTTTGCGGAAATGCCCATTTTCGAGACTTGGGAAAACTGCTATTTCTCTTCTAGTAGGTGTTTTTCAAGCGGTTTTCTGCATAGTACAAATCTTTGATAGTCAAGCTTTCGATCCATTTTTTCGACTTGTATTTTTTTTTTTTAACTTTGCGAAGGTTGGCCAAAAAATCAGTCATTCTCGATGACTTCTTTCGTCCCTCCGTTGGAATTTTTGGGAAAATGGCCATTTTTGACACTTGAAAAAAATTGCTTTTTCTCTCGTAATAGGTCTTTTTTGCAACGGTTTTTTGCGTAGTACAAATCTATGATAGTTAAGCTTTCGATCCATATTAATAAGGCTATTATACGAGTTGTATTTCCTTTTTCTTTTTTAATCTTCCGAAATGTGCCCAAAAAATCAATCATTTTGAAAGGTTTAGCGTTGGTCCCCTCTTTCTATTTTGCGGACAATGGCTATTTTCGACACTTGCAAAAATTGCTGTTTCTCTTCTAAAAGGTCTTTTTTCAAGCGGTTTTTTGCATAGTGCAAATCTATGATAGTTAAGCTGGCGATCCATGCTAATTAAGCTATTATACGACTTGTGCTTTCCAGTCGGTAAAGCATTGCAATGCACCGGCCACAGCATTGCAGGTCACGGTTAATAGATTCCGTTGAAGCCATATAAGCTCTAATAGACAGATTTTCCTATTTTGTAAAACATGGTGTCATAGAAGTTTTACATTGACAGATTTGGTTGGAGGGTGGGGGGAAAAGAATTTCTTGTTAATCTGGTAGAAAGGAAATGTGTTGTTTCCAGGCTGTTAGATGTGTTACTTTTCTCCCAGATTGTAAATTAATTAAATTTGGGAGTTGCAGATTAGACAAAGTCACTTCAATTTGGTCATTGCTAAAAAAAAGTCTAAACGCATCGATGAGGAACGGAACACCCAATTAGCAATTTGTGCGTAAAGAGCATTTTTAAACATTTTTCACCTTCCTTACACTAAGAAAGTTGTTTTGCCAGGAAAAACCCACCGTTGTATCAGAATGGCCTTGCAGTTGCCGTGGTGGAAGAATTCAATTCTTAATTAAACTAATGTACAACGTAATTCTCATGCACCCAACAAAGGATGATTTGAAAGGTTCAACAAAAATCAGTTCTTAGAAGCTGTGGTTTTACTCCTTAAAGGGAACCTCCACTACAAGAAAATAACAACTTTAAATCACAGGAAATAACCGTTCAGTCAACTCGCTCTAAAGTACTATTAAAAGAAAGTGTTTTTATCCGAGATATATAAGTCTAGATCGCCTATTTTTGTTTTCAAATTTCGCAGGCGCCGCCATCTTGAATAACTGTGACGTGTTACAGTTGCCCTATTGTTATTACACCAAAGCCCTTTGTGTCAGAACAATAGGGCAACGGTAACGCGTCACATCATTCAAGATGGCTGCGCCCGCGAAATCTGAAAGTGAAAATGAGCGATTTCACAATTCGCTTTTCGAACAAATATTTACGTAAACACAATTTCCTTCGGTTTAAACTTATTCTATAATAAGAGTGGAGTTTCCCTTTAACGAGTGGAAGAAACTCATTTTCGTGATTTTTTTTTTACCTCCGAGCACCAAGCGTGTTAATCAGGCTAGACTTCCGCTTCTCGCAGTTATGTGCAGTCCTAAGGCCCGGACAAATACAGCCGTTCAATTTTGTTGAAAAGCGATGTTGAATTCGTTTCTGCCCCCTTTCAACCGTGTTGAACATGTTGAAACGAAGTTGAATCGATGTTGAATGAGTTTACAGTGGTTTTCAATTGAGTGTCGAAAGTAATTAGCGAATTGCTTTTGGTTTATGATTACTTCACTCAGTGATTGGTTCAAAGTTCTCGCGCCACTTTTTCAACCAATCAGAAGTGAAACCAAAACCAATCGTGGCTCGCGCGTGCACATTTTCCCGCGCTTTGTGTCGGCTACGTGTAATTACTTCGAGTTTTGATTGGTTTACTGGATTGTCTCCGTCCTTTTTGATTGGCCAAAGTAATTACTTTGGTTTTGGTTTTACGACACTCGATTGAAAATCGCTCTAAAAGCGTGTTGAAACCTTTTGCTCACCCCAGAAAACATCGTTAGACAAAATCGAAAGGATGCTGAAGCAAATGAGTTGAAACCGTTTGCCAAGGCCTTTATGAGTAAATCCTTGGGTTCTATGAACTAGTCAAAAAATTAACACCATTCGAACAATATACAAGAGAAAGAAACCTGATAAAAGTTTCGTTAAACGAAACTACCCATCGTTGAACCGTGGTTAAAAAACGATCGTGTTGGAGAAAACGGATTTGCCACAGAGCCAAACGATAGCTGGTTGCCACCGACTGAAGGCTCCACAGCAAGTGAACCTTGGTTCTGAAATGAACTGCTAGAATTTGAGGAGCTTGAAACCGCATTACTGACAGGGTAGAATGAAGACGTTATGCTATCCACTGAATGTTTTAAAAAGCTAACAGACGACGAGGGAAAATTGTTCGAGGAATTTACAGTTTGGCAAGATCCTTGTTGTGCCGTACTTTCTCGGAGTCTTCTGTTGGAATTGGTATTATTTAAATTCAAGTGCATTGTCACAGAATTTGGAGCTGCAACACCGTATGTTGCATTTTGAACTCCACCACTGAAGAGAACCGTGGATTGACTACTAGACGCCGAAGATTTTTGTTCAACAAGATCTGGCAATGCTGCAAGAACTCTTAAAGGGTTTGAACTTGTGTCATAGCTGTTATTAGATTTCACCGAATGTAGCAAGTTTGGATTCACAGACACCATTGTAGAACTGTTATAGTTTTCATCCGAGCGGGACGAGATGAGATTATCAATTGCATACGACAAGCCCGAATTTAAATCACCCGAGCCAATCAGAGATTCTGCCGAAAAGTCCGAGTAAGTAGTTCTAGAGGGTCTCGTTTGGAGTTGGGTGTCCTGTGCAATGACAGGTTCCCCAATGATTTCATTCCCTCCAATCAGTGTTTCTGCCGAGTAGTTGGAAAAGGACTGGGTATGACCTTGATCATTCGAAGTGCTGTGTATTGAGGAGGATGGAGCCATTGTAAAGCTGTTGTGTAGGCTGCAGTTGTTTTCAGGAACGGAAGTTGTAGAAATGTGAGGAATATTTGGCAAGACAACTTCGTTTGAAGCGAGCAAAGATTCCGCAGAAAAACTAAGGTTTCCAGCAGCTAGATGCGGTGAAACTTGCTGGTGCTGTTGAAGGTCTGTAGGTGTTTGTGGCTGGCCTAAGCTTTGGGACAACCCTGCTAATGATGCAATGCTATGTGACAGACGTGGGACTTGCGTGGTCTGTCCTACAGCTATGCTAGAAACTTGTACAGTGGTTTTACTGCATTCGAGTCTATTAGAACCCACACTGGCTACTGTATTATTACTGGAGGACTCTTGGGTGGTCATACCTGGAACCAAAGCTGTAACATTGAAATTCTGTAAAGTCATAATGTCCTCCTGCGGCTGTTGACAAATATTCACATTTAACTGAGGGTCCTGAGGGTTGCAATTGCTTGCTCTCTTTGAAACACTAGCGTTAGTTGTAACAGGCAAATGTCCTGCTCCCCGTTTATTTGTAGCTGTTTTATTTTCGGGCACGGCTTTGCTTTGCGAGTTTCCTTTCGCTGCATAGCTTCTGGTTTTTGGCTTTGCTTGAGGCTTGCTGGAATACGCAACTTTCTGGTTATGTTCTCCTTGCACCTTGTTTCTATCATTTGACGCTTTCTGTTGAGCATCTACCAAGCTTCCATTGATAGGATTTACCATGGCAACAGATATATTCTGGTTTGGAGCAGTAGCCAGATAAAATGTCGACACACTACTGCCCTGAGCCTGTGTAAGTGCACTGTTGCTGACGCCTGGAACTCCACTCATAAAGCTGTCACTTGATGGCAAGGAAGAGGGCGCTGACACTAACACTGCATGCGGAGTTGTACTCGGAATGGAAGCAACGGAGTTAACAACCGTCGGTGTCACATTAAAAACGGCGGTCGAATAATTTCCAATGGAAGGAGCGGAAAAAGAAGTGTTATCAACGACACCTGAAACTGAAATTCCAGGTTGAATTGCAACTTTCATGATTTCCGCAACACTGTGTTGCGAGAAACCTGTCTGAGACGATGGTGCCACTTGTGAAGTGCAAACTGGCAAAGTCAAAGTGTGAACAGGTTGTTGAGTAGATGAAAAAACCAAATTATTTGAAAGCTGAGGATAAATCCCTTGATTTGGAGTAGATAAATTTGAAGAATTGGCGATGTTTAACTGAAGATGGCTATGTTGGCTTGTATTGGTAACAACATTCTGCACCATCGGACCAGCAACTGCCACGACAGAGCTTACAACTGAAGAAACAGATGTTGTACTTGTTACCATAGAAACTGGGTTATTTGCAATGAAAAATGGTGATACATAAGCAACCGATTCTTTCCTTGATTGACCCTTTAAGATAACATCAGCGACAGATTTTGTGGTAATTGGCAACTGAGTAACCATGGTAACGACTGAAGGAGATGAACTAATTGTCACTGGATTCTCCATTTGTGAGGTCTTGGATGTTGCCATGGTTACAATAGCTGTGGCCTCTTTGGGTTTTGAGCTCAGAGTTGTTATAGCAACAGATGTATTTACTGTTTCCAGAATAGTACCAATCTTTTTCGGAATGGAAATATTGTTTTTCTTCAATAAATCTTTAAACGCTTTATTTTCTTTTGTCACATTTCCAAGTCGTGTCTTAAGATGTTGAACCTCTTGTGCTGTAAGCAAAAAGAAAAAAAAACTGAGATTACAACAAATACTTAGTTCTAAGATAAGTGCTGCCTTTGTAGTGACGTCTGCAAATCTCTAGTCTTCTCAGATAAGGACGATAACCCGTAGGCCCCATCTCACAGCCCCTCAATGTTCATAACTGTAGGATGTAAAAGAACCCAAACACTATTCGAAAAGAGTGAGGCATGGAGTTCCCGGTGTTGTGGTCTGTCCTCTGTGTTATATCATGGTTGGGTGGGTAAATGCTTGGAGATAACTGCACCAAGCTACTCTAAAAATTTGAGGGTAAATAAAGATAATGATGATGATGATGATGATGATAAGATGTTACTGTCTCACTAATTTTACCATAAAATACATTTAAGAAGGATAAAACAGAAAAAAATTCACCTTCAACAGTTCTTACCAAGTTTTTGCTCTCTCTGCTGTAAGTCAGACAACTCCTTTAATTGATCATTGACTTGGCTTATGTACTCCACAGTCTTTTCAAGAACAATGTTTTTGCTCTGGAAAAGATAACAAAACAAAAAGATAAAAGACACTCAAACAAATCTAAATACAAATAACATTAGTTTCTCAGCAACTCTGCCTAGAAATAAAGCAAATCCCTGGGCATCCCACCCCCTTCCACCAAGGTTGGAAACCATCCTCTCCTCTTCGCCCACAGTCCACCATCAAACTTCCTTGGCCAATTCGGCCTCAATTTCATTGCTCTTGTCTTCAATATTCCCCAGTATGGACCACACGGTCGGTTAGTAAGAGGTTATCTTCACCTTTGTTCTGCTGTACAATTCCAGCCTTAACTTCTGATGATCCTAAGGCTTTCATTTCTTTATGTAGCAAGAAACAACAATGATGATGATAACTGCATAATTTGGGTCTTTATAATTATACAGTATTCATTTCTATGTTAGTTTTTGAGGAAGATAAAACACTCATAATTCAACACGGATCCATGTATGCGGTTTCAGCAGAACACAGGGTCAATGGAAAGCCAAAGGCATTCTCTATAAAAAATATGAGCTTCCTGAAACTATTCAATACTGTTAGTACCTGCTTTCCCCATTGGCACTGTGGTACAACTTGTGCCAGTTTCCATATCCATTTGTTTATTTTGTCTTTTCTCCTCCGTTCCACTAAAAAGTATAAAATTTTCTTTGCATTTACCGTACATTTCCTGTAATTTATTGTTGACCAATATTTAATAAATTAGTTAGACAATTTCCTCACTTTCCTCAAAAAACTTGTCAAGTGGTTGTACACCAACAAGGCGATCTTACAGTGTAGCTTGAGCCAGCCTGGGAACTAATCTTCTTCTAATGATGAATGGTGATGATGATGTAATGATTAATGATTAATTAATGATTTAGACATCCATGCATTAGGAGATTGCAATGCATTATAGGGTGATTGTCTTGGTGTTTTTTCTCAGCGAACACAACAGAATCATATCTGTTTAAATAAGTCCTAAACTTCAGTCTTCCAAGTTTTAAGTATATGGAGAAAAACAACCATTATCAAAGGAAATTCACACTGGTCTGGTAAAAGAAATGGTATGATATGAAGACCTCAATTCTTGCTTTGTCAGGTAGCTGGAGACCGAATACTGTATTTTGTTTGCAGCAAAATTGCACAATCTCACATTGTCAGAGGGCCTAGATCTGTGACTATGAAGAACCAAATGCTCAGACTGCTGCCACAAAACACTGGTGGATGTTTTGCAACAGCACATAATGAAAAGATCCTGGAACTAGCTGTTATAAAAATAATCTTAAGTGAACAATTTCAAAACATGCAGGTTTTCTGTGTGCATTCCATTTCAAGAACATACGAACTGACGACCTCAGTTAACCATTAATTCTGCATTTAAGATTGCCACTTCTAGATTTTACTCTGGGTAACAGTCTAACACAAGACTTATTACTTGACTTAGGTCAGACCGCCAGATGGGAAAACACAAGGTTGCTGCCTAACGGTCGCCTGGTTGCCTGGGGTGCCTTATTTGCGAGCGCGGGCGTTCCTGTTTGTAAAAAGGTCAGAGAGGCTCACCCTCATTATGTACAATCCGTCTTCTAGTCTGTTGTGCCATTCCACCACTACCAAAACAAACAGATTGGAAAAGGATGTAAAAGGTGTAAAATGATTTCCACAGTAGTAACTTCCTTCCCTTGGAAAACCAAAGGCCCTTTCTTTTATCTTTTATCTTTTATTTCCATAACTTGTGATTAAATTAATGGTCTGGACATTGAAATTCTCAAATCCTACGACTTGAGCATTTGTACAGTGTTCATACATATTAATCGTTGAAACTCTGAGAGTTTAAACCAAGAACAAATAGTCAATGACAAGACGTTGAAATTATTATTGTAAGCTTCCAGTGAGTGTTCCTACTGGGTTATTGGAGATGTTATCGTACATTAAATTTTCACTTTCAAATGGTGCTTGGAATGGTGCCTTAATCTGCAGCTCAGGGATTTTCTCTATTTTCTCAAATCCCATTATACACCTTGTTTTTCCCCCAAATTTTCTCTGGGAAAGGGAAACAAACTTCAATAATACATTTGTAAGCTTGCTGTGTTCAATCTGTTTGCCACTGAGAGATTTAGGCAAGGAGGGTGCCTAACCTAATAACAATGGGCATAATATTTCATAATTCTGCGGAATCTTACCTTCAAGCACTGAGCACCAAACTGCATTTTGGCCTCCATCAATCAAATTTCTGAAAATAGCAGAGAAAATCGACTCCGCCTCCGGAAAGTGAATTGGAGTTTTTGTTCAGTTCACAGCTGGAACACCATTATGACATGCTTTTAGAAATTCTTCAGTAAAAAGATTCTGACAGATTCCATCGCTTTTCATTGGCGTGAGTTTGAATATACGAATGTACCGTGGGAACGAAAGGTGCTGATTGGTGGGTTAGTCACGCATCAATTGATTTTGTCATCTTTGGTTGGTGTCGGAAATTTGATTGATGGAAGCCAAAATGCATTCTGAAAAATGCAGTAAGGCAGGGAAGGGGCCAACATTAATTTCATAAGGGTATTAGCCATCTGAAACCCAGAATTAAGGTCAAAATTAATATTAATGTGTATTCCTGCTGGAAAATCCCAATACAGTTCAATTTGTAAGTACAGTTTGTAATTTACAAAGCAGCGTCTACAGTGGTAAGTCTAATTTTAAGGGAAACTGTTTCTCTTGCTTCTTGGGTTTGTGTGCAATAACCTTGTTCTAAGACTTGTTTTTACTGTTTCCATCCAACCATCATTAACACCCTAATTACATGTACAGAAACTAGTTTGCAAATGCTACATGTAGTGTTTGACACTAACCCTTGCCCGATTGCCACACAGATCTCTTGCTCATAAAGTATTAATTTTAATGTGCTTAAATGCAATTTAACCTAGTTAACAACAAAGAGATGCTGGTTTTCCTGTGTCGGGGTCCATTATGGAGTGGTTTGCTTAGCGGTCAGCAGTCTCAGGCATACGTGCACAGGCTCATATAGGTCACGCTGTCTCAGCGTAGCGGCTATTTGGAACCACATTGGGAAGAGCATTGTGCAGCCTTTGCTTTTCTTTACGCGGTTGTTTTTCAGCGGTAGTGCTTTCTTATTTTTCTGCTTCCCTCCCACTACCCCTCCCCCCTTTGTTTTCTCTTTCCACTGTTATCACAGTGTGCCGGGTGCCTGGATGTCCCTGTGTGTGGGGGCTCATGGCTGGGTTGCAGGGATTGCTAGCCATGGGAGCATTTTACTGTCTAAGGGTTGGCTGATCACAGTGGAGGCCCCTGGACATCCCAGGCACCCACCTTCCACTCAGCTTGAAGCAGTTGTTAATCCAACTTAGTTCCTTACTTCTTAAAACTCATACCACCTCTATGAAGAAGGTCCACAACCATATAACCTACCTCAGCACTATGTCAGATGAAACATAGTAAGGTGTCTGGTTGCTTGTTGGAGATGCGAACCTATAGGCAAACATGCTAGCAGGGATGGGTTTGGTTGTGTTCTGAACAGAACTAAAGTCTTTGTCCACCACTCCATTTGTAGCTGCTGCAGTAACTGAGCGATAAGGATGGAAAAAGCAAAATTAATTATTAGGGCAGCAAATACTGTGGACCAGTATGTTACTTCAATAGTTATTGGTTTTGAGAAATTGTTGTTATCCAGTTGATAGAAACTTATCCCCATGATAGCCCTATTTACCGACTGAGGCCAGAAACTCTTGGCTGTTGAAACAAAAAGAGTGTTTCTGGAGAGATCTTCCCTATGGCCGAAATATCAGAGACATCACTATATTGTCTGAAATAGGCCAACAAAAAAACTTGGATGGATGTGAAAACAAAGGGCTCCTTTAATTTGTTTCTGTGATCGGCACATTTGAACAGTAAATACATGTAGAATGTTTGTAAACTGATAGATCGTTCCTATAATTATGCTCACAGTACATCTATAGACTGTACAATAATAAAACTGCTTAGAAGCAATAACTAAATCGTGCTCTCAATTATTAAAGATAACATTAATTTTCATTGCTTTCACGCAATTCAACGCTTCGCTTTGCCAGTTTAACTTAAGCTTACATTCCTTTGATCTTCCAAAAAGACACTTTTCTAGAAAAAAGGACCACAGGAAGTTGCTTGCATGGTAAGTTATGTTTGCTGCAAATTTATCATGTTGTGTTTTGTACACGAAAGGAACACATCATTCAGCTATTAATATAGACAGATCCAGTTGATTTTCTTTTAGCGTAAATAAATCTATGCTTATTCATTCACCCTTTCCTGGCTGGCAGCAATTCGGCGTTCTTTAGCTTTGAGGTAGACGTTTAAGTTCTATGGACACATATGCATTATAAACAGAGGAAAAACAATAAGATTTACTAGAAACAAAATAAATGCAACAAAGATTATTCACTCACCAATTTGAGGAACTGCAGCGGTTGAGACAACAGCAGCAAAGGTATTTTGCTGAAGCGAAGAAGTCGACACTACATGGCCGCCATTTTGAATGTTGTTGTTGAACTCAGCTGGATTTCCCCGGCCATCAACGCTCGCTTCTTCAGGAATATCGGCTGTTTTTTCTTCAGCTAAAGAATTTTGGACAGTAGCCATGCTAAAATAATCAAATAATTCGTATCTGAATCCATCCTCTTGTCCTGTCGCCAGCCATGAAATCAACGAAGAAAAAAACATGAAGGAGGAGGTTAGGAGAAGTAATAGTGCAATCAAAATACGAAGGTAAGTATTTCAAAATAAACAAGCGAAACCTTGTTTTGAAAACACAGTAAAATTTTAATAATAATAATTTCAAACAAAATAAAGATCTGCAAAGGAAAGTCAGCAGGAAATTGTTGATGAACCTTTGCACTTTTCTCTAATTTAATTCAAAATATCGAATTAATTCTCCTTTGCGTTATGAAGCCCGTAGGGGAATCTTCTGTATTGTGTTTTGATTGGTCAACCGTGCCATGAAGAAAAGACGAAAGTAAACGTAATTTGGGAGGAGGAGGTGGAGAACATATACCGACAATTCGTGATTTTCCCTCGATTGACTGTTATCATCAATTTAGATTACTCTGTCCCATGACTTGTGGTAGCAGATGAAAAGAAAAAAAGTAAAAGTTGCATCCTTGGACGGGATTTGAACCCGGAGCACCCAACGTGAAGGAACTGTTTTTATCCACATAACAACTAATGATGAACTGGCTAACAATTGCACCGATTATTTATCAAATATAATAAGTAAATAGAAACTTTGAAGACAAGGGTTACGGAGCCCCTTCGTCAGGCTTTGGGATATGCAGACTTTGGAGGGAGTGGTGTTTAGTCTGCATTGGCAATAACTTGGCACGAAAACGTGGTATGGTGTCTGACACTTGCAGACTGCAGACTAACCCTCAACAGGGGCTCCTGCCCTCAATCACAGTTGTTGAAAGCTTAACGTTTAAAAATGGGCTCTTAGACTTAAATACTGTTTATCAGCGCTATTTGTAGGCAGTCTGCAGTTATCATACACATGAAGTGGTGGCCTGTGAAGGGCAGAGAGAATCATGGGAGCGAAGAGATCAGGTGGGGCAGGGAGGAGAGGGGTGTGTGAGGGGTAAAAAGGGTAACATTTCAGCATTGCTTTTACGTAAATCGGCAAACCGGCAAGCTACTGTTTGTCCCAAAAGCACAAAAATTCCTTTGGTTTAATTTGTCTCTTTGTTTCGAGAAGTTGTTGGAAATATGTAGAAAATTTTCAGCCTGGCGCTTGCCGTTTGACGTGAACTCGATGCTTAATTTCACTGATGAGAAATTTACAAATCCCGGCCCCACACCCTTCTCACCCACTGCCATTTTACTTTCTCCAAGCAAACTACTGAACGAAAACGACCCTCTGTTGCACTTATTTCCAGGTTTCTCGATGTAAATTTTGAAAAGGGCCTGATCGATGCAACTATAACAGACACACACACACACACGCACGTTTTCTACACGGAGGCAATTTGAACTGTTACCACCGAAAACAAAGACAATCTTGGTCGCTATCTAAAACCCACCGGAATTCGATGTTGCTATCTTCACTGACAGCCTGGGAAAATTCTCGACAATCTTAACCAATCAATGAAACTGAAACTATTTTGCTGGGAGACTTTAACTTCAATTATGTCGCTGCAAACTAAGCGACAATGAAGTTTAAGCGAGTAATAAATTTATTTCAGTTGTAATAAGTTATTACAGAGCCTACCAGAATAACAGAGAATTCAAGAACTTTAATTGATTTGTTTTTAACTTCAAGACCTGAACTATATGTCTCTAGTGTCATTCCGCGTTGGTTTCACCGACCACTGAGCGATCGCTGGGATCGGAAACTACACAGATTCAAACTTCCACCGCCTCGATTTGTTGATGTTAGAAATTACAAAAACTACGATCATGTTCACGACTGACATATTAGAACTAGACATTTCATCCGAAGCCCCTGAGGAGATGTGGAATTTTTTCAAAGACATCTTTTTGCATGGGCGTAGCCAGTATTTTTCAAAGGGGGGGTCACATTGTGTCAAACAGAGGGTACTCGCGTTTTCGCAACCTGAATATTGTAGGTTGTTTGAGTAAAAAAACGGCTTACTAAGGGGGGGTCACGGGCACCCCAGGACCCCCCCCCCCCCCCCTGGCTACGCCCTTGTTTTTGACTGTAGCTGACAAACACGCGCCAATTGTCGCGCGCCGGGTGCGCGGAAAGTCACTGCAGTGGCTTACAGCTGAAATAAAGAACCTAATGAAAGAGAGAGAGAATGCTACCACGAAAAGGCCTTCAAAGCAAATAAAGAGCTTCACTGGAGTACACATAAACGATTACAAAATGCAGTAAATCTGAAACTCCGTAGAGAGAAAAACAAGTCATGATTACTCCACTCGCCTATCTGAGGAACAGGACTAGAAAGAAATGTGGAAAACACTTAGATCCTGCCAAGAAAATTAAAAACTACGAATGAGACTGAGAACCTATCAGCTATTAACTTTAACGAATAAGTCACAACTATTGCTAGTACCTCACGTAGGCATTTTTCTCACACTTCAACACCACGAGTACTTACACCCAGAGTCGACCGGGATTCAGTTACTCTAAAGGATGTGAGCCCAACATTTGTCAAACAGGAGCTGTGGAAGCTAAAAACATCAAAAGCCACCGGACTCGATGAAATCCCTGCCAAGGCTCTAAAGGACGCAGCACTTGAAATGGCTAAACCGGTTGTACACCTCATCAATTTAACGATCTTGACTGCTGATATCCCTCAGGAATGGAAGGAGGCCAAGGTGACGCCCATTTTCAAGTAAGGGAAAAAGATGATGTCAACAACTACCGTCCGATCCGTGCTTCCCCTTATCTCAAAGATAATGGAATGTGCGGTTCAAGTACAACTGGTCTTGTTCTTAACTGCAAATAATGTCTTATCAGAACACCAGTCAGGCTTCAGGAAACGCCACACTACCCAGACTGCTGTTACTTATCGTACACACGTCATCCTGAAGGACATGGACAAGCAGAAAATGACGGGTGCTGTCTTTATCGCCCTAAAGAAGGCGTCCGATCTCGTCGATCATAAGTGCCTTCTCCACAGTTACAGCATTACGGAGTACGAGGTCGCAGCTATAAGTGGTTTCTCCACCCGCTCAACGTGAGAGAGTAGATTTGGGAACGAATTATCATCTAGTCTTCCCTTGGATTATGGAGTCCATCAAGCTTCACTATTAGGCCCCTTACTCTTTGTGTTATATATTAACGACCTCTCACTCGGTTTATTGCCACCCAACGTCAGCATGCATGCAGATGACACCGTCATATATACCACTGACTCGGATTCGGACTACATCATGACGGAAATCCAACAAGACCTCCAAAGAATTGAACAGGGGATGAAAAACACTAAGCTTGTTCTAAATCTCAAAGACCAAATGTATGCTCTTTGGTACAGTACATAAACTTGCATGTGAACAGACTTGCATGTGAATAGTGATTAGAGTGTAATGTGAAGTGCTAAGTATCTACCCCATATGAACCATGTGAGCGTTAGCCCTACTGATGGAAATGGGCCCACACAAGGACAGAGAAAAACTCTGACCAGGGTGGGAATTGAACCCACGACCTTCGGGTTAGATCACCGCTGCTCTACCGACTAAGCTAAAAGGTCAGACGGGAGCAGGCCGTGGGAACTGACGATTTTAAAGTCACGGCAATGAACATGTACAAGTACAAGGAATGATTACGTTTTTGCAAACGTTGGCCGTGTAGCATGTAACTTGCATATGCCTCTCAATTTAAGATCCAGCTATATGGAAGACGGTGGCATCGAGAGCATCAGCAAATTCTGTCACTTAGGGGTCACCGTTGACGAACACCTCTCATGGAAAGAGCGTGCTAATTGATGGAGTGTTCACTGAGGTTAGCAAGCGCTTGGGTCTGCTCGGCCGCATCCGATCATGTGATATGATTTCTACCCGAAGCGACAACAATGATGTATATGGACTCCAGCAGCTCATCTCAGAAACAACAAGAATAACTCCTACCTCATCTACTTTAATTGATCTAATCTACACCAATATTAATTGTGCGGATAGGATTGCGTGTTCAGGAGTCCGTCATGTCGCAATTAGTGATCATAGCA
>OX421454.1:2633316-2635816 GCA_949126865.1 Montipora capitata | reverse complement strand
CATACCTAATTTATTTTAAATTTGGACAATTGAAGTATCCAATTTATTTTAAATTGGTCAGCTGGCAAAAGAAAATAAAATATCTTTCTGCTGACATTGTCGGATTGTGATTTAGCTATGTAAGGTCAAATAGGCTTAGGAAATCGTGTGAAAGCGATGTATTTCGAGATTTATGGGCACGAGTTCTCAAAATTGTTTCCAACGTTAATACTAGATGGATCAAGGGATTCTCTAAAAGCTTGACTGCAAACTGTGGACGACTTTTACAAAGTTTCGGGTTTGAAATTGAATGACAAAAAAACAGAGGCACTATGGATTGAATCAAAATGTGGGAGCAGTGATGTTCCTTTTCCTGAGAGGAATTTTAAATGGCCAAAATACAAAGTGAAAACTCTAAGAGTGTGGCTTTCAGTTCACCCGGAGGAAACCACTGATTTAAATTACGACGAAAAACTTGAAAAGGTCAGGAATATATTAAGCAGCTGGAACTACCGCAGACTGACACTAGTGGGTAAAATAGCAGTACTTAAAAGCCTTGTTGTCTCGCAACTTGTTTATGTCTTATCACCCCTACCTTTAAATGTAAAGGCTATTGAAGAAATAAACAAACTTTTTTTCGCCTTCCTCTGGAATGGAAAAGGAGACAAAATTAAGTGAAATACTATCATTAATGACTATCCAAACGGGGGCCTTAAAATGATAGATATTGTTCCTTTTAGTAAGTCCTTGAAAGCCACCTGGATAAAAAAATTTTTGGATGCAGAAAACCGAGGCAAATGGAAACTGTTCTTTGATCTTGAGTTAAAGGCTTTCGGCGGAAAAACAGTTCTTACTGGTAACCTTAACACAAATGACTCCAAAAATATTCCGAGTTCAATCTAAAGATAGCTTCATTAGTGAAGTTCTGAAAATTTGGGCAGAAATTAATTTCGAAGACCGAATAATTTCAGAATCACTTTCTCAACCAAAGTTTGTGGTATAATTCACTGATTAGAATTGACAACCGCCCCGTTTACTACCCTGAGTGGCATGGTGCTGGTATTACAATGGTGAAACATTTGAAGGATGATTCGAATAATTTTCTTTCTCTCACAGAATTGCAGACTAGGTACGGAATAACAGTTTGCCCTCTTAAGTACTGCGGAACTTTGTCCACAATTAAACTCTTATGGAAAACACATCAAAACAGTTTTGTACCCAATGATCCTAAAAACAAGTATGACAGTTTTTCAACTAAACTACTGAAAGCTCAAAAAGCAAACAAACTAGTTAACACAAAACTTATATCAAGAAAAATTGTACCTCCTAGGCCGGCTCAGCATGCAGAAATGGGTAATGGAATGCGGTATGGAAGACGAAGAATGCATTAAGTGGCATGATACTTACCAAATCGCTTTCAAGTGCTGTACAAGCACAAGACTTCTCGAATTCCAGTTCAAGGTTTTGCACAGACGAATAGCAACTAACGAATTTTTAGTTAAAATCGGCCTACAAGACGACCCAAACTGATCCTTTTGCAAAGATGAACCAGAAAAACTTAGTCACCTCTTTTGGTCCTGTCCCAGAGTGACCGCTTTTTGGACCTTCTTAATACAACGCTTTATTTCGTCTCAGATTATTCCAGAAAACTACCAATTCAATCTTCTTATAGCATTAGGTTTGATGCCAGACTCGTCCAAAAATCATTGTCAAGTGAATTTTTTCCTCCTTTTAGCAAGACATTATATCTGGGTTTGTAAAAGCAATAAAACGCTACCAAAGGTAGAAGGCTTTTTCAGATATCTTAAGTCGATCTATCTATTTGAACAACAAGCTGCGGGCACCTTACAAACGAAGTGGGAATTACTGAAAACTTTAATTTAGAAAACTCCTCTTTTTTTCTTGCCTCTTTTATTTTGATAAGTTCCTAAACCAACTAATCCTTCACCGCCTTTTGACAACAGCCTTGCAACCGACAGCCCTTAAACTTTAATGCTTTGATTTCCTTTTCAGTATGGGAAGCAATGTATACTGTTTTACTGTAAATATGTGAAAATGTCTACCCTGTAAGTAAGTTGTTTGTTTTGTGTGTGTGTGTGTGTGTGTGTGTGTGTGTGTGTGTGTGTGGAATAAAAAAATAAAAATAAAAAATAAAAAAATAAAATAAAATGTGCGTTTCCGGCACACGTGTTAGGAGAGAAAGCTTTTGTTTTCAACATGGGCTTGTGCTCAAGAGACTGAAAATCTGTTAAATATATTGTGAATTCGTGTTTTTTTAAAAAAAATTGTTTCCATGGCAGCTTCCATATTACACTCTATAAAGTACTCATTCGTCCTTGACCAATCAGAAACTGTATACATTGTTCAGTAAATATTGACTTGTGCTATGAGCACCTACGGGTTATAATCAATCAAATATTTTTCGCGCGCGGGATTGGTCCAAACACTTCACTTGAGGAGATTATCCGATGATATTCCCCAGTTTTGGAACTTAGCTATCTATGTTCACACGTTTTGTTTT
>OX421454.1:2618316-2628316 GCA_949126865.1 Montipora capitata | reverse complement strand
AAAGATTGGTAAAAAGTAAAGTCAGTTTATTTAACGTCGGTAATTCCTTCAGTTATGAAACTGGTATCAATGGAAGCCGATGGTGCGCCTTTTACCCCTCTCCCTCTGTCAGTGCTCCGTTTCACGGATATTTAAAGCTAAAGCTACATGGATCAGAGGAAAGTCGAAACAGACGTTGAAGTCACTGAGGATCGAACTGGGGACCCCTTGCTCTGAAAGCCGCGCACTAGCCAACTGAGCTACGCCTGCAAATGTTGGTTTTTGAGGAGAGGGGAAAACGGGAGTACCCGGGAAAAAACCTCTCGGAGCAGAGTAGAGAACCAACAAACTCAACCCACATATGACGTAGAATCTGGGAATCGATCCTGGGCCACATTAGTGGAAGGCAAGTGCTCTCACCACTGGGATTGGAAGATCCAATCCCAGTGTGAGCCAGCCCTTCTCCTCCAAAGAAAGAAAAGGCATTAGACAGTTAAGAATTTAAACAGCTCGTCAATAAATATCAAAGTACACATCTTTAAAGAACTTAAAGAGTTTTTTAAAACTAAAATCAAGATCAATATTGGTGCCGACCAGTTGCTGCTGATTTCTAGCCCTATTCAGATATTTCATGTCATAAGTACTTTAGAAACACAACAAACACTGGGATAATGACACTTATACTACATCATTACAGTAGTTTGATTCTCTTTTAGGTCCTTGAGGGTGAAGATGCAATCCCAGTGTTCTTGCTAGGTGACCCAGCCTATCCACTTTTACCCTTCTTGATGAGGGAGCAAGGGCGTAGCTGGGGGTGGGTCCTGGGGTGCCCGTGGCCCCCACCCCCCTTTGTAAGCCGTTCTTTACTCAAACAATGTACAATATTCAGGTTGCGAAAACGCGAGTACCCTCTGTTTGACACAGTGGTTCCCCCTTTTGAAAAATCCTGGCTACGCCCATGGGGAGTATGCTAGTGGGGGCTCAACAAGACAGGAACAATATTTTAGTTTTAAGCTTTGCAGTGCACTTTTTGTAATCGAATGTACTTTTGGACGTCTAAAGGCAAGATTTGGTTGTTTTAGACGTGCAATGGACATTAACATAAATGCTTGTTTTGTCTTGCACAATTTTTGTGAAGTTAACAATGAAAGTGTAAGTGAGGAAGCAGTACAAACATCTATGAATTATGACAGGCAATTTCAAACTCCAGCACTATCCAGCAACAGATGGGGATTAAACAGTAATGAAGCAGAGGGGAAGAAAGTTAGACAAATTCTAACCAAGTACTTTGATCCTTGAATTGATATACCACACAAGAACTCAACAATGAAGAACAATATTAAAACCTCATTTATACTAGCACATTTTCCTTGACAAGTTTTCACAAGTGTCATGCCAATTATTGAACAAGGGCACTTGTCAAGGAAAACTTGCTAGTATAAATGAGGCTTAATAATAATCAAATAGTTCACAAGTGGCTTGAGATCGACAAGTGTCTTGAAAATCGACTATTCTGGGGGTGGGGGTAGGGATTAAGGGTTGAGGGGTAGAGGGTGAAGGGTACCAAAGCTGAAACAACCCAAACCTTTACAAAAATGCTAACCTTAGGCCTGAACACTATGCTTTAGATAATGACTAGGTCTAAGGCTAGCATTTTTGTAAAGGTTTGGGTTGTTTCAGCTATGGCACCGTTCACCCCCTACCCCTCATCCCTGACCCCCTCACCCCAGAATAGTCATGCCGATCACAAGCCACTTGTGAACTATTTGATTATTATTAAGCTTCATTTATACGAGCAAGTTTTCCTTGACAAAAATGACTTTTTGGCCGACACAACCTTACTATTCCTAAGTTATGGCAATGTTGGTCAGTCCTCCAATAGTTCTTCCAAGTCGACGTCATTTACTTCAGCTTCTACACGATCCTCATAGTAAGCATCCACTGTTTCCTAGGCTTCAGCTATTGGCTTGCACGTTATCAGGAAATCCCTTGAGGGTAAAAACATTTCAAGACACCCTGCCGACATTATCCTCGCATCTTGGCGCTCAGGTACACAGAAGCAGTATCAAACCTATATCAACCAACGGCTTAACTACTGATGCGAAAGGGAACTTTATTCAATTCATCCCTCTGTAGTTGATGTTATTCAGTTTTTGACAACATTGTTTGAAAGGGTCTCAGTTATAGTTCACTGAACACTGCAAGGGGTGCACTATCTACCGTCATCACTATTAATGGTACGTCCACTGGCTGCCACCCTCTTGTAATGCAGTTTCTGAAAGGTGCTTTCAATTTACGGCCTCCAGTACCTAGATATGAAGTAGTGTGGGTTGAAAGTTGAAAGTTGAAAGTTCTGAAAACTTTGTCACCAGTACACTGTAGCATCGTTGAGTTTGAAGGACCTTAGCCTCAAGCTAGTTATGCTTCTTAGTTTGGTTACTGCTCAAAGAGGACACACCTGCTCAATGTTAATCTTATGTCTAAAGTGATTCAAACTTTGTGTTTACGTTTAATAAGCCTCTCAAGCAGTCTAATAATGCAAGAACGCTAGTGAAGCCTCTGGTTCTTAAGGCATATTCTCATGATGAAACTTTGTGTATTTGCTACCTTAACTGAGCACCTTCAGAGGACTCGGACTCTTCGTGTTGATGGTTCACAACTGTTAATCAGCTTTCGGAAACCAAATAAAGTTATATCACGAGATACAATAAGTAGGTGGATAAGATCTGTTATGCAGATGTCTGGAATTGATTTAAACATTTATAAAGCACATTGTACAAGGGAAGCTTCAGTGCCTGCTGCTCATAGGGCACATGTGCCTATTCATGAGATTCTCAACAAAGCTGGGTGGTCATCTGCCTGTACGTTTGCCACTTATTATGACAAGGTTCAAAGGATAGTGTCTCTCATTTTGAGGAGCCTGTTTTGAAACTGTACCGTGGAATCTCTGGTCACGTGAAAGTAAGGTAGAATTAAAAATTGAACGACACTTACCTGGAAGTGGAATTTCGATGAGAATTCTACCGATCTGTGGAGTGACCAAGAGATTAGATGCCCATCCCTCTCCCTTCCCTAGGAGGAAGTCTTATCTGCATTGATATGGTCATTTTTTACAGTTGTCACATCAGGCATTGGAAGGTGATTGGTACATGCGCAGCGAATATTTCATGTAATCTCTTGGTCACTCCACAGATCGGTAGAATTCTCATCGAATTTCCACTTCCAGGTAAATGTCGTTCAATTTTTTATTTAATAATTCAACAAAGATGATTGCTTCAATGAACGAAAAAGTTACCTAAATTGAAAGTTATAGAAAAAGTGAGCTTTGTATCAATCGATTTTTTAAAATTCATCGACTAGATTTAGTATACTACAATCACAGCAGAAATCCACCACCATGGTGAATAAAATGATCACCCTGCAGGCATTACATCTAGCCCAAAAAGTTGTTAGATGGTTTCAAAAATTTTAGTCCACATGCTGAGAAAATCGTTGATTAGGAGGCAGTGTGGCCCAGTTTGCCTTGAGATCTGGAGATCCCGGGTTCAAGAACCGCTCTGACCACTTGTCGAATTTGATCCTGGTAGTCCCTGGTTCAACTTCCCAGCTGCACTTGTAAATAGCCAACTGGTTTGCCTCCAGCCAGTTGGGATTCTTAACAGTTGTTGTTGTTCTGTTCTGTCGTTTCGTTGTGTCTCATTGGCCCTGAAAGGCCCCTATGGGGAGCAGTCAATTAAGTATGTATGTATGTATGTATGTATGAATGATTGCAAAATTCATGACGTAGTTGCTATGTTGATATGGTAATGCAGATGCCCAGCAAAGTACTGTTTCAAAAATTGCGCAATGATGGATGGAAGTTGCGCAATGATGGAAACATCAGAGAGAGCCATGTTTTGGTTTCCTTAGCTGTACCTCTTTGCTGCTGACTCACCATGAGACATCTTTCGATGAACAGTTGTACCCAGATATCTACGCTCTTTCGATCAGCTTCTGCAAAAGTTAAGGAAGAGATATTAGGAGTTTCCCATAATTATCTGTTGAGACCTAAAACAAATGGACCCATAACTATAGGTTAAAATAGGTACGCATTGTGTACGTGTGGTAGTGCAGTAACACAGCGCTGTATAATTGTCAACTGAACTCAAGTTATCTTTGCATAATATGTAGCTCTAATAGTACACAATATTGTTTTGGAACCGTATATCATTATAATAGTGCCATGGGAGATGTCTTAGGTAAATAGCCCCCTGAGAAGACTATGTGGTTACTAGTAAAATACGAAACCCAGAAAGATTGAAGAAAATAAACGGAATCGAGAAACACTGGCTTCGACGCTGACATGTTCATCATTTTCAAGTTCCCTTACAACTTCTTTTTAACCACGAGTTTAAGTGTACACTCTGAGCATCTGATAGCTTTCTAAGTCCAAATTTCACTGAAATTAAGCCCAGTCGGGCAGGGTAAGTATTTAGATGGGTGACCTCAAAATATACGAGTTGCCGCCACAAACATAGGACCAAAAATTCTATTTTAACACTCAAAAATGCGAACTAAGTAAGGTACAGATTTTGTTAGCCTGCTTTATGCAAAACAAATGTTGAGGCAAAAGTAAATAAAATATTGATACACAGCTTTTAGGAAGAGCAGAAGGAAGTTTTCAGAAGTGTTGATCGAGAATAAAATATTTTGCCATCATTAACAAAATTTGCGACATAAAAACAACTTAAATTTTGAACCGAGAATATAAAAAGTTACCATCAGCGAAAAACATTTTGGTAGATTTTTGCTATGTTCAATTTTTCTATTGTACTTTTGGCTGCATAAGTAAATCGCAAAGTCGAAAGTGATATCAAATTCAGCGGGAGCCGTGACAAGTTACCTTGCATGTTTTCTCGCAAAATAAAGGATACATCTGTGTCAAAATGATAGCAAGACACCGCATTTTTGTTTTTGTTAGTCTGAATTCAACACAAAGATCACAATCGCCCAACTCTTGAGGTTGACCATTGTTTCTGCCTTGTCAAAAATTTACTCTCCTAGACGAGGTTATCTATCCCCAGGTAATTCCATCGTTTTGGAAATAGCAGCTGCTTTATTTTTCAATTCTGTGTCACAAATTCTTGCCGATTTGGGGGTTCATTTTGTTGCAACTCGAGCACGTTTCCAACAGACCTGTTAGTGTGAGTGAGTTATGCATGCGCTGCGGACCTATTGTCACCAGGTGACATTGTGTGTAGTACACCTAACTTACAAAGCCAGCTTCTAACCAAAAACTGAAATTTCATACATATACATGTGTTCTAAAGCCCTGGCCAAACGATAGCGAGAGTTGATGAGAGTTGAAACTCTTGAGGGTGATCGAGAGTTGGCCCAATGAGAGCGAGAGTTGACGCGAGTTTGTTGAGAGTTTCACACGTAAAAAAGAGAGACCCTGGGAAAACCCTTTCTAACTTAACTATGGCGACTAGCCAGCCGGTATATTCAGTTGGTCAGACCTCTAAAAATGAATTTTGTGCACGAGCTTATGCATGTTTATTTCTAATGCTTATATTTTTGGGCTGTCACTTCTTTCTTGTGATAGTCTTTGGCTGAAACACCCCCAGAGGCAAGGTCTTGCCTCGTACAAGTCAATTGGTGCAAAATTTTTCTCATCACTCCACTTTTTCTTTAAAGGCTTGGCATTGTCCTTGGTCCCTAAGTCCGACGGCATATAATTTTTCCTTTTTAATCTGAGCCCGCTGAAAGAAAACAGTAATTGCTGACTGCAAAACTCTCACTTAAATTCTCGTGCGCGGCCAAACGAGACAAAACTCTCGCCAACTCTCATGAAAAAATTGAGCAGGTTCAAATTTGATGAGAGCTCTCGAGAGTCCATGAGAGTAGCCAAGAGTGGATGAGAGTTCCTGGCTAAACGAGAGTGAGTGTTTCAACTCTCTCCAACTCTTATCAACTCTCGCCCTCGTTTGGCCAGGGCTTAACACATATAAAGGTAGCTGAAAGCGTCTTCGATAGAGCATCTTAAAAAATTGCTAATACTCAATCATCAGGCTGCATCAAATCCTTTTTCCAAATACAAAAAACGAACCGCATCCACAATAGTGAGGAGAGTGAACAACATACTTTCAAGAGCGAGATTCAAATAAAGACACAATTAAATCACCATTAATTTTCTGTGTCCAGGTTAAAACCAGTCTCTAAGACAAATTAAAAACTCAAGCCAAGAAAGCAATGGAGGAAAATGACACTTGTCCTTTTATCAAGAAAGCAAACAAGTTAAATGACTTCTCAAACGGACAAAAATTCATCGAAGGGTCTATCATGCACTGTAGCTAGCTTGTTTACTTCCTTCTATAACCAAACTTCTTGATTGTAGAGACTTTATTGCCCAATCTGAGTAAAGCAGGCCAGGCTAAATTAATGATGGTTTCTTCTTCGATATGTTTTAATTTCTTTAGCTTCGATTTGCTTACAAAACCAGTAACACAGTTCCGTTTCCTTTCTTAGCTATTAACACAAAATATCTTTTCAAATACCCACACAATCTCAAACTTCGACAAAATGCGATTAGTCAATTAGAGAAAATTGATGGCAGAAATGATTTACAATCTTTTGGAGTTCATCTGTTCAATGGTGAACTGAGCGCACTATAAGAGTTTATAAGGATCCATACTATGAGAGTTTGTATCAATAATACTTGAATATTGAGCTAAAAATAAATTCGTTTTTTCTTTGAAATTTGAAATCTTACCTAGAGTCCACTTTTTTTTTGTTTTTCTTGAGCTTTTGAAAGCACACGCGAATTTTCTCTCAACAGTCTATAAAAAATGTGTTGAGACAAAAATAACGCGCTAATTCTTTCAAAACCTCAAGAAAAGTAAAAAGACTGAGTAGTATGGAAGGTTATGATTGAAAAAGGTCCAAAAAATTAAGATTTCAAACCGGCAATTTTGCTTTAAACTCGAAAGCTAAATTTTGTAATAATTGCACACATTTCTGGTTGGAATTCAATTACAAATTCAAGGTGTATTCGTGCCCTCTTTGCGAGCAATTCCCTTAATAATCGTTCAAAATCTTACAACAACAGGAGGTTATCACACAGTAAACTTCAGATTACAATCACTTCAAGGAAAGAAATCCTGTAAGTCAATTCATTGCACTTCCTGATACTCACAGCGCAAATGATAAGAAAAGATGTGCAGATGAGTCATTTCCTTTTTACTTTATTAAAAATGTGACCGAGCTGCTATAAAATGCATAGAATTCATCTTTCCGAAACTGCAAGCGTTCTAGCCGTCGTAAGTAAGCTGAGAAGTTATCTTACAATTTGAAACCCGGAGTAACTCACTTACTTTTTTAAAAAATACTTCAAAATTAAAACAAACTAATATACAACCGAGGGACAAAAGTAAACAACAAAGACACAAACCTTTCATAAAAGTCTGCTTGAGATAATTTCTTCTGTCCTCTCCTCCTAAAGAGCAATAAAATGCTATCATTCTTCATCATTACCTTCTTTAGACTATGTTCATGACAACTACTACTATAAACCTCACTTCATCAGCCAATATAATCATTGATTAGATTGAAGCAGAAAAAAGAATCATCTTGAATCGCTCCAATCTTACATGTACTTGCCTGAAAATGGAATGAAATTATTTTATACATAAAACTTCTTGTGTAAATTGTTGAGCAACGAATAACGGTGTGATTTCAGGAAGGAAAAAAACACTCAATTACCATTAAAAGATATTAACATTGGACCATGCAGGCCCAGGCTTGCAGCAGGAAATAAATCATTGGAGTCTGCTGTAATCATTCACCGTGAAGGCACAGTATCATCCAAGTACCCTCTGTGTATTTTCCCATCACTTGCTTTGTATCAAAGGTCATGCCTTTCATCCAAGAACGGACCTCTGAAAATTTCATTTCGACTTCGCAAGTGATCTCAGTAACAACTGAGAAAATGTAAACTGTGAGAATATTCCAGTTCGTGTTTAACAAATAATTGTACCGCACATAAATGGCCAAATAACAATAATGCATTAGATATTTGTAACCGACCCCTTATGCACTCAAACCCTTGCTCAGGTTTTACGCTGCCAGCATATTTCTTTAAAACAAGTTGTATACTAGTATAACAACGACATCAACTATGGCATTGTTTAACGGTTTCAACTGATTCAAAGCAGGAATTTTGTTCTGTTTAGCCTTTTCTATGAAACGACGGGTGTTTTCGAGCTTAGCTAAAAAGTATTCACGCCTGGGGCAAAAACAATTCGTTTTAATTGAACAATTTGAAAGTGAAAGAAAGAAGGTATTTTTGGTATTTGCATCCTGTTTTTTGAACAGCTGCAACCTGCAGCTACATGGCATTTCGCAGGATCCTGTCAATCATTCAGTGAATTTTGCCACTATTGATGTTTTCTGTGTTTAGCTATCATCCATGTGATTTGTGGAATAAAAGAAAATGAGACGGCATGTATGGTATTGGTTGGGCTGAGTTTGTTGGTTCTCTACTCTGCACCGAGAGGTTTTCTCCGGGTACTCCGGTTTCCCCTCTCCTCAAAAACCAACATTTGACTTGATTTACTTTCATTGTTAATTTCCGTTTACAGTGTCCCCAATTAGCGCTCCAGCGCTAGAACGACTAGACACTTAAATAAAGTCCCTTTCCTTTCTTTTTATATTGTATTGAACTAAATGAAATTATTTTATACATAAAACTTCCGGTGTAAATTGTTGAGCAACGAATAATGGCGTGATTTCAAGAAGGAAAAAACATTCAATCAGGCTTGCAGCAGGAAATCTGCTGTAATCATTCACCGTGAAGGCACAGTATCATCCAAGTACCCTCTGTGTATTTTCCCGTCAATTGCTTTGTATCAAAGGTAGTACCTTTCCTCCGAGAACGGACCTCCGAAAATTTCATTTCGACTTTGCAAGTGATCTCAGTAAAAACTAAGAAAATGTAAACTGTGCAAAAATCTTTGAGTTCTCATTTAACAAATAATTGTACCGCGCATAAACAGCCAAATAAAAATAATGCATTAGATATTTATAGCGGACCTCTTGTGCACTCAAACCATTGCACAGGTTTTGTTCAACTGATTAGCATTGGATGATACTGTGCCTTGATGAATGATTACACACTCCAATGATTTATTTCGTGCGGTAAGCCTGGGTGATCCAATTTGATGGTTTTTTTACCTTTTTGAAATCACACCATTAATAGCATGAATGTTTTTTTTCCTTCTTGAAATCGCATCATTGTTTGTTGCTCAACAATTTGCAAAGGAATTGTTTTCCCCTTCAATCCAATCAACGATTGGCTGATGAAGCGAGGCATTAAAGTAGCAGTTGTCACGGGCAAAGTCTTAAGAAGCATTTTATTGCACTTTGGCTGAAGAGAGCACAGCCGAAATTACCTCAAGAAGATTCCAGAAGACCTTTGTGAAAGGTTTGTGCCATACTAGTTTGTTTGATTTTCAAGTAGAAAAATTACTCCTGGTTTCAGTATGTGATAGATGTTCCAGCTTAAGGCTACGTTTACACTAGGGGAAATGTTTCCGGATTTGTTAATGTTTTCAGATTCATCAAAACTGGAGTATTCGGATTCGTGAATGTTTACACTTAATTAAATAATTAAACTTGAAGAAAAGAAATCCTGTAAGTCAATTCATTGCACTTCCTGATACTCACAGCACAATAAGAAAAGATGTGCAGATGAGTCATTTCCTTTTTACTTTATTAAAAATGTGACCGAGCTGCTATAAAATGCATAGAATTCATCTTTCCGAAACTGCAAGCATTCTAGCCGTCGTAAGTAAGCTGAGAAGTTATCTTACAATTTGAAACCCGGAGTAACTCACTTACTTTTTTACAAAATACTTCAAAATTAAAACAAACTAATACAACCCAGGGACAAAAGTAAACAACAAAGACACAAACTTTTCATAAAAGTCTGCTTGAGATAATTTCTTCTGTCCTCTCCTCCTAAAGAGCAATAAAATGCTATCAT
>OX421454.1:2610816-2613316 GCA_949126865.1 Montipora capitata | reverse complement strand
ATAGAATTAGGTTTAGCCAATAAGTTTTATGTATTTTTTAGCCATGCATTTTTAGCCATTTTTTAGCCATTTTCATTTATTATCTTTCCCAAAACATTTTTTCCATTAAATTCTTCATAACTTTAGATATAATACTTTTTAATTTTTTACTGTGATGGTTACCTCCCATAATTAACTCTATATTGTTCATTTCATCTACTATTGTGTAAGTGGTTTTTCTGTCTATAAGCTGGCCTATTTTGTCACCTACTCATTAGCGCTTGTTTGTAAATTTCGTGTAATTAAGCAATCTGTTTATTTCGTCACTGTCACTTCTTCACATATATAAGATCTTGAAACCGACTCAGTTCCTGCCAAGTATTTTTTAGTTTTTAGCTTATTGTGAACACTGAGGAAGCCCGAAGGGCGAAACGTTTGTTCTCTACATTAAACATGGACCTGTGAGTAGTTTGCTTTTGACTCCATTTTTCATTCAACCTAATATATATATATATATATATATATATATATATATATATATATATATATATATATATATATATATATATATATATATATATATATATATATATATCACCCTCACATATTTGTGTATCTTTAGATTTGGAAACTTTGTAGGAACAAGGTGGCAGTCTCCTTCGCCTTGGGAACCTAAACTTGGCATGTTTCAGTAAAACTTCAGAAAAACTTGATAGCTAAAACGTGAATAGTCTTCATCACACGACATCAAAGAACAGATCCTCCCGACCGACGGGAACACTTAGATGCCAAGCCTTCAAATTTTGATTGACGTCGCAGAAAAACCCAAAATCCCAAAAAGTTTGGCACATCGCGTGTTGGATGAGCGTGCGCTCTTTTATTGTTTGATTGTTTGATGAGCTGACAGAATTGTGAAGTTTTATTCAATTCCCAATAAAACAGCATTTTTTATCCAGCTGATTTGGTAAATGATGAAATAACTACCCTCCTCAGGGTCGGTGAATAACGGTGGATATATACCCCGACGCTTACGCCTCGGTATATATCCACCGCTATTCGATCACCTCCCCTTCAGGGGCTAGTTGTATGATATTTAATATCTTAGTTAAAAATGTTTGAAAGGAAGAAAAAATTGCTAAGTAAGAGACAGTTATTGAATTCAACTTCCTCAAACACTTTACATTTCTTTTCAAACTGGCTGATCTTATTTGCTTTAAAAGCTATGTATTTGTCTGTTTCGTATTTGATTTCCAAACTAATTCTTTTGAAATAGTTAAAGTTGGGATTAATTCTTTAATTTACACCTATTTTCCTATACACAGAGATGTTTTTCCCAGAATCATTATGTAGTTGATCATTCGCTTCTCTCCTTCAGAATACCTATCATAATGTAACGTAAGACGATGTAAAACATTAGAGAATTCCGATGTTCTTGGTTCGCGGATTGCACAAAATTCTGACGAAAATGTTCACAAAATGCTTAAAACTTATGAAATATCGAGTCCGAGTTCACGCAGATATGCGTTTAGTTAAAGTGCACCTAACCCCAAAATATTTTTTTCGCTAAAATGAATCTTTGCAACTGTTCGAAACGCATTGCGGCCATTTTTTCATTTTTCTAACAAATCCTGCCATTTCATAGGTTTCGAAAGTTGCGAAAATCCAAGCATCTTTTGTTCACGACCGAGTCAGAAGGGGAGTGGGTCTATTCCTGATTTGACGTCACAATTTACTTTGCATGCATGTTTACAAAGAGTTAATGCAATGTAAATCAGTTTCTGACGTCAAATCAGGAATAGACCCACTCCCCTTCTGACTCGGTCGTGAACAAAAGATGCTTGGATTTTCGCAACTTTCGAAACCTATGAAATGGCAGGATTTGTTAGAAAAATGAAAAAATGGCCGCAATGCGTTTCGAACAGTTGCAAAGATTCATTTTAGCGAAAAAAATATTTTGGGGTTAGGTGCACTTTAACAGTAAATCGTGATTTTCCACAATAACGCTAATTCCGTAAAAGCATGGACGATGTGGAGAAAGGTAGGTTAAATAATTGTCATGTCACCTAGTTGTGCATGAGAATTACAAACTTATCGTAAAATACTTGCCTAAAAATATTCAAATTAAATGGGGCAACCTTCATGCATTCATGGTACTTCTTTTAATAAAGCAGCTATATAATTTGAAACACGCTATGATTGCGCAGTTCTCATCTCAGCTGTTTGCAAATTGTGTTTTCAGAGAAAAATGGAGGGGGAACAAAATGCAAACGTTGTAGCCGACTTTAACAGAGCTTTAATAAGCGTCAACTCAGGAAATGACAAGAACGAAACAGCTTTGTTGATGATGTCTCCGAGCATGAACTGGGCAGAGTTTCTGACTCCTGCACCATTATCCATCGCTCTACTGGGACAACTGATGCTGGTAGCGGGAGAAAAGGATTTCTCATTGGAAGAGCAAAAGCCTGAGAACGGCTTCCAATTCATTCAGCATCCCGAATCATTTCGAGCCTGCTTGGTCCAA
>OX421454.1:2593316-2608316 GCA_949126865.1 Montipora capitata | reverse complement strand
CAAGGTATCAGTGCCCTGGCTAAAGTGCGTGAGCAGTGGCAGAAACTGGTGGAGTTTTTCCAGGTTATCACAAACATCATCAAAGTGTGCCAGATGGAGAGTCTATCAAGCTTTATTGAATATGCCAAAGTGGGTCAGAAACGGGTGCTGGCTAATGGCTATGCTAGCACTGATTTCATGCGTGACCTGATCTACGAGCAAGTGAGCCAAGCAAATACGACGTCCTATGTGGTGTGGTCCTTATCCAACACGTACGTGGAAATATCTCGCAATCATCTGATGAGCCGCCTTGCAAGTCTTGGCCATTTGCTCGCATTGGATCCAGAGAAAGATCGGGAAGCCATTACAGCAAAGCGAAATGAGCTCATGGAAGGCAGCCAGGAAGCCCAAGAGGCGATAAGGAAGTATGTGTCAGAGGCAAAGGACCATTTTCACGAGAAGGTGACGAAGAGAATAACGCAGATTGAAACAGAGCTGTTGAAAGCACTTCCTTCAGAAGATTCAGCCAAAATAAAAGAAATCAACGACTCCGTAAAGAATGCCATCAAAGAGGCAGACGAAGAACTTGATGCAGATAAGTTCTGAGGTAATTTAATAACAAAAGTAATACTTGGAAAATGTATACGAAGTTTCAGAATTTACTGCTGACCACTTGGGACTTCTTTTAAGTAAACCCGTTGACCGCTGACTCTGGAAGGTCGACCAATTATGTTTGTGTTTTGAACACTAAGAGCGATTTGAACAACTTACTTTTAGATCTATTTCCAGCCTTATGGAGTTCTTGTTAGTGTTCACTCTTTATCGGACATATTTAGTTATTCTGTTCTCATTCTACTGTGGAATGGTTCCTTTATAGTTGGCTCAAGTAATCTTAGTTCACCGGGAAGGCTATTTCTTCAACAATAGCTGGAATAACTTTTTACCAACACGTGTAGTCACCTGTAGGCGAATAGTACAGACTAGCAAAGGATCGCTTAGCAGACTTGTTTGCAGCTTCTGTGTTTACCCAATTTCACTTCTAGGTGAAAATTTACTTCTTGAAAATGTTGTTTCTTTTAGCAATTATTAAGAGCTTGTAACGTGCATTTTAGTTCAGCGTCAGTAAGAACTGTCAGAAAGTCGGAATTCTTCAGTGCAGTTTATTATGCATCGGGCCAACAAGAAACCAATATTAATTGTTCGGTATTTATGCAGACACTAATTTCAAAAATTCATGTTTTATTTCAGACTTGCAGACCTGTGTTGAAGAGTGCAGTCATCCAATCTAAGTAGCTGAATATTCTGGTAAATTAATGCGGCCTCTGAACCCGACACTGGCGTGTGCTTCATTTAGAATGATAAGCTGTGTGTGAGCGTGTGCATATGTTTGGATATATATTTTTTTGGATTATACTGTAGTTTGGGAAGCACTAAATATACAAGGGACAAGTTCAAAGTAATGTTAAAATATCCTGTGTTAATTAACTGTCTTGATCATTATCCAATCTGATTTTTGATTTTTAAATCGAAATCTACCTTTTGATAATAGCACGTGTGGTGTGAAGAACTTAGACAGGTATACATGGAAATAGCTTATCCATTTATACTGTGCGCTAATACTGAGTAATATTAGATACGAATGAACAATTTGCACTTAGCTACTGAGATCAGAACTGTTGGGATTTTATGTAAGAGATTATGTAATGCATGGCTCAATTCTACTTGTTACCATCCCCCCGGGGATTTGTCATTATTTGCCTATTCGGCGGTCTATTCCCTGCCCCCGGGTACGAAGAAAGAGATGATTCCCCTCCCCCGAGACTTCTTTTTGTATCCAAACAAAAGGAAATCAGTCACACTCCAGAGAGTTTGGAGAATATTTCATGACCGCACTTCCGCGAAACTCAACGTCGCAATTAATACATTATAAATAGCAATTTGTTAAAGACCTACCCTCAAATATAGACTTCAATTTTGGAAGATTGTTCTCTTCCAGCCGTGCTGTAACAAACTCTGTATGTTTCCCTTCGAAAAATCTTTACACCTCGAGCAAGCGTTTTGCCGCCATCGCGATAAACTGACAAGAACAACGCGATTGCCCCGCCCCCTACCCCCGGAACAAGACCGCTTTAAACAATTCCCCACCCCTTGGCACAAAAGGCAGGACTGGTATTGGAGCTAGTAAGCATCACCTGATCAAGAATGACCAACCACGAAGCAATTTATCTATTATGTAAGTACTGAGAAATCGCAATATTTCTATTCTATCGAACTAGTGAAGCCGTAAACATCGAACATCGGTACTTACTTATCGGAGCATGACACTTTTATTAGGGTTTTCAAAAACAGGGGGGGGGGGTGCTTATTCAAGGGCGCAAAGTCGAATAGGCTGGTTTCGAATTGTGCAAGAACAAAATAACCGAGTCGAGTTTCAGGGGAATGATTTGCATTTTCCTTTGTTTTATTAACAAAAGAAAATGTGACTCTGTTCTTTTGTCCTTGCACAATGAAAACTTATTATTTCTTCTCACATTGCATATAGTCAGTTGACCAGAAGTTTCTATTCGCTGCTTTATGGAAAGAGACTCATATTTACCCACCATTGTTTGAAAGGGATAACGTTGTTTTCTTCGTAAAAGTAAATTATTCTACCAAGGCTTAGAGCGGAATCTCGAAGCCAAATTACAGAATTTATGGCGAAAAACGACTACAATCGTACTGCCAGTAGGATTGCTTCTCATCGTTGACGGGGCCAACTATGAGCAAATCGCAGTACTTATGTGATAAATAAAGTTGTTTCCTTACAACTCTTTTAGATTGTGCTTGTTTTTGGACCATATTAGTAAAGTTGATTAGTGTTTGGAATTGTATACCGCTTGTTTTTTATTAGTTTAAATTTTATATTTTGGCAAGAGAAAGTCACCTGAGGGGGGGTTGCCTTGAACGGAAATCTGTTTTCTTTGACGTAAGCAAAATACCATTTCCGTTGGTTTTGGAAGTTATTTTCATCGACAATACTCAACACCATTGCAAGCGGAACTGTGTTTTCCTTCCAAACAACAGATCGAAATTTGCCTTTTTGAGGACGTCTCAGGGAACAGACTTCCGCTCGACAAGCTAGTCTAAAATAGCTTTAGTGGAATTTACATCTCCCATGCACCCCTCTGTCCCTTCATTTCCTCTTGATTTTGACATGTATTCCCCGTGTAGTTGTTGGACTTGTTATCAAGGCGCCAAGAGAACTTTAGTACCCAGCCAGTGTCCTAGAACACTGTAAGTAGATCTCTTTCTTTTCCTGGAGTGCGACACAAAAACATGATTGTGAATGTTGCTGCTAGCGATCGAATTAATTGAGAGCCACATGATTCGAACTTTTTCGGTCTCGCACAGGATTTCAGGAACAAGAACCGACTTCTCCGGGCGCAGCCTAGTGTCCCGGGGCATTGGCTCTCTCTCCGTTCAGGTGTATTTTGTCAGGCGTATACGTAATTTCGATTTGTCCTGGTGCTGCACCAGCTGAGAGATTCGTGTTTTATGTAATGGCCTTTTAAGCATGTTTCCAGCTGATGTATGATTTGGTGTGTCAAATAAAGTCAGTGCATTTGCATTATAGCATCATTTTTGGTGTCCTTGTTCCTTATCATGTCTTCTCATTTTAACGCCGGGTGCCGAATAAATTCGGGGTTAATGGATCCCTTCAGACCTTTCCGTTTTCGTTCGAAAATGCTACTTTTTGTACGTGGATCGGCCTTCCGTCCACACGTAGCCGGAAAAAACGATCACTTATTGAAAACGCCTAGAGTGCTTTGGGCGATGTTCGTAGGCGCTTACCGAGTGCGTCTGAATCGTTTCGCATATTACCAAAGACGAATTAATGATTCTGATGAATTATTTGGTATTTTAACTCCTCCCCTACTAACTAGTCTGATGGTGTCGGTAGCCTCGCAGCTCCTACAAGCTCTAAATTTCATTGGCGAGGATAGAGTTGCAGCCCTTTTGTTTTAGGCCTAGGGTCCATTGTTTTTGTTGTTTGTTCTTTTGTTAAACTCCAATCAGGTTAGACCTTGTAAGAGCTGCGAGGTGACCCGATGGTGTAATGGTTTCAGAGAGATGTCTTCCTGGAGCTTTCAAAAGAAATAGTCTTTTCTTTTTCTATTTTTAATAAATCGGAAGAACTTCACTTAATCTTAATCCACTACTTTGGATTCATTTCTGCCGTTTACTTATCTAAATGATGGTAGGTCAGAATCCTAATAATGGAAACCATGGTTATGTAAACTGGCACAGATGATCATCTACCCGCTTTTGGGTCGCACCCATAGTTCTAAATTTAGAAGAGACGGGCTTAATCCACCTATAGAATCCAAGAAACGGGTGCGAGTTTACAATTGACAATGTATGGTAAAGTTAAATATGCATAGTAGCCTAATGGCCAATCAGTGAAAAGCTCATTCTGGTTTCTGTAGCGTGAAGCGATAAGGAGTCTTTTTAACCCCTGAAAGGCACACTTGGGGCGCGTTCGATTGACCGTATTCCGGAATAGGAATACATGGAATGGAAGTTAGAAATCCTTCGTTTTTACGGAAATCCACATTAAAATTGTCAAACACCTGCTAAAATGCTATTTTAAACATATCTTGTTGCTTCAAAACGCCAAACATGCCGTTTTAAATCATCACTCCACGTATTCTTATTACGGAATTGGGTCAATCGAACGCACCCTTAGTCAGCAACCTTGAACGCCATTCATGTAAAGATCATGAAGTCTAAACTGCACGCATGTGGATTTGATGAAAGGGGCAAATTCTACGCCATAACCTCTCGACCAATCAGCTGTTTTTAAGCCCTGTCGCCGATACCCATTTATTCTCCTGGGTGAAGAGGGTACTATGAGAGTAAAGTGTTTTGCCTAAGAACACAACGCTTTGTCCCAACCCGAACAGTTCGATCCGGAGTCAAGTGCACTAACCATTAGGCCACCTAACACTTGTTGAATCCATGAATTTGATTGGCTCTCAAACTGTTTTCCATTCGCTGATAGGAAACAGTGCACATCGCGCGCATTGTATGTTTATTGTTTTTCATTCAAAATATCCCTCCGTTTCTGATTAGCTAAAATCGCACTAATAATTCATCATAACCAGCTACTTTATTGAACTGATGACGTCAATCGTGCAGCAAAATTGCTAGATTATTGAACTGTTAACCGAGAAGACCAGGGGACAGTTTTTTTTTTGTTTTGTTTTTTGTTTTTTTGTTTTTTATTTATTTATTTATTTTTTTAATTTTATTACTACTATTTCCACAATTACATAATTACAATTCTTTTTTCAACAAGTAAATTACAGATCAATAAATAAAGTTTGGTTAATAAAAGTTAATAATGACACCATATTAAATTAAGTAAAGAAAAGAAAGAAAAAAAAAGGAAAAGAAAATTGACATATCCTATTTTACACAAGCGGTCATTAGTAAACAGAACAGAATTTAACACTTTGTACTGAAAGGAACGTAGATACGGTTCATTAGCAACCCTCACTGGCAAAAGAAATGCCTCTGATACTTGTTTGTCATCGAAGCTAAATTCTTTCTTTAGCTTAACCCAAAGCCCTTGGCTTTTCCAATTTTTGTTTTATAAGAAAACAATAATAGTCATGACATTTAAGACTCTCCAAATCAAGAATCACCTTAAAATTGGGTATGTTAACACGCAACGTCAAAGGAACAGATTGCCTTAGGCCTGTCCATACTAAAAAATTAGACCTTGTCAATCCCTCACTTCTGAGAACATTAAAAGACTCTATATTTGTCTTGTCAAAGAGTAGATCGTTTGTATGTTTATTATTCATATTAAAATAATTCTTATAAAAAACGCTTTTACCATCGATTTGGATTTCTTTGTTGTTCCATATAATATATTTATAAACATTATTTGGATCTAAAGTTTCTCTTATATTTGACCACCACATCAATAGATCCTGATAAAAGGTAGATGAGATGTTAATCTGGTTTACATCATAATTACACTGAAATAGAAAAAGACCCCCTTCATTATCCAAAAGGTAGTCAAGGTAAGACTTCCAGAAACCTGATGAGACCTCATCCGTTATGCGCATTAACCAGCTCAACCTCAACGCTTTTATCATGGTTTCATAATCTATCATTTTGAGACCACCTTGCTCATAGGGTGCATACGTTGAGCTTCGAATAACTTTATCCTTCCCGTTCCATAAAAAATGAAAAACTAAGTTGTTAAATTCTTTTATAACCTCAGACGGAGTGCTTATCACCGAGATAGGGTATATTACTTTTGGAAGAAGGATTGCTTTTATGATGTTAACCTTGCCATGAATTGACAAACCCCTTGACTTCCATAAATTTATTGTATTTCTAATTTTTTTCAGCCTTTGCTTAAAGTTTTTCTCAACTAGTATCTGTACATCATATGTAATGAAAATTCCTAAAAACTTAACGCAAGTTTTCCATTTGACCCCAAGTGGTTTATTTTCACAGTGTTGGAGGGAGCCGATCCACATTGCTTCTGTTTTCGCAACGTTAAGTTTTAGTCCAGAGACTTTCTCAAAACGATCAAGTAATACAAACAAAGCTCGTGCAGAATCTAAATCTGATAAAACAACAGTTGTGTCATCAGCGAACTGCAGCAGTTTAGTTTCTAAATCATTTATTTTTATACCTTTGATATCGTCTTGGTTTCGCATAGCAATCGCCAAGATTTCAATCGCGGTCACAAAAAGGTAGGGGGAAAGAGGATCCCCCTGCCTAACTCCACGCTCAATCTTAAAATAATGAGAGCAAAAGCCATTGTTTATGATACAGCTTTGAATATTTTTATAGAAGACATTGACCCATCTTATGAAATCAGGCCCAAAACCGAATTGATTTAAACATCTTTCAAGAAAAGTCCATTCCAAACTGTCGAATGCTTTCTCAAAGTCAATAAACAATAAAATTCCGGGTAATTTCTTAGCTTTTGTATAGTCCATTATATCAAGAATTGAGCGTATATTCTCATTGATATTTCTACCTGGGATATATCCTGATTGATTATAATGTATTAATTTAGGCAACAAACTTTTCATTCTTTCTGCAATAACTTTTGAGGCTATCTTTGTATCAACATTCAAGAGAGAAATTGGCCTCCAGTTTTGAAGATCACAACGATCTTGATCTTTTTTCTCAATTAATGTAATTACAGCCTGTTTTTGTGAAGGGCTCATTTCTCCTTTTTCAAAAGACGCATTGAAGCATTCAACAAAAGGTTCCCCCAAGTGATTCCAGAAAGTTTTATAAAATTCTATAGGTAAACCGTCATTTCCGGGAGCCTTATTTGATGGAAAAGAGTTTATAATTTTAGAGCACTCCGCAAGACTTATTAGTCCTTCACCGAGAGATCTTGATTCATGTGGGAGTGTTGGAATAGGCAAGTCTTCAAAGCGAAAGTATAATTCGTTTTCGTCCGAGCAATTTCTTCTTGATTTATAAAGATTTTCATAAAATTTTTTCTCTCCCTCTAAAATTTCGAAGGGATCTACGGTAATTACTCCACTAAGCCGAAGCTTCCTTATGTGCTTTCTTATATGATTACGTTTTTCTAAATTAAAAAAATATTTAGAATTTTTTTGTAATTCCTATGAGCTAACAGATTTTTTTCACATGGTTTAGAAAATAAGAACCTGTTTCAAATTGTAGGCTAAACAGGTTCTTATGTGGAGGAGGCTTAACTGGCAAATTTTAGCCCACAGTAGCAGGTTTTTAAAATCCAGGCCCTTAGTCACGAGGTTTTACTGTATTTCGTAATAATTTTTAGTTTCATTTAACTTTATATTGGTGATGGTATTACCTACATCAAGATGTCGCTTTTTAGCGTTTATTTTCATTTTGAAATGACAATTTTCGCTGACTCATTTTATAGCTATAACTAATTAATTAATCAATCAATCAATTTTGTAATTAATACAAATTATGCTTTCACACTGTTCACACTTCATTATTTTCCAAGAGCTGCAAAATGCCAATGGAAATTGAAAATAGCCAAGGTACACACACTAAAAACTGCATTTGACTACGCAGGTTTAAGTGAAAAGTAGAAGAATTTGCATTTTGATGCTTCTTATTATACAAGAGTGATTTTCTATTTTCGCATTGAAAGTACCTGGGCCTGGAAGGTTTTTCCTTGTGTCCTGTTTTCACAGCATTTTTTATTTTGAGAAACCAACTTAGGATGTAATACCGACACCGGAAATGCCTTTAGCCAATCTAGATCGGGTTTTGCGATCGAAGATCGTTCCATTCATGGACAAACCATATGGAAGAGATGAAGATGCTCATCTTCTCGCTTAGGGGTGTTAACTTCGGATTTTTGGTCTTCCTCAAGGTGTTCCAGACAAAACGTCAGTATTTTTAGCCATCGAGGTCTTGTTTTAGGGTTGCAGTCCAAAACATATAGAAATGCAAATTCTATTTTTGGAATTTACCCTATATTTGGTGACAGTGAAAAATAAACTCTACTTGAGGTTTTCTTATACTTTGATGGCCACTGAAAGACAGGAGCCCAAAATACCATGATCAATTAAAGGCAGTAAGAAAGGTTCATCTCTCTTACTTAGTCACACCATCACACAAACACACACACGAACACAAGATCTGCCTTGAACTAAGATCTTCAAGAAAGCTACGATTTCTTGCTTGTTCGAACGTATACCAAATTCTTGGTTTGCACGCACGCGACATGGCGGCCATGTTGGATGGCACTACAATGCTAATTATTTTCGCAGAATTTGCATAATAATAAAGTTTAGTTCCCAGCGGAGAGACAGGTTATTGTTCTTGCCATTCAAGATGGCCGCCGTGACGTCAGATTCTGACCATCAATACAGAGCTTCCAAAAAGGTATTTCATTTTCTCCCATGCTCGCGGAGATTTCTGAAGAGAACAAAGAATAGAGACTGCTCACTCACGTGATCATCACACGTGTCTCTTTTAAACCGAAACACAACAATGTCAATGAGAATTGCAAGTTTGTGACACACCAACATCATGTACGTACACTCTATTCCCTGAATTGCGGTGCAAGCAGAAGTCGGAAAGCAAGAAAGTTATTTTGAAGCAAGCAATATCGCACTTTAAGGCAAAATGTGGCCTGTAAAAGAGGCTCATAAAATTCATAACAAGGACGTTGTAACAAGAATACGCAATATTTGATTATACTAGATTGCACAAAAGAAAACAAAACAAACTGACAGTGCTCGTCTCTCTTTCATGTAGTCTTGGAAACTCAGTTGCAAAGGTAACAGTTCAACGACATCGTACCGACAGCATATATAAGGGGCTCTTTTAACAATCGCTATGAGATCCACCTATGACCCCGGAGTAATTAATTGGGAGTCAATTTTGTGAGGGAGAACATCTATCGACTCTGGTTGAGATACACTTAAATTCGCCCCAGAGATGGTCGCAGAGGTGGGAAACGAGATTGATTACCACTACGCCAAGAAATCGGTTGAATGGTCTCCCAACCAAAGGATTATGCTGTCCAACGTGACGTTAACCGTTCACTCTAAAGAAGCAATTGAATGCATATGGGTGAATTTCATCAATCTCAAGACCGGGATTTAACTCCCTATTCTTACTTATACGAAGGGAGAAAGACCACGTGAAATTCACGAAGAACACAAATCGCTTCGTTTTGTATTTGGAGACGCACGTTTCTTGCTGGTGTCATTGCAAAAGGCAGTTTTCCGGTGGTTTGCCCTCATCTGCGCCACGCCCTTATCGACTAGTTCCCCATACTATCGACAGTCGACGATTAACGAAAAGCACGTTTTAATAACTTTTAAGTTAGCCTAAACTTTAGGCTTGTTTTACCATAAAGTTCTTTATCTATTCAGATGTCGAAAGTTATTGCTTTAATGCCGTTTTTCTCCTAAAAGGAAAAAGAATAGTTAATGTCTGCATCAACCCTGAGACAGTACAAAAATTGTCAGGTTATGATGATTTCTTGCGTCGACGAGTTCCTAACAGTCAACTTTTACCGTTCTTCTCAGAATCTCAGGACATTCGTACAATGGGACAAGCACTTGCGAGGGTGTGGTCACGTCGCTAGGCAACCTCTCGGTCAACCTCAATCCTTGGAAATTTACTATTCTCCTTTTTATTAGAGGACAATTAGTGACAGGTGAAAATGCATTTTCCATCTTTCAATATCTTTTGTTCGGTTCACTTGCCAATCACTGTTAGGTGATTTTCTCAGAACAGGTTTGCGCCGAAAGAACGCTACCATATGTTTAAAGCTTCCACATGGATATTTTAGAAACAGACATTCGTGCCGGCAAATTGTTGAGACAAGCGCGAGACGTTTCTAGGAACAAACAGAAAGGGAAAAATCCATCTTTTGCGACTGGAAATCTCAAATCAACTGCCCGCAGACTGCGTAAAACAAAAAAAAAAAACTCTTTCCAATAAGTTATAGATTCAAATTGTTAAAATTGGCAAAATATTTTACAAACTAGATGAGTTAGGATATTTCAAGTCCTATCATAATTCGTCATTTGGGGTTTTCTTTGAATCACTACTATCCGAAGATTGCTCTTTCTCTTCTGAAGGATCCGCTGTCGAACTTGCTTTACTCGTGGATTCGGCACCTGTAGATGCTTCTTCGGCGCTTGGTAAAGGTAATGGTTTGTCCTTGTCAGAGTCTTTTTGCTGTTCGTTCGTTTCCTTCCGTTGGTCAACCTTGTCTTCTCCCTCCTCTTTCTTCTTTTCTTCTTCCTTCACGCTATCTTTTAGTTTTTTCTCGTCTTTATCAGTTGTTGCTTCCTGTTCTTTGTCGGCGGGTTTCTCTTCCTTCTTGCTGCCTTTTTCCTGCTTTGCCTTTTTAGCGTCAGCTTCGGATTTGGTTGCGTTGGAAGCTGGAAAAAGATCAGAAAAATGAATCAGATTGTCTCTGTCAGAAAGTCAAATGCCCATCCAATCACCAACGGTCTGTCTGTTTACCCGTCTACCCGTCCGTCAATCAGCTCTCCTGCCCAAAAGCCAGTTGCGTCAGTCAGTCAGTTGACAGACAGTCCCTCACTAACGTCTCTCAGTCAACCAGTTAGTGACCTCTTCCTTAATCCATTAAACCAATTCAAAATTCTTCTTACGCGGTGTGGTCATATAGTTCTCAAACTAAACGTAGAAGTGAACGAAACTAGCAAATTACATAATTTATCATACCGGTTTCATTGACCTTCGGTTTCGGGACGTAATACTTGGCTTTGTTCAACAAGTATAACAGTTCACGGTCCAGTTTGCCCTGTTTAGCGTCGATGTCCTTCACCACCAAAACCGGATTTTCCTGTGGTTTTAACTCAGCCTGTTTCTTCTCGCTCCTATCCAACCATTCCTGACGAAGAAAGGAAAAAAAATGTTGAATCATGTTCAGGACAAGACAAAATGTCACTAAATCCCCAAACAACCGGTTAAGAAGAAGTACCTTAGCACCAACAAGTGGTCCAATCCACAAAGATCAGCCTCTAATCGCTTTTTCTATTTACTCTACAGAGGTTTTATACGGGCTGCGGTTTTAATAAAGTAATAACGCGGTCATTGATTAACCGATTGTCTTCAAAATGCAACAGTATTCTCAACGGCACAAATGTTTATTTTAAAGTGATATTTTCGTTGGCGTTGCCTTCTTCCTGGCCAAAGTTCCGTGATGTACATCTGACAGAAACGCTGACTTACAAGCCATTCAGCCTCGTTTTCAAAGTAACACAGAGTGCAAGCCAACGTATTCTTTGTGTAAATTATACACTTAGACTCATTTTGAAAACGAAGCTTATAAGTAATCTTCTTACCGTTGTTTCATTGATAACTTTATTAAGGTCCTCTAAGTCCTTCGTGGTATAGATCTCTTCCTTATCTGTGAGATTCTTTACTTGACCCAGGAATGTTCTGGACAAGTTTAAACTGTTCTTTAAAGCTTCTAAGGCCTTTGGTCTGGCTTTGTGTTCTCTCAGCCGAGCCCTCAAGTCCAATGATTGTTTCTTTAGCTTCTGCAGTTTGTCATCGTACACCTGACGAAACGAAGCAAAACAATGTCGTTTCGTACAACCTGTCATAAAAATAAACACACTGCGACTCGCAATCTATCGCTGTGGAAGCGTTTTTTCTTCCCGCCAAATTTAACTTGCATCCACACTCTTCTTCAGTTTCATTTGGGGTGCAGGGATGGCGCAGTGATAAGAGCATCTGCCTCCCACCAATGTGGCTCGAGTTCTATTCCCAGACTCGGCGTCATATGTGGGTTGAGTTTGTTGGTTCTCTACTCTGCACCGAGAGGCTTTTCTCCGGGTACTCCGGTTTTCCCCTCTCCTCAAAAACCAACATTTGATTTGATTTGCGTTAATTGGTTAAGTTCAATTTACAGTATCCCCAATTAGTGCTCCAGCGCTAGAAGATTAGACACTTAAATAAAGTTCCTTTCCTTTCCTTGACGCCCACTATCAGACTCGTACCCAGGAAAAATAATTTTTCCTTCGCGTCTTCCAATGACACCCCACGCGCCTCGTTCCATCCTCGTTTCCAATCTTCTCTTCTCACAAACACGTAAATAGCGTCTGGGTACGAGTCTGGCCCAGTTTAAATAAGCTAATCATTGCACAAGACAGACACGTATGACCGGGACTAAGGGCGGGAAAACGAGAGGACATTACTCTCAACTGCGATTGGCTTAGAATGGGACCTTATTTTTTAAAGTAAGGAAAAGTGGGAAGTGTTCTCTATGCAATACTTTTATCTTAAAAAAACTAATTCTTCCTGATGCCATGGCAAGGTTGCGTTTTGTTGGGATCATACACTAGTTTGCCAATGCTATTTCGATGATCTCAATCACTATCTAAATTAATATGATTATACACTTACACCAATGATTATGATCTTTTTGTCTGTTTCTCTTAATTTTAGTCGATCCTTTTTTACGAGTTGAGTGAAATAAAATGTCTTGTCTTGAGAGTTTAAAGCCAATGATTAAGCTTAGTAAGACGAAGCCGATGCAATAGATCATATTCGTACTCTCAGTATTGGACTGGACTGGGGGTCGCCTCGTTGGGACCTACAGTCCGTTCGCGTGCCCCCTCACCGTCTCATAGTAACTTTTCTGTAGTCGGTGGAATTTTCTAAATAAATACATAAATAAATAAATAAACAATCAGTGGCAAAAGTAGTTGGGACGCCATTGTCAGGATGGCCTGAAAACCTCTCAGACATCAGAAACTAAGCATACTGTCAAAATTCCACTTAAAGCTTCAAAACGGAAGTCCCCCTCTCCCACGAATCAATGTTGAAATAGACAAGGAAATGTCTGTTCGCTATTGGCAACATTGTTCTGGGCCCAATTATTCAAACTCAGTAAGAAAATCAACTTCAAAGGGTAAGTGGGTAGCTTGCAATGGAGGCTAATGTGGGGAAATCCTTTCAAATACGTTTTAATATTTTCTCCCGCATTAGCCTCCAATCCCTCCATTGCAAGCTACAATCATAAACAAAAGTAGTTGGGAAGGTCATATAAATGAACCCCATCAGAGCTGTATTTCAACCCGCTGATGATAAAACAAAATATGCGCTGATGGCGCAAAAAAAACACTTTCTCCTCCTCTTATATAGCCCCCCCTCCCCCCTATTCAATGTTGGAAGGTAAAACTAGAATTTCCCACGAAAAGCGTTCAGTTTTGCACAACATTGAATCAGGGGGGTGGGAAGAGAAGCAAAGAAGACGTCAAAAGTGCTAACCTTCCCAACAGTTTTGTCTATGATTGTAGTTCCAGTCAAATACTGAGAATACGAATATGGTATATTGCGGAGTTTAATTGTTCGACATGGGAAAGCAAAAACAACAAGCGAAACAGAGGAAAAAAGCAAGCTTACGTCAGCAGTCGAGTCCCAGCCCTCATCGTCCAGCCAATCCGAGGCTTCGCTCAAGGCCTCCTGGATCTTTTCTCTCTCCTCTTCTGTGGACAAAAGCTGTCCTACTTCACTATCAAGTGTATCGCGCATGTCGAATATGTGCGATTCTAATAAATTCTTCGCATGTTCGTTTGCAAACTTCGCATCATCTTTTTGCTGTAAATCCTTGAGTCTGAAAAAAAAAAAGGGATTTTAAAACAAGTATTAAATGGGCTAATTAGGCCTAGAACGATATTCAATCTCGAATCCAACCTTTGTCGGTTAGTATGCAATGTATGGTGGGATCATACGAGGTGTTTTGGTGTTTCGTGGTTTAGTTACGTCCGTCTAAGGTTCGACTCCTGCTAGGAATAATTCTTTTAACCAATAAACAGTGTCAGACTGACTATCTCAAACTATAAACTCTAACAATACTGTACGTCGTCAATTTCCTTCAGTTTCCCTTCAGCTTTCCGTATAGTTTGCATCTACCTTAACATTTCTTGCTTTCGCTTACTTTTTCACGGATGCACTAAAGGCCTCCTCTGAAGTATTTGCGACATCCTCCAGCCGCTGGGCAGTATCCAGTGGCTCACGTACCACGACAGGCTTGCTCGGTTTTTTCTCTTCCTGTTTTGGAGGTTCTTCTGTTTTGTTGCTTGATTTCTCCTCCTGCGAGGTGACAGCACAAAGTGAATTCTTGAGGATCAAGTATAGAACAAGACTAAGAACGTTCAAGATGAATTTGTTTCTTTACCAACCTCGTTTCGAGGAGCTCTGAAACGAGGCTCCCCTGGAAACGATGTCACGTGAAATCAAACTGAATAGTCGGGTAGGGGTCGTACCTCTTATTGAACACTATATTTCATTGGCTGTATACTGTTGTACTTCCTATTGTTTTCAGTGCTAAATCCATTGTTATGTTTGTTCGTTCTATTGTTCTTCTGGCCAATCATGAAGCCCCTTCAATGAGGTACGACACGACCAAGTGACAAGTCTCCAAATTGAAACTCTAGACTGGGCAGCTGGCAAGGACAACTGTGAAACTTTACGTCTTTTGCAGCACGTTTCACTCCA
>OX421454.1:2575816-2585816 GCA_949126865.1 Montipora capitata | reverse complement strand
TCAAAGCTTCCCCTCTTTATCACATACGGGGAAAAATTACTGAATGCTGATTGGCTGAGACAGGAGGCATTTTTCCTTAATCATGAGGGCACTTTTGATAATCAAGAGGCCATAATTACTTGATCCTGATTGGTTAACAGTTGCTTAACCAGAGCAAGTGAAGTTACAAGAGAATCTTCTTCCAGAACTTTATCCGAATAGGAGCGTGTTAATTGTCATTTGTCACGGCACTGTACTGGCTTTCCTCAATAATTTTGTTCTTTATGTGATAAACGCGATGTGCCCTCGTGCAATTAAGGATTAGTAAATCACTTGTCCTTGTATGTATTTTCAAAGTTTTCCAAATTGCCCTCGCAAATGTGTGAAATTAATCCTTAATTGGCCTTGTGCCCATGCAATTACATATACAGTACACTGTACAAACAAGATTGTTACATAAGGCAATGATCACATTTCTTTTCCAAAAACCTAAAGCATTTCTTGTAAAAGGAAAACTTTAAGGCACCAAAGGGTTCAAATAACATGGACACCTTAACCTGTCTAGTAACTCACTTTTTCACAGCTTTCAAAAGTAATTCCTGTACTTTGGGTACACGCGTTCCTCCACCAACAAGAATCACACTCTCTATCTCATCCTAGGAGGCAATAACATTAACATTAAAGGAGATAAGAAGTTAAACCAGGGACTACGAAAGGCAATCACATGTTGTATCTCTCATTGATCTCCCATCCAGATACCAAACCCACCCGACAGGATTTAATGTTTGTCGTGATAGCATCTCAAGTGGGAAGATGACCCAAACCATTACAAGTAAGCAAGAATGCAACTACGTAATAACGAAGTGTGAAATAAACAACATATTTTTTAGCAAATGGGCAAAAAGAGAACTTAATCACGGTTCCAGGCATAAAACCTCCCCAATGCTTGTCACATGCTTAAGCGATGAGCTTCAAGAAACCCTAGGGAGCCAGGTTGCTTACAATGTATCTGGGTTCTTATTCATAAAAGCACACCAATGGACAGCAGGCTAGATACAAGAAAGCAAGAAATTTAAGGCAGCCAGACTGTCTTACTAATACACTCACCAGTGTAATTGCTGATGACTTCAAAGCATGTTCAACGGGACCAGCAACTCTGTCCAACAGATCAGCACACATCTCCTCAAATTCTTCACGTGTGACCTTGGCACGGAAGTCCTTGTCCTCGAAAGCCCCCTCAATCTGAATGAAGTTATCGTAATTATTTCGAATTCAACACTACAGATTATTCACAAGGGTTTCCATCCATCACAGAGAATTATTTCTCCAGTAAAATGTCTGTCACCCAGCCATTCAGCAGTCGCTTTGTCAGCCGTAGCCAGCCTGTCTGTCAATTTAGCCAACATGTCAATGAGTCAGTCATTCAAGGTCAGTTCAGCATGCAGGTTGCAAGAAAGTTGCATGAAGGAGAAAAGTGACCTGTCATGTCATGTCATGTTATGTCATGTCATCGTCATCCTCACAGCAATTTAATGAAATAGTGAGTTTTTTCAGTCCCAAGCCTGATGGCAACAATCCTGGAGCATTATCGCTAACACTAGAAGGTTAACAAGGCAATTAACCTTGCTTAGAGTTAACTTGGTTTTGAACAGCTCAAAGCAGAAAATTAATTTTACCAACCTGTGCAAAGATCTCTGTGTTTGCACTGAGCACTTGTTTCACTCTAGCAGCTTCCTTCAAGAACTTTGCCATGGCACGCGGTGACTGACCCACATCACCCTGTGTCTTGTACTGCTCCTTGAATAGCTTGATAAGATGATCTCTCAGTCGGATTTCCATAGCATGGCCACCAAGTGTGCGATCAAAACTACAATCACAGATGAACTTTGATGATTAAGAATGAAATGTAACAAGCTGCAATTATTGACTAAAAACGGATCAATCCACAACTCACCCCACCCCCTTGACGGACAATTGTGGAGATGTTTCTGTGATTCCTCTGTCTTTAGTCTTCACTGTACTGTAACCTTTTAACAAAAACATTGTTTTGACATCACTGCAAAAACTGTAAGTGTTATAGATAATTTATTTACTATGGTATGGATTTTTAACTAGTGGGTATAAAAGTTCACTCTCCACCAAATGAATTATATGCATTCATTTCTGCAGGAAGAAATGAAAAAAATATGTGCATTTTTGTCAAGTTTCTTGAAATCCCTTATGCACTACAACCACATGAAGTAATAAAGAAGTCTGTCTCCTTTTCACCTCTAAGGAGATACAACTATATTAAAAATAATTCACCGCTGACAAGGTCCCAGATGGCATGGCTTAAACCACCAGAGGAAAAGCAGTATGAAGCACAATCACATTTAGTGGGTAGTTAGTTAGTAGGTAGTCCATGAAGTAATAGTTTTTACACTACAGCTGTATATTGTTGTTCAGCACTGTATTCCTTGAAAAATAAACTTTATTTTCCTTTGGGTCACCTAATCAGTTAGTTCTCTGAACTACTGGTAATTACATGTAGGTGTCCCAAACTTCACATAATACATGTAATAATAATTATTGAGTTTTGGGTGCACGTATCTGTCATTGCATGTACCTTGCTTCTAGATCTTGAAATTGTCTTAATATTAATTCTCTGTAAATAATATTTTGTGTGAGTTAAAATAAAATTTGACTTGACTTGATGCATACATTGTACATCATGTAGTCAAGGGTTGTTTGTCCCATTTAAGCATGAAATTTTTTTCAGGCTTCTCTCTCACAACTGCTTGCATTGTAAGTGATTCCTTGACTGTGATGATCTTGTTGTTGGGAAAATGTTTTGCATCACAGTCGCCCGCCTCCCAGACAAAAATAGGCTGTTCAAGTTCAAAATATAGGAAAGTATAAGAATTTTCTGCCAAAAATAGGCTCTTTATAGCAGCTAAAATAGAATTCATACAATGATTATAAAGCAAGAAACACACTTTTCTGTAACTTTCAACATGTTTGGTCAAACTTGGGTAGGCCACAGTTTTAGCTATTTTTTTTTTTAATTCGTTCAACATAATATGATTATAAAAAGTTTATTATTTTTTTTAAATAATAATTGTCCCGCTTATGTTGTTATTGTGGGAGGTGCGGTGGCCTCATGGTTAATGCGCTCGACTCCGGATCGAGTGGTCCGGGTTCGGGGCCTGGCCGGGGACATTGTGTTGTGTTCTTGGGCAAGACACTTTACTCTCACAGTGCCTCTCTCCACCCAGGTGTATAAATGGGTACCAGCGTAATGCTGGGGGTAACCCTGTGATGGACTAGCATCCCATCCAGGGGGGAGTACAAATACTCCTAGTCGCTTCATGCTACGGAAACCGGAGATAAGCGCCAGCCTGATAGGCCTTCTAGGCTCGTAAGCAGTGACTTTTTTTTATATGAAATATACAAATGTAGGAGGATTCTTGACATATAGGCTCTTTACAGGATCCTATACAAATTATAAGACAAATAGGAAGTATACGATGTCTGGGAGGCCCACAGTTGACAACTTTGACTTTCATAATGCAGCTGCATTCTCTATTAGATCTGTGAACCAAAAAAATGGAGGTTTGGCAGAGCAAGGGGGCAATGGTTGCACTGTTGGCTTCAAACAAGCACATCACCTTTCAGCTTTTTCTTCTTCAAAATTAGATGCGATCAGCAGACGTACAAACTTACCAACAATGGTAGCCACTGTACTTGTTGCTCCCATATCATAGAACATTATGAACTGTTAAAAAGATACATATGATGTTATCGGCAACCACAGCATTTTCAAAAAATAAAAACTCTCATTTTACCACAGAGATGGTGTTGCATGGAGAGAATGCACTTCCAACCTGTAGAACTTGAGGCAAGTAGCATTCCAAATAGTTTTAAAGAAATCATAGACAAAAAGAATCAATAAGTGGGTATGAATTTAGTTTCTGAAGTTACATGTACCGGTAAGTACACAGTTAAGGGCTTTGTTAGCATTTTCATCTGGGAGTTGTTTTTTATTGCATATAGACTGGGTAAGTTTGTTTGACAGTGAAACTAACAACTAGAATTTCTTACCTTCTCCGAGGTATTAAAAGAAGCTCGACGGAACACTCCATAATGAAGGGCAACTAAGAAAATGACAGAAAAGGCAAGTCGCGTATGAACTCACATCACGAGACATAATATTATGACTTCTTTCTATGACGAATTTCCGAGGCAGTAGTAGCACTGCTGGCATTCCAATGTGCCCCACGTTTAATTTCGATCCTAGACTGGGCATGACTTTCAGGTTGAATTCCTTATGTTAGTAACTGTTGTCTAATCCAAGAGATCTTTTCTTAGAGTGCTCTAGTTTTCCTCTCTCTTAATCCAGAGTGTATGTGTAGATGACATACAGTCTACTAAGGATTTTCTGCAGGACATTTGCTGTTCATTTGAGCATCATTTAACAAACCCTAAGGCAGTCTTGAGGGTTGTTTGATACAGCTATAATTATTATATACCATTTTTGGCGTCCTTGTAATATTATTGTCATTGCTATCGTCATCATCATCACTTTTTGTTACCTGCTGTGTTTGCATTCATAATCTGCAGCACATTTAATCCAACCAATTTTGCAGCTCTAAAGAAAACGACCAAAAAGGCAGTACTCAGTGAAAGGAATAAAAAAACACACAGGCATTACTTGCAATCCATACATTAATAATCATTTGCGAGAGATAATTGACTTACATTTAGTAAGACTAACCTCATCACAGCACGCCGTTCAGCTTGGGTGAAAAATGAAGGGACAGTAAGCACTACATCTTTCATGGGATGATCTTTAAAGAAATAATTGCATAAAATAAATAACTATGATTCAAACCAACCTTTGTGTAACAGACTGTTGATCAAGAGTGGGCTATGTAAGAGAAATGAAGCAAAAAGTGGACCTAAAGCTAAGGCCAGCAAACATATCAAGTGAGAGAATGGGCAGGTGGGCTTTTTTTTGTCAAAACATGGTATACAGGTGCATGTAACTTACCGGCAAACTTTTCTGCAATGATTCTGGAGTGATTCAGTATCATACCAAAGAGCTCTTCTGGAGTAAAAGTTGTTTCACTGTCATGCCGAAAAAGAACAGTTCCTGTCTCCTTATCCTCTTCAAGATCATACCATGGAAACCTGACAAAGTAGGCAAAAAAAAGTCAATACACAACAGAAGAGATGACATCACCTCTAGCTACATGTACAATCTTCTTCAAAAGTGTTGGGACTTTGTTTAGAATAAATAAAGTTCTAACATAATGTGAACAGCACAAAAAATAGCTCTATTTTAGCAGTGTCCCAGCAACAGCTTAAAGTAAAGAACTTTACTTCTTTAATAATAATTAATGTCTCTGCTCCTTATGTTTGCGTGCTAACTACTAGTTATGATCAAACATTGACTCCAGTTGGCGTTAATGGGGGAACACTGCCTTGCGTTAGGTTAGCCTGTGCGACTTCCGGCGACTGTGTGACAAAGGAACCTCACTTATCTTCCCAGCACTGCGAGCTGAATGCAAAACAGCACGTGCTGGATCGGACAAGAGTATCGGTTAGCAGGCAATATTCAAAAGGCAACGCAGCCAACAAGCTTGGGAGAAGTCGCTGCGCAGACTTAACCGCCTACAAAAATTCAGCCTCACTTTGCCTCGCTATTAAAAAATCAAATGAGAAACAACACAAAGTTTTACACATGGGCCAGTAGATATTATCAGTTATGAACTTTTCAAATGGCAACCTAACCATAAAGATTACCAAAATTACAACTTGTGCATAACAATTGAGGGTTAAATGAAATTCAAATCAAATTTGAATGGATCAAATCAAAGCTAATGTTACATTTTGATGATGAGGGAAAACAGGTGTACCCATAGAAGAACATCATGTCAGGGTAGATAACCCACAAACTTCACCCACATTTGCATTGGTGCAAAGGATTTATTGGTGGATGGCAAGTGCTCTCATCAAATATGCCAATCTTGGTCACCAATAAGAAAGCACATTAATATTTTCATAAATGAAAACAAAAAATGCGATCCTTCACCTTGTATTATAACATACATGACAACTGGAGTCAAAGAAAGTATCAATAAAATAAACACATTATTTGGTAGAATCCACACTTACATGTACTATTGAGCAACACTTAAATTTAGTATACAGAATTTGAATATCACGGAGGCCTCGAAGCTAGTGGGTACACAATAGAAGGAACACTGGCCAACACAATCAATGAACTGTTAACAAATAATAATTATTATACAATTACACTGAACTACTAACACATATAGCAGCAAGCTTCTTGCATTCTAAATAAATGATGTTATCTACTGCTGAGTAAAAATCCTTTATTCTTCAATTTTTTCCATACCTTTTCTTATACTGTTGTACTAGCGGATTGCTCATTTTTTTACCCAACACATCTTGAAGATAAATGTAGGAATTTTTAGGGTACTTGACAGCCTGCAATGCAACCAGAATAGAAACAAACAAAGTTTTACAATAACTAACCCACAACATTGATAAACAAGCTTATAGCAGATTTTCTTCCTTCAAATTAAGTTACCCAGTACCTACCACTGTCATAGCTCCATCACTAAATAATCGCTCATTATCTTTCAGGGAAACAGCAGCAGGTGTCTTTCGTCTTGATTCCCTGACAACACATAAATTGATTGCAACTAATTAAAACACTGACCATGGTAAATGATCAAAAACTGTTGTTAACACGATCAAATTATAAAGAGAGAAGTCATCTTCTACACCTGAAAACTTTAGGTGGCCTTAACGGATTCAATTAAACCCATGACCTCTGCAATGTCATTCTAATGCTTTACCAACTGAGCTACTGTATGAAGCCACTCAGTTGGGAGCAGATCAATTTGTTGGGTGAAGTGCAGGTTACTAGATGATATAACCCACACTTCAATTATGATACACTTCTTTCATGATCAAATTTGTAAACCATCTGCTGAAAAAAAATCTGACCTATCTGGAGAAAACACCTAACCCTGGACACACCCTTTCCTGTCATTAACAACTCAAAAAAAACACATCTTCAATAAAACTCAACTTACTGGTTGAGTGCTATTTCCATTGGAACCCCAGGCTAAAATTCAAGAACATTTATGGCATTAAGAACATTATATAGATCAAACAGGCAAACAAGAACTTTTGTCTTTTTAAAATAGAGTGGTGCTTTTAAAAGAAATTAGCAGTAATGACACATTTACCTTAACTATAGCTATTTTCATAAACTGACTTCCGAGGTCCACAGACATGACAGCTAAACCATCTTTAAGAATAAGAATATATAGTGTGAATAAAGTTAGTGATAAAAGACACATAATTCACAAACCAACATGGACCACTTTACAAGTACATTTGTACATCCACAGTATAAATATACTAACCACCATGATCTGGGGTTCTTCAATACATTAATTTTTACTTAGCAGGGTAAAAGGGTAATTTTGCCATTCAGCACGTGCTCGGGTGCTGCACTAATGGCTTGAGCAATTTATGAACTGCCTACACTCGTTCCATTTAACTTGCACAATGCTGGCCGATAGTTCTCAGCACGATGTGCCCTGGAGAGTTGGGCTTTAGGTTGCATGAGGATATTTGGTCCTACCAGCCCAATTCAGCACGGGAAATCCACTGGGGAGATAGGTTGGGCTCTAGTCACACTTTGTCACGTGGGAAGTCTAATGTCACATCGATAGCAGAGCGGTGTCCCTCCTTAACGCCAAATGGTGTGCTGTTTCTTAAACTTAAAGATCTATAGCTGATTGAATATATTAGAGAAACGGCAACATTAATTATTATAAATATTGACAAACCAAATACACAGTACAGGATGTGCAAATTATGCACCATTGACGAATCACCTTAATGTAACACATAAAACCCAGCTATCCACCAGCATTGAGACTTAAGTGTTGGACACAATACAAAAAGGGACTTTAGTTTTTATTGCTACTCAAGCTATTTTTTTCTTACCTGAGTGGGAAATGAAGTAGGAAAGGTACATCACAACTGAAAGGGACAGAACAAATCTTGGCTTTCTCAATAACATGACTGCCAGACTTCAATGACTGAAAACAACTGAAAGTTTACAAAAACAACTGAGGTTCATTTTTATTCAACTATTTACTTGTAAGTGAAGTTCGTATTGTTTATACTTCGACAGTCAACCTCCAAATTTTGAGTAATGGGCAATGCCTAACTCCTGCAAAATTACTAGTAATTCATACCTACTGTAGCAAGTTGCACACAGAAGTTAGGCATGGATTTGAGGAAACTAAAATATATCAGAATTTGAGAATGTTATGCAAAAAACCTCAATGGCCAGCTCAAATAGAAAGCAAGCTCTAAGGCCCATAATATGGTAAAATTTCCATTCTAGAATGAAATTGGTACACAAGATCTCTTTCTGCATCACAAAAGAGTAACAAGACTATAAAGGCATGTAAACGCCCTGGGTTCTGGCCTTTCAATCACATTATTGATAATATTTATCATTCCATTCAAGAAAACAATACTGGAGCAGGTTCCCTTTAAAAGTGGTACAGACCCAAAGTCTGCATCCCTTTTGGACCCACTTAGGCATCCCATGAATGATGCACAACACCTACATTGCTGTATTATAATAATAATAATAATAATAATAATAATAATACTACTACTACTACTACTACTACTACTACTACTACTACTAATAATAATAATAATAATAATAATAATAATAATAATAATAATAATAATAATATATTTTTAATTTACTCAATTCACTGGCACAGCACAAAGGGCTTTTAAGCACTGTCGTGTTAAGTGCACTGTGTAACCTGGTAACGTATGGAAAATATATCTTATTTGTGAAACCTTGTGAGAATTAACTTGTACTAAGCTTATTAGCTGTCAAGATCTAGATTCTGTGATACAGTAACTTGTAAATTCTAAGGGAAAACAATAAAATCAATCTCAGATGAAGTGGATGACCGAAATTTCGGCTAGCCAAAATCCTTAAGCCTTAAGCTCTGGAGAAACGTTTTTTGCTGTGGGTCAAATTTAATACCCTGTCATTTGTAACTGCATGTTTATACTTGTACTGTACTGATTTTAATTTGATTGCGTCACATTGCTGCTCCCATCATATTTTGAGGTCAATAACAATTCCAAAGCATTCTAAAGCAATCTGCTAAAATCCTGATGCTTTCACACGATGCCGGTTTCAAGTCAAACAGAACGAGAAAATGAATCAAATAAATGTAAAAAAATCGGAGTTTAACAAGAAAGTCTTTCAGCTGAGAGACATCAGCTAGACACCAATCCGTCCTCGATTTTGCAACCAAAGTATATAAACGACTTGAATTAAGAATATTGACCTACCTTCCTTGCTTTGTGCGTTACAAGAGAAAAGTAGAAGGTATTAACAATATGAAACGAGTGGAAAGAAAGTTAAAAGTGCCGGTGTTTCTTCCAGAACGCGGCCACAGCTGATTGGTTGATTTATCTAGGTTCGAACATGCGTACTTACGGGATTCTCCACGTGGCTATCTGTGTCGAATCCACATCACAAATGATGCAACCGATGCAACTTTCGTGTCACGTCTCGCTTAGTGAAAAAATGTCTTTATGTAATTTTTGAGCATTTAGTTAAGATCTTATTTCATATTGTAGCGTTCTGGGTATAAACTTTGTAGATTTTGGCTCAAATCGAATTGTTCTTTATTAAGAGTAGAACCGGAATTACAACTGCACTTCACCGGAAGTTGAAATTGTTGACGTCCCAGATATAACATGATTCATCAACTGAAAGTAAAGACTGGGTTTTCATCCTTTAAAGGGATTTTTCAGCAATTTACTCCGATAATGAAAACATTTATTAGTTTTCTGCCAACTTTTTCGAGCAAATAAGCACCGCACAGAGCATTCTCATGAGTGTTACTAAAACGTAAAGGAAGAACCGTGGACCGCGGACCGCGGAATC
>OX421454.1:2565816-2570816 GCA_949126865.1 Montipora capitata | reverse complement strand
GAAAAGAATCTGGAGTTTCAGCAACATTTCAAGGAAAACAGACCCTCGGCAAAATAAGACTTATATACTGTAAACAATTCAGCAACAGCAGCCTGATAGAACATGGAACTTTTAAATGTCCTTGGTGGAAAAATAACATTTGGTTAGCATTTAAACTTCAATTTGCAAAGCAAAAGAGGAATCCCCTATTAATTCTCCAAGCTCTCAACAAAATCCTTGATCTCCCTTGTTGCTTTCTTTTCAGGAGCAGGCACCATTTTCTTCTAGCATAAATATTAATAATGGTGGTTAACATGTACTGTACATCTCCATCACAAGCACAAGACAAAATGAAAGTGCAGCGTGGGGAAATAGCTAAGCTTTGTGTAACAAAGAATTAAGATCCCAAATGTCAGTGTTACCCTTATAAATATTATTTTGAAGGCTTCAAAATTATTATTGAGATGCCACACCCCTGCCTCCTTGCCACACTTGCATCTGCCATGCAGGAGGTGGCATGGGTGCTTGTCCTGGTCCTGGTGGATTCATGACACCAGCATAGACCTTGGGTCTGGTGGCAGGGGCTCTTAATCCCCGCCCAGCTGGATGTGGTTTGGTTTCCACTTTGGCCCACTCCGGAATATTGGCGGCAGAGGCTGAGGCTGGCTCTGCTGCAGCAACGTGGCTCCAAGAAGTAGAATCTGAAATTAAAAAGAATATGCGGAAAGTTAATGAGTATAAGGGAAGAGAAAGTTGGGTTTATATGCAAACACCCTAGCTTGAAAATGTGTTTAATTACCTAAGCGTTTCCCTCCTAAGAGGAGACTTGTAGATTTTACTTTGTCTAATGCCAAGACTGACCTATTAAAATTTTACTCATCAATGGGGCTGCTTTAGGGGTGAAATGGTTGAGAAAGAGATAAGCTGTTTTAAATTATTTGTCATCTTACTCGCACTGCCAGCAGTTCCACCTTCAGCCACCCCAGGGAAGTTTGGTCGTCTAAGAGGTTGGTTGGCTTGCACTGAACCACGCCCTCGTCCACGACCTCGTCCCACTCCAAACCCAGATGATGGTTGTGGGGGACGAGAAGACTGTGTCTGAAACTGCCATGAGGAACCTGCTGCTTCTCCCTGGGAAGATGCATATTCACTGTCGTTGTCATCTGTACTGTAAAGACTCATTTGATCATAAGTGGGTCCAGACCGTGTGTATCCACCTGTTGGTTCTTGTGTGAAAATAGAAAATTGTTTGTTATTTATCCTTGAATTACTGTTTGTTGTTAAGGTGGCCGAACAGTTTTCGTGCGCGCTCTTGCTAATGCAATGCAGCGCGCACGCAAAGATTGCAAAAAAAATAAACATAGCTTCAATACAGCAATCATTTTATTTTCTCAATGCTATCTGTACTATTTTTCCTCATAATTAAACAAATTGTTTTGATGGTTTTAGTCTTTTATGAAAAATGTATGTTAGAAAAGATAACGATGCAAAGAATTCCGCAATTCGCAGATTTTTCTTTGTTATCGAATGAAGCCCCGCCAAATGTAGCGCATGCGTAGTATGTTAAAAATTGCGAGTGAATGCGGAATAGCTTTCTCGCAAATACCCCTATTTCTTGAGAACCACTCGTTATGTAACGATATTTGACACGAAAAATACTTAAGAAATAAGTAACTGGAGTATTGAAAAATATTTGAACTTTAACATAGGAAATTCTAGATATTCCAGTGAACCTTCAACAAGGGATAATTAAAGATCTCTTGGTCAAATTATTATTAAAATACATTGCAGTGTTAACTTGTGAGCAATGTTACAAGCTTGTTGCATACAAATCATAAAGAAAATCCTATGACCAGATTTTATACAAATAAACAAAACCGATTTTTAAAGTCATGTTTTAGTTATTCATGTTGACATGGCAACGGCATATATGTGAGCCTAAATATCAAAAAACCGAAGTTCATGTTATTAACTTGCTTGCTACCATTTTTAGCGACCAAGGATCAAGGGTTTAGAGAAAAAGGTAAATGAAACATAGGTATCAAAAACTGTGTTCAGCCACCTTAATTCATTCAATTCAAGTGTAAATAAATTATCACCTACATTACAATAAAATGCAACCATACATTTGTGTTACATCCATGCTTCTCACAAAATGAAAGTTGTACATATCATTGCAGTTACATGTAGTTGAGTAACTTCAGCAGTTGCAAAAAAAAGGCCAAAGAAATCCACGCTTGAATAGGATTGGAACCCAGGACCATACAATTACATAGACCAAGAATAAATACTTGTTACCCTTTATCTTATACCTTCACTGCTAGCTCCTCTATTGGGATAACGATAGTCTCTCGAGCCGAAGGTTTGATTATCATCCACAGCTTGCCTTGGTCCCCTGGAACGTGTCTCTTTCCTTGACGCCCAGCTGTTTTCTGGCGGCTGGATTGCAGCGCCAAATGATCCTTCAGGTCTCTCTGGTAAATGGTTTGGAGTCAAGGGGATTCCATAAACAGAACATAGAAAATCTGACATACAGAAGCTGGAAGAGAATAACACATGTGGTGAGGTAAAATTATACCAATAACTTAATGACTCCACTCTGATCAATGTACTGTAGCTCTTGCATTTACATGCAACCTTCCACACTGAGGGAGAACAATTAAAAGCACACTGGATGTTTTCACAAAGCTGAAATCTTTACTTCTTACCAGTAACGCTGAACTGTTCCAAGGGCACAGAACTTGATTTCATGTTTTTCATGCCAGTCACACCTGGAGAAGATGGAGCATAATGATCATAATTATCCAAATTAAAATAATGGCACCTCTAGTCGTCACAAGGTTGTCAACCCTTTGAGTACCAAGCCCTCCTGAACTTGCCATACTTCATATTTTACTCTGTCTAGACTCAATGGGTTAATAATAATAATAATAATAATAATAATAATAATAATAATAATAATAATAATAATAATAATTATTATTATTATTATTATTATTATTATAAAGTCATTGTTGTCCAGTTAGAAAAAAAATAATAGTTAAGGATTTTTACCTTGTATTAGGTTCATAGTCAAATATTGTGCTGGAGATAAGATCTGTTGCCTTTGATTTGGAAATTCCCATTGTGCTTCCTGATTCGGCAGTGAAGTGAGCATGCAAATCACATACCAGGCCTTCCAGTTCATACACCTTCTTCAGTTTGTTTGGCATCTCTGAAGTTAAATGGCAATCGTCAAAATTAATTCTTAACAAGTGGTCCCAAAATTTGAAGAACAATAGAAATAAGAACTACAATGTAAGAAATAAAAACCTAGAATTTACATAAGAAATGAACTATAATGTCAGAAAAGGAAACAAAGAGCAATACAAATGAATCCATTTCTTTGATTTTTTTCAAATCTCCAAAGATGCACATCCCCTCATTTGGTTGTAAATGTACATGTACATGTACCGGTAAGTCTGTTCCACAGTATAACACCAAAATATCAATAGACTTCTAGCAAAATCAGTTCTTGGTCTCAGTGTATTAAAACACAGTTTTTGCCTCAAGTAGTAATTCGACTCATGTCTGACGAACAAGTACAAACAAGTGTGTGCATGAAGCAAGAAAGGAAAGCTTTGCTTTCAGACTGTACATGATTGTATGCTTTCCCTGAAAATGCACATTTCAAGAAATTCTGATTTTTAAACCCTTTCAAGCAGCAGTATTCATCCTCCCCCCCCCCCCCCAAAAAAAAAAAAAGAAAAATGCTTGAAATGAACACTAACAACATTCAATATCACATAAAAGTTGACTGCTAAACATTTGTATTACACAGCTACACTGTACAGTCCTGTACATGTAATGACCCTTACCGAGAAACAACTAACCTGCTTTCTTTGACACATACTGCAAGCAGAATTCTGTTTGCTTGGTCTCTGAAATCTACAAGAACAAAAAAAAAACACAAAATACATTTGTGGAATCTCTCTTAACAAACAATAAAGGTTGAAACAACTGGTTTTAAAATCCACCCACCCGACAGTAAACTGGAGGGAATATAGCTGTCTGTTCAGGATTTACAAACCGCAAGAGGTCAAGCCAGATTTTGCGATAGGTGTCTTCTTTCTTTGCCAGACCTTCAATAGGGATCTGATGCGTTCTTTCACCTGCAAAAATAGTTTATAGCAAATCTTATAATAGTACATTGCATTCCTTGCACCAACATGTCAGGCATATACATGTAGAAACACAATTTCAACTCACTTGTACTCATAGCTGCATATCTAAGTCCTGTTTTCAGCTCTCCTGAAAAGAGAAAAACAATGGAAGCCATGAACAAAGTCCTAAAGTGTTTCAAGCAAAGAAAATCTTCAACAGGAGGGCTTTCAAAGCAACTGGGTGAAATAACATTTTTGGGACCCATGGATCTCCATATCAATGCTGTTAAGTACATGTAACAGTTTATTATTTCTTTTACTAGCTAAGAAAAAAAACTGGTTTTGCCACAACAATAATGTTCAACATTGCAATTCCCTGGCAATAAGATTGCTCACTCAAGGAATGTACAGCACAGTATGGCTGACTCATTTGTGAAGAGAACCTCTGGCTGGGACATTACCAAACTGCGAAACAGCGAAACAACAAAACAATGAAACATCATGTATGACCTCAACATACATTGAATACCAACAGAAACCCATAAGGGTTGAAACGTGTAACGGCCCCTTGTGTGCTGGGAAACAAGCTTCTGAATATTCAATTTGCTAAGTACCATATTTGGAACAACAAAAGCAAGGGGTTTCCAAATATGGTACTTAGCAATGAACATTCAACCAATCAGTTTGCACTGAATATTTGGAAGCTGTGAACGCGCGTTACACGTTTCAACCCTTATGGGTTTCTGATACCAACCAACAAAGGTTGGGGTTTGAGATTAAAAAATATATATATTGTTTTAGGCCTAATTACTGTAGGCCTAAAAGGTTTTTGGTCCTAATTCATTGAGATAAGCATCAGGATTCAGATTAAGATGGAGA
>OX421454.1:2525816-2558316 GCA_949126865.1 Montipora capitata | reverse complement strand
TCATATAAGAAGAAAAACCCTTTTTTCAAAAAAAACAAAACAAAAAACAAAAAAGCATACTTTTATCAAGTAATACGAGGAAATTTTGAATGCGCTTATTGCATAGAGATGTAAAGCTTGACTGTCGTAGTAAGAGTACAGGTAATCTGGAAATAGAGATATCGTTATTCTCTTATTTACCTTATTATACCGTCTCTTTGACACGAGAATTACGGCAAAATTAAAGCACAACTTTCTCGCGAATTTTCTATGATAAAAACTTGTTCAGAAATCTAAAATCTAAGTTAACTGCACACACCAGGCCTACTCCTGAATATCTGGCCGCGCTTCAGCCATACGTTTTGTTTATGCCTATAAAATCAACTCAAATGTAAATTGCTGGTTAAAAAAAAAAACAATAATAAAACCAGCATGTTTTTTTCTTACCAGCCAAAAAAAAAAAAAAAAAACCAGCACGTTTTTTTTTTTGGTAGGCTAGGTATCGAAGAGCCAGAACATTTGCGCATGCGCTGACGGAATGTTTGAACAAGAGAAAAAAACGCAGTACCTCCAGACACCGGCGCTGGAGCGTGATACCAAACGAGTCATCCCGGGATTTCGGCCTGTGCGATCGCTTTTGGACGCAGTTGGCTCTTCGCTGCTTTCTGCTACCGACCTTATGTTAAAAACTTGTCCAGAAATCCAACATCTAAGTTAACAGCACACACCAGGCCTACTCCTGAGTATCTGGCCACGCTTCAGCCATACGTTTTGTTTATGCCTATAAAATCAACTGAAATGTCAATTGCTGATTTTAAAAAAAATAAAACCAGCATGTTCATTTTTTTTTGGTAGGCTAGGTATCGAAGAGCCAGAACATTTGCGCATGCGCTGACGGAATGTTTGAACAAGAGAGAAAAACGCAGTACCTCCAGACACCGGCGCTGGAGCGTCGTACCAAACGAGTCATCCCGGGATTTCGGCCCGTGCGATCGCTTTTGGACGCAGTTGGCTCTTCGCTGCTTTCTGCTACCGACCTTGCCTCCCGGTACGGCATTGAGGGAGAGATATGTCGGCCCCTAAACCATATGTGACAAATCCCACGCCTACTCACAGCTCCAAACCGCCCTTGTCAATATAGCGTAAGAATTAGATGGCTTATATATTGAAGGGAAAAGTCATTTTCTCTGTCATATGGTAAGCACTGGAAACACAGATTACAAAGTGTACGCACGCGCCCTGCTAAAGGTAACATACATACAGGCATAAGCTTTATTTCATCTCGAATTTCCGAATAACTACAGGGGCTAATATCTTCGAGACATTACGTTTACAGCGAAAATACATAGCATATACAGATACCTACTAAATACATAATATTTAAAGATATATTCATTAAAAAGAAAAGCCGCTGTACAAAATGCGCCCCTGGATTCTCTTTTAAAACCAGTAAACTCCTAGGTACGGATAAAATCAGGTAGCGCATTCCGCAACTTAGCTGATACGTAAGAAAAAAAGAGAACTAAGACCATAACTGGTTGTTCCAGGTTTATTGAGGGACAGAATGTAATTCCGCGAAGATCATGCATGAGAAGGGGACGGGAGAGAAAACGTATCTTTCATATAAGCAGAAAACCCCTTCTTTCAAAAAAAAAAACAAAAACAACTTGAAGGCATACTTTTATCAAGTAATACGAAGAAATTTTGAATGCGATTATTGCATAGAGATGTGAGCTTGACTTTCGTAGTAAGAGGACAGGTAATCTGCAAATATAAATATCGTTATTCTCTTATTTACATTATCATACCGTTTCTTTGACACGCGAATTACAGCGAAATGAAAGCACAACTTTGTGGCGAATTTTTTATGTTAAAAACTTGTCCAGAAATCCAACATCTAAGTTAACAGCACACACCAGGCCTACTCCTGAGTATCTGGCCACGCTTCAGCCATACGTTTTGTTTATGCCTATAAAATCAACTGAAATGTCAATTGCTGATTTAAAAAAAAATAAAACCAGCATGTTCATTTTTTTTTGGTAGGCTAGGTATCGAAGAGCCAGAACATTTGCGCATGCGCTGACGGAATGTTTGAACAAGAGAGAAAAACGCAGTACCTCCAGACACCGGCGCTGGAGCGTCGTACCAAACGAGTCATCCCGGGATTTCGGCCCGTGCGATCGCTTTTGGACGCAGTTGGCTCTTCGCTGCTTTCTGCTACCGACCTTGCCTCCCGGTACGGCATTGAGGGAGAGATATGTCGGCCCCTAAACCATATGTGACAAATCCCACGCCTACTCACAGCTCCAAACCGCCCTTGTCAATATAGCGTAAGAATTAGATGGCTTATATATTGAAGGGAAAAGTCATTTTCTCTGTCATATGGTAAGCACTGGAAACACAGATTACAAAGTGTACGCACGCGCCCTGCTAAAGGTAACATACATACAGGCATAAGCTTTATTTCATCTCGAATTTCCGAATAACTACAGGGGCTAATATCTTCGAGACATTACGTTTACAGCGAAAATACATAGCATATACAGATACCTACTAAATACATAATATTTAAAGATATATTCATTAAAAAGAAAAGCCGCTGTACAAAATGCGCCCCTGGATTCTCTTTTAAAACCAGTAAACTCCTAGGTACGGATAAAATCAGGTAGCGCATTCCGCAACTTAGCTGATACGTAAGAAAAAAAGAGAACTAAGACCATAACTGGTTGTTCCAGGTTTATTGAGGGACAGAATGTAATTCCGCGAAGATCATGCATGAGAAGGGGACGGGAGAGAAAACGTATCTTTCATATAAGCAGAAAACCCCTTCTTTCAAAAAAAAAAAAAAAAACAACTTGAAGGCATACTTTTATCAAGTAATACGAAGAAATTTTGAATGCGATTATTGCATAGAGATGTGAGCTTGACTTTCGTAGTAAGAGGACAGGTAATCTGCAAATATAAATATCGTTATTCTCTTATTTACATTATCATACCGTTTCTTTGACACGCGAATTACAGCGAAATGAAAGCACAACTTTGTGGCGAATTTTTTATGTTAAAAACTTGTCCAGAAATCCAACATCTAAGTTAACAGCACACACCAGGCCTACTCCTGAGTATCTGGCCACGCTTCAGCCATACGTTTTGTTTATGCCTATAAAATCAACTGAAATGTCAATTGCTGATTTAAAAAAAAATAAAACCAGCATGTTCATTTTTTTTTTGGTAGGCTAGGTATCGAAGAGCCAGAACATTTGCGCATGCGCTGACGGAATGTTTGAACAAGAGAGAAAACGGCAGTACCTCCAGACACCGGCGCTGGAGCGTCGTACCAAACGAGTCATCCCGGGATTTCGGCCCGTGCGATCGCTTTTGGACGCAGTTGGCTCTTCGCTGCTTTCTGCTACCGACCTTGCCTCCCGGTACGGCATTGAGGGAGAGATATGTCGGCCCCTAAACCATATGTGACAAATCCCACGCCTACTCACAGCTCCAAACCGCCCTTGTCAATATAGCGTAAGAATTAGATGGCTTATATATTGAAGGGAAAAGTCATTTTCTCTGTCATATGGTAAGCACTGGAAACACAGATTACAAAGTGTACGCACGCGCCCTGCTAAAGGTAACATACATACAGGCATAAGCTTTATTTCATCTCGAATTTCCGAATAACTACAGGGGCTAATATCTTCGAGACATTACGTTTACAGCGAAAATACATAGCATATACAGATACCTACTAAATACATAATATTTAAAGATATATTCATTAAAAAGAAAAGCCGCTGTACAAAATGCGCCCCTGGATTCTCTTTTAAAACCAGTAAACTCCTAGGTACGGATAAAATCAGGTAGCGCATTCCGCAACTTAGCTGATACGTAAGAAAAAAAGAGAACTAAGACCATAACTGGTTGTTCCAGGTTTATTGAGGGACAGAATGTAATTCCGCGAAGATCATGCATGAGAAGGGGACGGGAGAGAAAACGTATCTTTCATATAAGCAGAAAACCCCTTCTTTCAAAAAAAAAAACAAAAACAACTTGAAGGCATACTTTTATCAAGTAATACGAAGAAATTTTGAATGCGATTATTGCATAGAGATGTGAGCTTGACTTTCGTAGTAAGAGGACAGGTAATCTGCAAATATAAATATCGTTATTCTCTTATTTACATTATCATACCGTTTCTTTGACACGCGAATTACAGCGAAATGAAAGCACAACTTTGTGGCGAATTTTTTATGTTAAAAACTTGTCCAGAAATCCAACATCTAAGTTAACAGCACACACCAGGCCTACTCCTGAGTATCTGGCCACGCTTCAGCCATACGTTTTGTTTATGCCTATAAAATCAACTGAAATGTCAATTGCTGATTTAAAAAAAAATAAAACCAGCATGTTCATTTTTTTTTGGTAGGCTAGGTATCGAAGAGCCAGAACATTTGCGCATGCGCTGACGGAATGTTTGAACAAGAGAGAAAAACGCAGTACCTCCAGACACCGGCGCTGGAGCGTCGTACCAAACGAGTCATCCCGGGATTTCGGCCCGTGCGATCGCTTTTGGACGCAGTTGGCTCTTCGCTGCTTTCTGCTACCGACCTTGCCTCCCGGTACGGCATTGAGGGAGAGATATGTCGGCCCCTAAACCATATGTGACAAATCCCACGCCTACTCACAGCTCCAAACCGCCCTTGTCAATATAGCGTAAGAATTAGATGGCTTATATATTGAAGGGAAAAGTCATTTTCTCTGTCATATGGTAAGCACTGGAAACACAGATTACAAAGTGTACGCACGCGCCCTGCTAAAGGTAACATACATACAGGCATAAGCTTTATTTCATCTCGAATTTCCGAATAACTACAGGGGCTAATATCTTCGAGACATTACGTTTACAGCGAAAATACATAGCATATACAGATACCTACTAAATACATAATATTTAAAGATATATTCATTAAAAAGAAAAGCCGCTGTACAAAATGCGCCCCTGGATTCTCTTTTAAAACCAGTAAACTCCTAGGTACGGATAAAATCAGGTAGCGCATTCCGCAACTTAGCTGATACGTAAGAAAAAAAGAGAACTAAGACCATAACTGGTTGTTCCAGGTTTATTGAGGGACAGAATGTAATTCCGCGAAGATCATGCATGAGAAGGGGACGGGAGAGAAAACGTATCTTTCATATAAGCAGAAAACCCCTTCTTTCAAAAAAAAAAACAAAAACAACTTGAAGGCATACTTTTATCAAGTAATACGAAGAAATTTTGAATGCGATTATTGCATAGAGATGTGAGCTTGACTTTCGTAGTAAGAGGACAGGTAATCTGCAAATATAAATATCGTTATTCTCTTATTTACATTATCATACCGTTTCTTTGACACGCGAATTACAGCGAAATGAAAGCACAACTTTGTGGCGAATTTTTTATGTTAAAAACTTGTCCAGAAATCCAACATCTAAGTTAACAGCACACACCAGGCCTACTCCTGAGTATCTGGCCACGCTTCAGCCATACGTTTTGTTTATGCCTATAAAATCAACTGAAATGTCAATTGCTGATTTAAAAAAAAATAAAACCAGCATGTTCATTTTTTTTTTGGTAGGCTAGGTATCGAAGAGCCAGAACATTTGCGCATGCGCTGACGGAATGTTTGAACAAGAGAGAAAAACGCAGTACCTCCAGACACCGGCGCTGGAGCGTCGTACCAAACGAGTCATCCCGGGATTTCGGCCCGTGCGATCGCTTTTGGACGCAGTTGGCTCTTCGCTGCTTTCTGCTACCGACCTTGCCTCCCGGTACGGCATTGAGGGAGAGATATGTCGGCCCCTAAACCATATGTGACAAATCCCACGCCTACTCACAGCTCCAAACCGCCCTTGTCAATATAGCGTAAGAATTAGATGGCTTATATATTGAAGGGAAAAGTCATTTTCTCTGTCATATGGTAAGCACTGGAAACACAGATTACAAAGTGTACGCACGCGCCCTGCTAAAGGTAACATACATACAGGCATAAGCTTTATTTCATCTCGAATTTCCGAATAACTACAGGGGCTAATATCTTCGAGACATTACGTTTACAGCGAAAATACATAGCATATACAGATACCTACTAAATACATAATATTTAAAGATATATTCATTAAAAAGAAAAGCCGCTGTACAAAATGCGCCCCTGGATTCTCTTTTAAAACCAGTAAACTCCTAGGTACGGATAAAATCAGGTAGCGCATTCCGCAACTTAGCTGATACGTAAGAAAAAAAGAGAACTAAGACCATAACTGGTTGTTCCAGGTTTATTGAGGGACAGAATGTAATTCCGCGAAGATCATGCATGAGAAGGGGACGGGAGAGAAAACGTATCTTTCATATAAGCAGAAAACCCCTTCTTTCAAAAAAAAAAACAAAAACAACTTGAAGGCATACTTTTATCAAGTAATACGAAGAAATTTTGAATGCGATTATTGCATAGAGATGTGAGCTTGACTTTCGTAGTAAGAGGACAGGTAATCTGCAAATATAAATATCGTTATTCTCTTATTTACATTATCATACCGTTTATTTGACACGCGAATTACAGCGAAATGAAAGCACAACTTTGTGGCGAATTTTTTATGTTAAAAACTTGTCCAGAAATCCAACATCTAAGTTAACAGCACACACCAGGCCTACTCCTGAGTATCTGGCCACGCTTCAGCCATACGTTTTGTTTATGCCTATAAAATCAACTGAAATGTCAATTGCTGATTTAAAAAAAAATAAAACCAGCATGTTCATTTTTTTTTGGTAGGCTAGGTATCGAAGAGCCAGAACATTTGCGCATGCGCTGACGGAATGTTTGAACAAGAGAGAAAAACGCAGTACCTCCAGACACCGGCGCTGGAGCGTCGTACCAAACGAGTCATCCCGGGATTTCGGCCCGTGCGATCGCTTTTGGACGCAGTTGGCTCTTCGCTGCTTTCTGCTACCGACCTTGCCTCCCGGTACTTCATTGAGGGAGAGATATGTCGGCCCCTAAACCATATGTGACAAATCCCACGCCTACTCACAGCTCCAAACCGCCCTTGTCAATATAGCGTAAGAATTAGATGGCTTATATATTGAAGGGAAAAGTCATTTTCTCTGTCATATGGTAAGCACTGGAAACACAGATTACAAAGTGTACGCACGCGCCCTGCTAAAGGTAACATACATACAGGCATAAGCTTTATTTCATCTCGAATTTCCGAATAACTACAGGGGCTAATATCTTCGAGACATTACGTTTACAGCGAAAATACATAGCATATACAGATACCTACTAAATACATAATATTTAAAGATATATTCATTAAAAAGAAAAGCCGCTGTACAAAATGCGCCCCTGGATTCTCTTTTAAAACCAGTAAACTCCTAGGTACGGATAAAATCAGGTAGCGCATTCCGCAACTTAGCTGATACGTAAGAAAAAAAGAGAACTAAGACCATAACTGGTTGTTCCAGGTTTATTGAGGGACAGAATGTAATTCCGCGAAGATCATGCATGAGAAGGGGACGGGAGAGAAAACGTATCTTTCATATAAGCAGAAAACCCCTTCTTTCAAAAAAAAAAACAAAAACAACTTGAAGGCATACTTTTATCAAGTAATACGAAGAAATTTTGAATGCGATTATTGCATAGAGATGTGAGCTTGACTTTCGTAGTAAGAGGACAGGTAATCTGCAAATATAAATATCGTTATTCTCTTATTTACATTATCATACCGTTTCTTTGACACGCGAATTACAGCGAAATGAAAGCACAACTTTGTGGCGAATTTTTTATGTTAAAAACTTGTCCAGAAATCCAACATCTAAGTTAACAGCACACACCAGGCCTACTCCTGAGTATCTGGCCACGCTTCAGCCATACGTTTTGTTTATGCCTATAAAATCAACTGAAATGTCAATTGCTGATTTAAAAAAAAATAAAACCAGCATGTTCATTTTTTTTTGGTAGGCTAGGTATCGAAGAGCCAGAACATTTGCGCATGCGCTGACGGAATGTTTGAACAAGAGAGAAAAACGCAGTACCTCCAGACACCGGCGCTGGAGCGTCGTACCAAACGAGTCATCCCGGGATTTCGGCCCGTGCGATCGCTTTTGGACGCAGTTGGCTCTTCGCTGCTTTCTGCTACCGACCTTGCCTCCCGGTACGGCATTGAGGGAGAGATATGTCGGCCCCTAAACCATATGTGACAAATCCCACGCCTACTCACAGCTCCAAACCGCCCTTGTCAATATAGCGTAAGAATTAGATGGCTTATATATTGAAGGGAAAAGTCATTTTCTCTGTCATATGGTAAGCACTGGAAACACAGATTACAAAGTGTACGCACGCGCCCTGCTAAAGGTAACATACATACAGGCATAAGCTTTATTTCATCTCGAATTTCCGAATAACTACAGGGGCTAATATCTTCGAGACATTAAGTTTACAGCGAAAATACATAGCATATACAGATACCTACTAAATACATAATATTTAAAGATATATTCATTAAAAAGAAAAGCCGCTGTACAAAATGCGCCCCTGGATTCTCTTTTAAAACCAGTAAACTCCTAGGTACGGATAAAATCAGGTAGCGCATTCCGCAACTTAGCTGATACGTAAGAAAAAAAGAGAACTAAGACCATAACTGGTTGTTCCAGGTTTATTGAGGGACAGAATGTAATTCCGCGAAGATCATGCATGAGAAGGGGACGGGAGAGAAAACGTATCTTTCATATAAGCAGAAAACCCCTTCTTTCAAAAAAAAAAACAAAAACAACTTGAAGGCATACTTTTATCAAGTAATACGAAGAAATTTTGAATGCGATTATTGCATAGAGATGTGAGCTTGACTTTCGTAGTAAGAGGACAGGTAATCTGCAAATATAAATATCGTTATTCTCTTATTTACATTATCATACCGTTTCTTTGACACGCGAATTACAGCGAAATGAAAGCACAACTTTGTGGCGAATTTTTTATGTTAAAAACTTGTCCAGAAATCCAACATCTAAGTTAACAGCACACACCAGGCCTACTCCTGAGTATCTGGCCACGCTTCAGCCATACGTTTTGTTTATGCCTATAAAATCAACTGAAATGTCAATTGCTGATTTAAAAAAAAATAAAACCAGCATGTTCATTTTTTTTTTGGTAGGCTAGGTATCGAAGAGCCAGAACATTTGCGCATGCGCTGACGGAATGTTTGAACAAGAGAGAAAAACGCAGTACCTCCAGACACCGGCGCTGGAGCGTCGTACCAAACGAGTCATCCCGGGATTTCGGCCCGTGCGATCGCTTTTGGACGCAGTTGGCTCTTCGCTGCTTTCTGCTACCGACCTTGCCTCCCGGTACGGCATTGAGGGAGAGATATGTCGGCCCCTAAACCATATGTGACAAATCCCACGCCTACTCACAGCTCCAAACCGCCCTTGTCAATATAGCGTAAGAATTAGATGGCTTATATATTGAAGGGAAAAGTCATTTTCTCTGTCATATGGTAAGCACTGGAAACACAGATTACAAAGTGTACGCACGCGCCCTGCTAAAGGTAACATACATACAGGCATAAGCTTTATTTCATCTCGAATTTCCGAATAACTACAGGGGCTAATATCTTCGAGACATTAAGTTTACAGCGAAAATACATAGCATATACAGATACCTACTAAATACATAATATTTAAAGATATATTCATTAAAAAGAAAAGCCGCTGTACAAAATGCGCCCCTGGATTCTCTTTTAAAACCAGTAAACTCCTAGGTACGGATAAAATCAGGTAGCGCATTCCGCAACTTAGCTGATACGTAAGAAAAAAAGAGAACTAAGACCATAACTGGTTGTTCCAGGTTTATTGAGGGACAGAATGTAATTCCGCGAAGATCATGCATGAGAAGGGGACGGGAGAGAAAACGTATCTTTCATATAAGCAGAAAACCCCTTCTTTCAAAAAAAAAAACAAAAACAACTTGAAGGCATACTTTTATCAAGTAATACGAAGAAATTTTGAATGCGATTATTGCATAGAGATGTGAGCTTGACTTTCGTAGTAAGAGGACAGGTAATCTGCAAATATAAATATCGTTATTCTCTTATTTACATTATCATACCGTTTCTTTGACACGCGAATTACAGCGAAATGAAAGCACAACTTTGTGGCGAATTTTTTATGTTAAAAACTTGTCCAGAAATCCAACATCTAAGTTAACAGCACACACCAGGCCTACTCCTGAGTATCTGGCCACGCTTCAGCCATACGTTTTGTTTATGCCTATAAAATCAACTGAAATGTCAATTGCTGATTTAAAAAAAAATAAAACCAGCATGTTCATTTTTTTTTTGGTAGGCTAGGTATCGAAGAGCCAGAACATTTGCGCATGCGCTGACGGAATGTTTGAACAAGAGAGAAAAACGCAGTACCTCCAGACACCGGCGCTGGAGCGTCGTACCAAACGAGTCATCCCGGGATTTCGGCCCGTGCGATCGCTTTTGGACGCAGTTGGCTCTTCGCTGCTTTCTGCTACCGACCTTGCCTCCCGGTACGGCATTGAGGGAGAGATATGTCGGCCCCTAAACCATATGTGACAAATCCCACGCCTACTCACAGCTCCAAACCGCCCTTGTCAATATAGCGTAAGAATTAGATGGCTTATATATTGAAGGGAAAAGTCATTTTCTCTGTCATATGGTAAGCACTGGAAACACAGATTACAAAGTGTACGCACGCGCCCTGCTAAAGGTAACATACATACAGGCATAAGCTTTATTTCATCTCGAATTTCCGAATAACTACAGGGGCTAATATCTTCGAGACATTACGTTTACAGCGAAAATACATAGCATATACAGATACCTACTAAATACATAATATTTAAAGATATATTCATTAAAAAGAAAAGCCGCTGTACAAAATGCGCCCCTGGATTCTCTTTTAAAACCAGTAAACTCCTAGGTACGGATAAAATCAGGTAGCGCATTCCGCAACTTAGCTGATACGTAAGAAAAAAAGAGAACTAAGACCATAACTGGTTGTTCCAGGTTTATTGAGGGACAGAATGTAATTCCGCGAAGATCATGCATGAGAAGGGGACGGGAGAGAAAACGTATCTTTCATATAAGCAGAAAACCCCTTCTTTCAAAAAAAAAAACAAAAACAACTTGAAGGCATACTTTTATCAAGTAATACGAAGAAATTTTGAATGCGATTATTGCATAGAGATGTGAGCTTGACTTTCGTAGTAAGAGGACAGGTAATCTGCAAATATAAATATCGTTATTCTCTTATTTACATTATCATACCGTTTCTTTGACACGCGAATTACAGCGAAATGAAAGCACAACTTTGTGGCGAATTTTTTATGGTAAAAACTTGTCCAGAAATCCAACATCTAAGTTAACAGCACACACCAGGCCTACTCCTGAGTATCTGGCCACGCTTCAGCCATACGTTTTGTTTATGCCTATAAAATCAACTGAAATGTCAATTGCTGATTTAAAAAAAAATAAAACCAGCATGTTCATTTTTTTTTGGTAGGCTAGGTAACGAAGAGCCAGAACATTTGCGCATGCGCTGACGGAATGTTTGAACAAGAGAGAAAAACGCAGTACCTCCAGACACCGGCGCTGGAGCGTCGTACCAAACGAGTCATCCCGGGATTTCGGCCCGTGCGATCGCTTTTGGACGCAGTTGGCTCTTCGCTGCTTTCTGCTACCGACCTTGCCTCCCGGTACGGCATTGAGGGAGAGATATGTCGGCCCCTAAACCATATGTGACAAATCCCACGCCTACTCACAGCTCCAAACCGCCCTTGTCAATATAGCGTAAGAATTAGATGGCTTATATATTGAAGGGAAAAGTCATTTTCTCTGTCATATGGTAAGCACTGGAAACACAGATTACAAAGTGTACGCACGCGCCCTGCTAAAGGTAACATACATACAGGCATAAGCTTTATTTCATCTCGAATTTCCGAATAACTACAGGGGCTAATATCTTCGAGACATTACGTTTACAGCGAAAATACATAGCATATACAGATACCTACTAAATACATAATATTTAAAGATATATTCATTAAAAAGAAAAGCCGCTGTACAAAATGCGCCCCTGGATTCTCTTTTAAAACCAGTAAACTCCTAGGTACGGATAAAATCAGGTAGCGCATTCCGCAACTTAGCTGATACGTAAGAAAAAAAGAGAACTAAGACCATAACTGGTTGTTCCAGGTTTATTGAGGGACAGAATGTAATTCCGCGAAGATCATGCATGAGAAGGGGACGGGAGAGAAAACGTATCTTTCATATAAGCAGAAAACCCCTTCTTTCAAAAAAAAAAACAAAAACAACTTGAAGGCATACTTTTATCAAGTAATACGAAGAAATTTTGAATGCGATTATTGCATAGAGATGTGAGCTTGACTTTCGTAGTAAGAGGACAGGTAATCTGCAAATATAAATATCGTTATTCTCTTATTTACATTATCATACCGTTTCTTTGACACGCGAATTACAGCGAAATGAAAGCACAACTTTGTGGCGAATTTTTTATGTTAAAAACTTGTCCAGAAATCCAACATCTAAGTTAACAGCACACACCAGGCCTACTCCTGAGTATCTGGCCACGCTTCAGCCATACGTTTTGTTTATGCCTATAAAATCAACTGAAATGTCAATTGCTGATTTAAAAAAAAATAAAACCAGCATGTTCATTTTTTTTTGGTAGGCTAGGTATCGAAGAGCCAGAACATTTGCGCATGCGCTGACGGAATGTTTGAACAAGAGAGAAAAACGCAGTACCTCCAGACACCGGCGCTGGAGCGTCGTACCAAACGAGTCATCCCGGGATTTCGGCCCGTGCGATCGCTTTTGGACGCAGTTGGCTCTTCGCTGCTTTCTGCTACCGACCTTGCCTCCCGGTACGGCATTGAGGGAGAGATATGTCGGCCCCTAAACCATATGTGACAAATCCCACGCCTACTCACAGCTCCAAACCGCCCTTGTCAATATAGCGTAAGAATTAGATGGCTTATATATTGAAGGGAAAAGTCATTTTCTCTGTCATATGGTAAGCACTGGAAACACAGATTACAAAGTGTACGCACGCGCCCTGCTAAAGGTAACATACATACAGGCATAAGCTTTATTTCATCTCGAATTTCCGAATAACTACAGGGGCTAATATCTTCGAGACATTACGTTTACAGCGAAAATACATAGCATATACAGATACCTACTAAATACATAATATTTAAAGATATATTCATTAAAAAGAAAAGCCGCTGTACAAAATGCGCCCCTGGATTCTCTTTTAAAACCAGTAAACTCCTAGGTACGGATAAAATCAGGTAGCGCATTCCGCAACTTAGCTGATACGTAAGAAAAAAAGAGAACTAAGACCATAACTGGTTGTTCCAGGTTTATTGAGGGACAGAATGTAATTCCGCGAAGATCATGCATGAGAAGGGGACGGGAGAGAAAACGTATCTTTCATATAAGCAGAAAACCCCTTCTTTCAAAAAAAAAAACAAAAACAACTTGAAGGCATACTTTTATCAAGTAATACGAAGAAATTTTGAATGCGATTATTGCATAGAGATGTGAGCTTGACTTTCGTAGTAAGAGGACAGGTAATCTGCAAATATAAATATCGTTATTCTCTTATTTACATTATCATACCGTTTCTTTGACACGCGAATTACAGCGAAATGAAAGCACAACTTTGTGGCGAATTTTTTATGTTAAAAACTTGTCCAGAAATCCAACATCTAAGTTAACAGCACACACCAGGCCTACTCCTGAGTATCTGGCCACGCTTCAGCCATACGTTTTGTTTATGCCTATAAAATCAACTGAAATGTCAATTGCTGATTTAAAAAAAAATAAAACCAGCATGTTCATTTTTTTTTGGTAGGCTAGGTATCGAAGAGCCAGAACATTTGCGCATGCGCTGACGGAATGTTTGAACAAGAGAGAAAAACGCAGTACCTCCAGACACCGGCGCTGGAGCGTCGTACCAAACGAGTCATCCCGGGATTTCGGCCCGTGCGATCGCTTTTGGACGCAGTTGGCTCTTCGCTGCTTTCTGCTACCGACCTTGCCTCCCGGTACGGCATTGAGGGAGAGATATGTCGGCCCCTAAACCATATGTGACAAATCCCACGCCTACTCACAGCTCCAAACCGCCCTTGTCAATATAGCGTAAGAATTAGATGGCTTATATATTGAAGGGAAAAGTCATTTTCTCTGTCATATGGTAAGCACTGGAAACACAGATTACAAAGTGTACGCACGCGCCCTGCTAAAGGTAACATACATACAGGCATAAGCTTTATTTCATCTCGAATTTCCGAATAACTACAGGGGCTAATATCTTCGAGACATTACGTTTACAGCGAAAATACATAGCATATACAGATACCTACTAAATACATAATATTTAAAGATATATTCATTAAAAAGAAAAGCCGCTGTACAAAATGCGCCCCTGGATTCTCTTTTAAAACCAGTAAACTCCTAGGTACGGATAAAATCAGGTAGCGCATTCCGCAACTTAGCTGATACGTAAGAAAAAAAGAGAACTAAGACCATAACTGGTTGTTCCAGGTTTATTGAGGGACAGAATGTAATTCCGCGAAGATCATGCATGAGAAGGGGACGGGAGAGAAAACGTATCTTTCATATAAGCAGAAAACCCCTTCTTTCAAAAAAAAAAACAAAAACAACTTGAAGGCATACTTTTATCAAGTAATACGAAGAAATTTTGAATGCGATTATTGCATAGAGATGTGAGCTTGACTTTCGTAGTAAGAGGACAGGTAATCTGCAAATATAAATATCGTTATTCTCTTATTTACATTATCATACCGTTTCTTTGACACGCGAATTACAGCGAAATGAAAGCACAACTTTGTGGCGAATTTTTTATGTTAAAAACTTGTCCAGAAATCCAACATCTAAGTTAACAGCACACACCAGGCCTACTCCTGAGTATCTGGCCACGCTTCAGCCATACGTTTTGTTTATGCCTATAAAATCAACTGAAATGTCAATTGCTGATTTAAAAAAAAATAAAACCAGCATGTTCATTTTTTTTTGGTAGGCTAGGTATCGAAGAGCCAGAACATTTGCGCATGCGCTGACGGAATGTTTGAACAAGAGAGAAAAACGCAGTACCTCCAGACACCGGCGCTGGAGCGTCGTACCAAACGAGTCATCCCGGGATTTCGGCCCGTGCGATCGCTTTTGGACGCAGTTGGCTCTTCGCTGCTTTCTGCTACCGACCTTGCCTCCCGGTACGGCATTGAGGGAGAGATATGTCGGCCCCTAAACCATATGTGACAAATCCCACGCCTACTCACAGCTCCAAACCGCCCTTGTCAATATAGCGTAAGAATTAGATGGCTTATATATTGAAGGGAAAAGTCATTTTCTCTGTCATATGGTAAGCACTGGAAACACAGATTACAAAGTGTACGCACGCGCCCTGCTAAAGGTAACATACATACAGGCATAAGCTTTATTTCATCTCGAATTTCCGAATAACTACAGGGGCTAATATCTTCGAGACATTACGTTTACAGCGAAAATACATAGCATATACAGATACCTACTAAATACATAATATTTAAAGATATATTCATTAAAAAGAAAAGCCGCTGTACAAAATGCGCCCCTGGATTCTCTTTTAAAACCAGTAAACTCCTAGGTACGGATAAAATCAGGTAGCGCATTCCGCAACTTAGCTGATACGTAAGAAAAAAAGAGAACTAAGACCATAACTGGTTGTTCCAGGTTTATTGAGGGACAGAATGTAATTCCGCGAAGATCATGCATGAGAAGGGGACGGGAGAGAAAACGTATCTTTCATATAAGCAGAAAACCCCTTCTTTCAAAAAAAAAAACAAAAACAACTTGAAGGCATACTTTTATCAAGTAATACGAAGAAATTTTGAATGCGATTATTGCATAGAGATGTGAGCTTGACTTTCGTAGTAAGAGGACAGGTAATCTGCAAATATAAATATCGTTATTCTCTTATTTACATTATCATACCGTTTCTTTGACACGCGAATTACAGCGAAATGAAAGCACAACTTTGTGGCGAATTTTTTATGTTAAAAACTTGTCCAGAAATCCAACATCTAAGTTAACAGCACACACCAGGCCTACTCCTGAGTATCTGGCCACGCTTCAGCCATACGTTTTGTTTATGCCTATAAAATCAACTGAAATGTCAATTGCTGATTTAAAAAAAAATAAAACCAGCATGTTCATTTTTTTTTGGTAGGCTAGGTATCGAAGAGCCAGAACATTTGCGCATGCGCTGACGGAATGTTTGAACAAGAGAGAAAAACGCAGTACCTCCAGACACCGGCGCTGGAGCGTCGTACCAAACGAGTCATCCCGGGATTTCGGCCCGTGCGATCGCTTTTGGACGCAGTTGGCTCTTCGCTGCTTTCTGCTACCGACCTTGCCTCCCGGTACGGCATTGAGGGAGAGATATGTCGGCCCCTAAACCATATGTGACAAATCCCACGCCTACTCACAGCTCCAAACCGCCCTTGTCAATATAGCGTAAGAATTAGATGGCTTATATATTGAAGGGAAAAGTCATTTTCTCTGTCATATGGTAAGCACTGGAAACACAGATTACAAAGTGTACGCACGCGCCCTGCTAAAGGTAACATACATACAGGCATAAGCTTTATTTCATCTCGAATTTCCGAATAACTACAGGGGCTAATATCTTCGAGACATTACGTTTACAGCGAAAATACATAGCATATACAGATACCTACTAAATACATAATATTTAAAGATATATTCATTAAAAAGAAAAGCCGCTGTACAAAATGCGCCCCTGGATTCTCTTTTAAAACCAGTAAACTCCTAGGTACGGATAAAATCAGGTAGCGCATTCCGCAACTTAGCTGATACGTAAGAAAAAAAGAGAACTAAGACCATAACTGGTTGTTCCAGGTTTATTGAGGGACAGAATGTAATTCCGCGAAGATCATGCATGAGAAGGGGACGGGAGAGAAAACGTATCTTTCATATAAGCAGAAAACCCCTTCTTTCAAAAAAAAAAACAAAAACAACTTGAAGGCATACTTTTATCAAGTAATACGAAGAAATTTTGAATGCGATTATTGCATAGAGATGTGAGCTTGACTTTCGTAGTAAGAGGACAGGTAATCTGCAAATATAAATATCGTTATTCTCTTATTTACATTATCATACCGTTTCTTTGACACGCGAATTACAGCGAAATGAAAGCACAACTTTGTGGCGAATTTTTTATGTTAAAAACTTGTCCAGAAATCCAACATCTAAGTTAACAGCACACACCAGGCCTACTCCTGAGTATCTGGCCACGCTTCAGCCATACGTTTTGTTTATGCCTATAAAATCAACTGAAATGTCAATTGCTGATTTAAAAAAAAATAAAACCAGCATGTTCATTTTTTTTTGGTAGGCTAGGTATCGAAGAGCCAGAACATTTGCGCATGCGCTGACGGAATGTTTGAACAAGAGAGAAAAACGCAGTACCTCCAGACACCGGCGCTGGAGCGTCGTACCAAACGAGTCATCCCGGGATTTCGGCCCGTGCGATCGCTTTTGGACGCAGTTGGCTCTTCGCTGCTTTCTGCTACCGACCTTGCCTCCCGGTACGGCATTGAGGGAGAGATATGTCGGCCCCTAAACCATATGTGACAAATCCCACGCCTACTCACAGCTCCAAACCGCCCTTGTCAATATAGCGTAAGAATTAGATGGCTTATATATTGAAGGGAAAAGTCATTTTCTCTGTCATATGGTAAGCACTGGAAACACAGATTACAAAGTGTACGCACGCGCCCTGCTAAAGGTAACATACATACAGGCATAAGCTTTATTTCATCTCGAATTTCCGAATAACTACAGGGGCTAATATCTTCGAGACATTACGTTTACAGCGAAAATACATAGCATATACAGATACCTACTAAATACATAATATTTAAAGATATATTCATTAAAAAGAAAAGCCGCTGTACAAAATGCGCCCCTGGATTCTCTTTTAAAACCAGTAAACTCCTAGGTACGGATAAAATCAGGTAGCGCATTCCGCAACTTAGCTGATACGTAAGAAAAAAAGAGAACTAAGACCATAACTGGTTGTTCCAGGTTTATTGAGGGACAGAATGTAATTCCGCGAAGATCATGCATGAGAAGGGGACGGGAGAGAAAACGTATCTTTCATATAAGCAGAAAACCCCTTCTTTCAAAAAAAAAAACAAAAACAACTTGAAGGCATACTTTTATCAAGTAATACGAAGAAATTTTGAATGCGATTATTGCATAGAGATGTGAGCTTGACTTTCGTAGTAAGAGGACAGGTAATCTGCAAATATAAATATCGTTATTCTCTTATTTACATTATCATACCGTTTCTTTGACACGCGAATTACAGCGAAATGAAAGCACAACTTTGTGGCGAATTTTTTATGTTAAAAACTTGTCCAGAAATCCAACATCTAAGTTAACAGCACACACCAGGCCTACTCCTGAGTATCTGGCCACGCTTCAGCCATACGTTTTGTTTATGCCTATAAAATCAACTGAAATGTCAATTGCTGATTTAAAAAAAAATAAAACCAGCATGTTCATTTTTTTTTGGTAGGCTAGGTATCGAAGAGCCAGAACATTTGCGCATGCGCTGACGGAATGTTTGAACAAGAGAGAAAAACGCAGTACCTCCAGACACCGGCGCTGGAGCGTCGTACCAAACGAGTCATCCCGGGATTTCGGCCCGTGCGATCGCTTTTGGACGCAGTTGGCTCTTCGCTGCTTTCTGCTACCGACCTTGCCTCCCGGTACGGCATTGAGGGAGAGATATGTCGGCCCCTAAACCATATGTGACAAATCCCACGCCTACTCACAGCTCCAAACCGCCCTTGTCAATATAGCGTAAGAATTAGATGGCTTATATATTGAAGGGAAAAGTCATTTTCTCTGTCATATGGTAAGCACTGGAAACACAGATTACAAAGTGTACGCACGCGCCCTGCTAAAGGTAACATACATACAGGCATAAGCTTTATTTCATCTCGAATTTCCGAATAACTACAGGGGCTAATATCTTCGAGACATTACGTTTACAGCGAAAATACATAGCATATACAGATACCTACTAAATACATAATATTTAAAGATATATTCATTAAAAAGAAAAGCCGCTGTACAAAATGCGCCCCTGGATTCTCTTTTAAAACCAGTAAACTCCTAGGTACGGATAAAATCAGGTAGCGCATTCCGCAACTTAGCTGATACGTAAGAAAAAAAGAGAACTAAGACCATAACTGGTTGTTCCAGGTTTATTGAGGGACAGAATGTAATTCCGCGAAGATCATGCATGAGAAGGGGACGGGAGAGAAAACGTATCTTTCATATAAGCAGAAAACCCCTTCTTTCAAAAAAAAAAACAAAAACAACTTGAAGGCATACTTTTATCAAGTAATACGAAGAAATTTTGAATGCGATTATTGCATAGAGATGTGAGCTTGACTTTCGTAGTAAGAGGACAGGTAATCTGCAAATATAAATATCGTTATTCTCTTATTTACATTATCATACCGTTTCTTTGACACGCGAATTACAGCGAAATGAAAGCACAACTTTGTGGCGAATTTTTTATGTTAAAAACTTGTCCAGAAATCCAACATCTAAGTTAACAGCACACACCAGGCCTACTCCTGAGTATCTGGCCACGCTTCAGCCATACGTTTTGTTTATGCCTATAAAATCAACTGAAATGTCAATTGCTGATTTAAAAAAAAATAAAACCAGCATGTTCATTTTTTTTTGGTAGGCTAGGTATCGAAGAGCCAGAACATTTGCGCATGCGCTGACGGAATGTTTGAACAAGAGAGAAAAACGCAGTACCTCCAGACACCGGCGCTGGAGCGTCGTACCAAACGAGTCATCCCGGGATTTCGGCCCGTGCGATCGCTTTTGGACGCAGTTGGCTCTTCGCTGCTTTCTGCTACCGACCTTGCCTCCCGGTACGGCATTGAGGGAGAGATATGTCGGCCCCTAAACCATATGTGACAAATCCCACGCCTACTCACAGCTCCAAACCGCCCTTGTCAATATAGCGTAAGAATTAGATGGCTTATATATTGAAGGGAAAAGTCATTTTCTCTGTCATATGGTAAGCACTGGAAACACAGATTACAAAGTGTACGCACGCGCCCTGCTAAAGGTAACATACATACAGGCATAAGCTTTATTTCATCTCGAATTTCCGAATAACTACAGGGGCTAATATCTTCGAGACATTACGTTTACAGCGAAAATACATAGCATATACAGATACCTACTAAATACATAATATTTAAAGATATATTCATTAAAAAGAAAAGCCGCTGTACAAAATGCGCCCCTGGATTCTCTTTTAAAACCAGTAAACTCCTAGGTACGGATAAAATCAGGTAGCGCATTCCGCAACTTAGCTGATACGTAAGAAAAAAAGAGAACTAAGACCATAACTGGTTGTTCCAGGTTTATTGAGGGACAGAATGTAATTCCGCGAAGATCATGCATGAGAAGGGGACGGGAGAGAAAACGTATCTTTCATATAAGCAGAAAACCCCTTCTTTCAAAAAAAAAAACAAAAACAACTTGAAGGCATACTTTTATCAAGTAATACGAAGAAATTTTGAATGCGATTATTGCATAGAGATGTGAGCTTGACTTTCGTAGTAAGAGGACAGGTAATCTGCAAATATAAATATCGTTATTCTCTTATTTACATTATCATACCGTTTCTTTGACACGCGAATTACAGCGAAATGAAAGCACAACTTTGTGGCGAATTTTTTATGTTAAAAACTTGTCCAGAAATCCAACATCTAAGTTAACAGCACACACCAGGCCTACTCCTGAGTATCTGGCCACGCTTCAGCCATACGTTTTGTTTATGCCTATAAAATCAACTGAAATGTCAATTGCTGATTTAAAAAAAAATAAAACCAGCATGTTCATTTTTTTTTGGTAGGCTAGGTATCGAAGAGCCAGAACATTTGCGCATGCGCTGACGGAATGTTTGAACAAGAGAGAAAAACGCAGTACCTCCAGACACCGGCGCTGGAGCGTCGTACCAAACGAGTCATCCCGGGATTTCGGCCCGTGCGATCGCTTTTGGACGCAGTTGGCTCTTCGCTGCTTTCTGCTACCGACCTTGCCTCCCGGTACGGCATTGAGGGAGAGATATGTCGGCCCCTAAACCATATGTGACAAATCCCACGCCTACTCACAGCTCCAAACCGCCCTTGTCAATATAGCGTAAGAATTAGATGGCTTATATATTGAAGGGAAAAGTCATTTTCTCTGTCATATGGTAAGCACTGGAAACACAGATTACAAAGTGTACGCACGCGCCCTGCTAAAGGTAACATACATACAGGCATAAGCTTTATTTCATCTCGAATTTCCGAATAACTACAGGGGCTAATATCTTCGAGACATTACGTTTACAGCGAAAATACATAGCATATACAGATACCTACTAAATACATAATATTTAAAGATATATTCATTAAAAAGAAAAGCCGCTGTACAAAATGCGCCCCTGGATTCTCTTTTAAAACCAGTAAACTCCTAGGTACGGATAAAATCAGGTAGCGCATTCCGCAACTTAGCTGATACGTAAGAAAAAAAGAGAACTAAGACCATAACTGGTTGTTCCAGGTTTATTGAGGGACAGAATGTAATTCCGCGAAGATCATGCATGAGAAGGGGACGGGAGAGAAAACGTATCTTTCATATAAGCAGAAAACCCCTTCTTTCAAAAAAAAAAACAAAAACAACTTGAAGGCATACTTTTATCAAGTAATACGAAGAAATTTTGAATGCGATTATTGCATAGAGATGTGAGCTTGACTTTCGTAGTAAGAGGACAGGTAATCTGCAAATATAAATATCGTTATTCTCTTATTTACATTATCATACCGTTTCTTTGACACGCGAATTACAGCGAAATGAAAGCACAACTTTGTGGCGAATTTTTTATGTTAAAAACTTGTCCAGAAATCCAACATCTAAGTTAACAGCACACACCAGGCCTACTCCTGAGTATCTGGCCACGCTTCAGCCATACGTTTTGTTTATGCCTATAAAATCAACTGAAATGTCAATTGCTGATTTAAAAAAAAATAAAACCAGCATGTTCATTTTTTTTTGGTAGGCTAGGTATCGAAGAGCCAGAACATTTGCGCATGCGCTGACGGAATGTTTGAACAAGAGAGAAAAACGCAGTACCTCCAGACACCGGCGCTGGAGCGTCGTACCAAACGAGTCATCCCGGGATTTCGGCCCGTGCGATCGCTTTTGGACGCAGTTGGCTCTTCGCTGCTTTCTGCTACCGACCTTGCCTCCCGGTACGGCATTGAGGGAGAGATATGTCGGCCCCTAAACCATATGTGACAAATCCCACGCCTACTCACAGCTCCAAACCGCCCTTGTCAATATAGCGTAAGAATTAGATGGCTTATATATTGAAGGGAAAAGTCATTTTCTCTGTCATATGGTAAGCACTGGAAACACAGATTACAAAGTGTACGCACGCGCCCTGCTAAAGGTAACATACATACAGGCATAAGCTTTATTTCATCTCGAATTTCCGAATAACTACAGGGGCTAATATCTTCGAGACATTACGTTTACAGCGAAAATACATAGCATATACAGATACCTACTAAATACATAATATTTAAAGATATATTCATTAAAAAGAAAAGCCGCTGTACAAAATGCGCCCCTGGATTCTCTTTTAAAACCAGTAAACTCCTAGGTACGGATAAAATCAGGTAGCGCATTCCGCAACTTAGCTGATACGTAAGAAAAAAAGAGAACTAAGACCATAACTGGTTGTTCCAGGTTTATTGAGGGACAGAATGTAATTCCGCGAAGATCATGCATGAGAAGGGGACGGGAGAGAAAACGTATCTTTCATATAAGCAGAAAACCCCTTCTTTCAAAAAAAAAAACAAAAACAACTTGAAGGCATACTTTTATCAAGTAATACGAAGAAATTTTGAATGCGATTATTGCATAGAGATGTGAGCTTGACTTTCGTAGTAAGAGGACAGGTAATCTGCAAATATAAATATCGTTATTCTCTTATTTACATTATCATACCGTTTCTTTGACACGCGAATTACAGCGAAATGAAAGCACAACTTTGTGGCGAATTTTTTATGTTAAAAACTTGTCCAGAAATCCAACATCTAAGTTAACAGCACACACCAGGCCTACTCCTGAGTATCTGGCCACGCTTCAGCCATACGTTTTGTTTATGCCTATAAAATCAACTGAAATGTCAATTGCTGATTTAAAAAAAAATAAAACCAGCATGTTCATTTTTTTTTGGTAGGCTAGGTATCGAAGAGCCAGAACATTTGCGCATGCGCTGACGGAATGTTTGAACAAGAGAGAAAAACGCAGTACCTCCAGACACCGGCGCTGGAGCGTCGTACCAAACGAGTCATCCCGGGATTTCGGCCCGTGCGATCGCTTTTGGACGCAGTTGGCTCTTCGCTGCTTTCTGCTACCGACCTTGCCTCCCGGTACGGCATTGAGGGAGAGATATGTCGGCCCCTAAACCATATGTGACAAATCCCACGCCTACTCACAGCTCCAAACCGCCCTTGTCAATATAGCGTAAGAATTAGATGGCTTATATATTGAAGGGAAAAGTCATTTTCTCTGTCATATGGTAAGCACTGGAAACACAGATTACAAAGTGTACGCACGCGCCCTGCTAAAGGTAACATACATACAGGCATAAGCTTTATTTCATCTCGAATTTCCGAATAACTACAGGGGCTAATATCTTCGAGACATTACGTTTACAGCGAAAATACATAGCATATACAGATACCTACTAAATACATAATATTTAAAGATATATTCATTAAAAAGAAAAGCCGCTGTACAAAATGCGCCCCTGGATTCTCTTTTAAAACCAGTAAACTCCTAGGTACGGATAAAATCAGGTAGCGCATTCCGCAACTTAGCTGATACGTAAGAAAAAAAGAGAACTAAGACCATAACTGGTTGTTCCAGGTTTATTGAGGGACAGAATGTAATTCCGCGAAGATCATGCATGAGAAGGGGACGGGAGAGAAAACGTATCTTTCATATAAGCAGAAAACCCCTTCTTTCAAAAAAAAAAACAAAAACAACTTGAAGGCATACTTTTATCAAGTAATACGAAGAAATTTTGAATGCGATTATTGCATAGAGATGTGAGCTTGACTTTCGTAGTAAGAGGACAGGTAATCTGCAAATATAAATATCGTTATTCTCTTATTTACATTATCATACCGTTTCTTTGACACGCGAATTACAGCGAAATGAAAGCACAACTTTGTGGCGAATTTTTTATGTTAAAAACTTGTCCAGAAATCCAACATCTAAGTTAACAGCACACACCAGGCCTACTCCTGAGTATCTGGCTAGAAATTATTTACTCTGGCTGCACTTCAGCCATTCGATGAGGGCCAGTCTCGTGCTTCTCAAGTTGCCTCGCTCATGCCCAAAAAGAATTCTGGGTAATTCTACCATTCCATGACAAGGGAAGACTCCCGATTCTCATTTCATAGTTTTTTTCATAAGTGTCTGGCCACCCAGTCCTACCAGCAAAATACCGCATCCATTGAAGGTTTTAGCTTTCAAAACTTGCCCAGATTGTGTGAGTAGGTCCTGGAATTCGTCCACAGAAAGGCCAGAGAGACAACTTCACTGGTGAACCGCCATGTTTTAGGCGTCCCAGTCTGCATGAAACCATCTCTCGCCTCTGTTTTCTTTCAAAGGCTTGCCTTTACCCACATTCTAGCTTAATGATGCCAGCCTGGTGGCTTCTGTAGACGAAAATGGCCTGAAAAAGCGCTTATAAAAGTATTACCTACCAGATTTGAGCCAAATCGCTCGCTCCCTTTCGGAACGCAACGGTTGACATTTGTCACGTGATGCTCTAACATGAGCCCACATATGCTGAATGCAGCATACTACGAAAACCGCCAATCCGTGGAATGGGCGGGAATTTACGTGTCTCTACCTTGCCCACTTTCGCTTGTAAGTAGTTCAAATTCTTGAGAGGTACTGTGTTCGAGAACGGAAGAACTGAGCGCATGTGGAAGGCTGTATAATCGTGGAAAAGCTTTCGGAGAAGACTTGAGAAGGAAGATTATACAAGACATCATCGGAAAAGGAGGAGACTTCACCACAGGTTTCTTCGTGAGAAGTTTCTCCGCAATTGCCAAAGAAAACAGAGTTAAATTTTGAAAACATAATTTTCCGTTGTTGCGGTCTTTCCGGTTCACCTTACTGCGCCTTTCAATAACATGCGGACTCTTAAATTCAAAGGTCAACCAACAAATGCGTTTTACGCTACCGTCAATCAAATGTTCGGCGGCTCCTCCCAGCTCCTCCCAGGCGCAGTAAGCCCGTGGGAAAGGAATTTCATCAAATTGTTTGACGAAAGTGAGCGGGGCAGTGACTCGGTAATTCGGGCCCATTCCACAGATCGGTGGTTTTCGTAGTATGTTTCAATGAGATCTTCTTATACGAGAAATCCAAGTGTTGCCGACTGTTTATCGTTAAAACAAGTACTAAAAAACAGCAAGCTCTTGGTTAAAAGTGTTCAATTTTCATAAATCGCCTCAGTGGACACGAAATCATCCCACCTAGGCGATTTAGAGAATCTGCAGCCGTTATTGATTTTTGGAAAGCCAATTACGAGCCATTCTGACGACATTTAGTGAAGTTATCCGGAAACGGTTACTAATCTTTTAGTAACCGTTTCCGGATAACTCCACTAAACGTCGTCAGAATGGTTCTAAACTCTTGGCACAAGAGACAAGTTCGTCACACATTTGAGGTAGGAAAATTTTATTTCAAATGAGATAGTTATTTACACAATTTTTTTACAATTGGTGATTTTCCCATACAATTCTCTATATACACAAGCTGTCGCATACACCACGTATTTTCAGCTTGGGGAGCCTGTGTTCCCACAAGAAGCTTCATAGTTGTGAGCGATCCGTGGTTGGGGTGAGCTTGTTGTGGGATTATTTCTATGATCTCTCCAAAGTGTTTTATTTAATTCAGTAACCACTTCTCTCCAAGCTTGCGCATACAGTGTACGTTCTGCGCTTCTCGAGATACTCGGATTTCCTATGGGTTGTGGTTATTAATACAGGGATATTTTTGCGCGGTTTAAAACTATGCAGAGAAAGTAGATCTTAGTAAGTGCTCTTAGAATCCAAAGAGAAAATTGGGGGTAACCATGCATTTTTGAGAGATAATTAAACTTCGATTTGAGAAAGAACGCCATACATTGCTTTGTATTTTAAAGCTTTTTACAAATATTATTCATCAATTATCTTTGAAAAATGCGTGGTTACCCCCGATTTTCTTTTTGGATTTCAATAACACTTGTTAAGATCTACATTTTCTGTATAATCATAAGCCAGGGCAAAAATACCTTTGAATTAGTAGGCACAGTCCTTAATTTAATATACGGCAGTCAACGATGCAAGTTTAGCTTTACTGAGGAACTATTTCTTACGCAGATCTCAGACAGTAAGCCTTTAGGGACATGTGCTTAAGAACGGTGCCTACTAATTCAAGAGTACTTTTGCACGGTTTCCGGAATATGCGGGAAAAGCAGATCTTAACAAGTGTTATTGAAATCCAAAAAGAAAATTGGAGGTAATCTTGGTAATCAGAGTCTTGGGGGGGGGGGGAAAGTGGGGGGGGGGGGGGGAAAGGGGATTTACATTGATTGATGCATCATAACTGATTCTACACCCCCCAGAAAATTGTAGTAGCCAGAATCAAAGTAATGCATTTATCTTTCTTTTTTATTGCAACTTTCACATGAGCTTTTGTTTACAACAAGCATGTACACCGTTCAGTCATGGAAAAAAATTGCTTTCCAACAAAAATGTTGAAATTGCAATACTTCATTGACAAAATATTTTTAGCCACAATATGCAGATAGAACTTATCTTCAAAATAATTCAACCACATCAAAATATTCGTCTTTTTTTTTTCACTCAAGTTTGATAATCTTAGTTTATGGGATTCCCCCTACCCTCATACAACATTCTGTTGGTGGAACTGCCCAGTTGTAAATGAATGAATTGCGCAAACGAGTTTCTTCAATGCAGAGTTTTCTGTTCTCTTGTAGCTGTCTGTGTTTTTGGTACATTTCACTGATGGACTGTTTGTGACTTACGATGTGAAGATTGTTGCATCCTCGAGAGCGGTATTCAGTGTCAAACCTGAAATCATGAAATCTATTCACTTGGAGAGGAGCAAGCCACGCTCCTGGAATGCAAAAGAAATTAAAATTGTTTAAGTTCCATCTGCTTCAAACCTGGTATCAATAGAAGCCAAAAATTGACCCCTTACCTCCTTTTTTTATGTTAGAGCTACATTTTGCATGTATTTTTAAGCTGCTACAGGGATGAGAGGAAAGTTAAAACAAAAATAGAGTCAGCATAGATCAAACCAAGGAGCTCTGGTTTCCACAGCTTTGTACCAAACAACTAAGCTGTACTTTGCTCCTTCAACTGTATATAAATCTGCAAGTTCCACCTTGTAGTTTTTTTCCAGTTTCAATCCTATTTGGTGTGTCTGACCATAAAAATCATTGTCATTCATTGCAGTTTTTGAAAAGGTCATTCTTAAAGTGAGCCCTCAAGGTTACTATGTCTCATGCTAACAGAAATTTCCATTTCCCATTTCCGAGTTGCTGCATGCCTCAGTTTCAAAACGAGTCCTGGTGCACAACCATTCAAATGGAAATTAGTTGCGTATTCTTATGCAGATCAAACTCATTTCCCTTTCAATGGTTGAGCACAAAGACTCACTTTGAAAGCGAGACAAACAGCAACTTGAAAATGGCCCATTAGTAACCTAACAACCTTCAGCACAGACAGTCCCATCAGTGTAAATATAAATTGATTCATTGGTTATCACTTACCAACTGATACATCTTCGCTGTTGAACTTTTGTAAGAGATCAGCATTTCGTGCAATGAAATTCACCAAATCACCTGACAAGATATAACCACCGCCTTGTGCATATGGCAAATAACGATCGCACAGGTGCCAGTCATTTTCAGCCCATGGCCCATGAAACTTTACATGTGCATCACCACGAAAGAACCCCCAGTATAACTTTGTTCTTGAGAAATTCTTCTCAAGTTCAGAAAGGATAATGTCAAGGCGAACAAAAGTGTCGTCATCAACCTTCATAAGATATGAGGAATTGATATTGTAATCAGCCCATAAGAAGGATTGTAGTACTTTATTAGTGAGTTCATAATAGGAATCTTTGAGCTCTGGAAGGAATAAAATATCTCCATAATTATTGTTTTCTTTTTCAAGATCCTCTCTGTCATTCTGAGGTAATTCCTTGACACCAACTACAAATCTTGCTGTCACTGAAGAGTTGACTACTTTAAGATATGAGAACCATGTTTCCCGAATAGCATCTCGTCTTTCTTTCCCTCTTGGTGAGGTCAAGACCACAATAAACAGAAACGTGTCTTTTATGCCATGTGATAAAGAATTCTTATTTCTTTTAAAGCCAAACGATTTTTCAGCGAGATTGCAGTCCCCTCTTTGATGCAGAAAAAATAAAAACAAAAATATAGTTACGCATATAATCAGTAAAAGGCTTTCATTCCTTCGAAAAAGCTGTCTTTTTAACCCTCTGTGGCACGCATGAATATCCAACATACTTCATTCAATATTTTATGTTCAAGACACATTGCTCAGATTACTTGACGTGTTTGCCTTCAACCTATTCCCAGGACGTTCGAGGGAAGACCGACGATCAAACGATTCCCTCCGAAGAAAAGCAAAAAACCCGTAAAAACCGAATCCTTACGAAACTATTCCGACCTGAGAGAAGCACACGTGCTTGGAACGAACTGCAGGGCTGGCGTCGTTGATGCAAATGAGTTAAAGGGGTTGAGTGTTTGACTCATTCTCACAGCAATCCAGCTCAAGTTTTGTTGCTTGTAGTTAAAAGATGTCACAGCTACCACCTCCGAATTTTGTAAACTTCCCTGTTAATTTTTATAACAACGGATTTCCAGCATGGCCTGTGCAAGGAGCTTCACCATCGATTTTTGCAATGCCACCGATTCCACATCTGAGTTTGCCGCCAAGATTCCCCATTCCCTATCCTTCCTCCATTTCTTCGCAACTGAGACTGCCGAGCTGGCCGAACATGAATCACACCGCAAACCACGTGGCGATGCCATCCTTAAATCCCAGCTATTCACCATCACAACGTCGACCACAGGATACCAATTTCCAGGTATGAGTCATTGGCAACACTCTATCTTGGATGCCAAAGATATTTCTCGTTGTTTGAATTGAATTTGAATTGTTAAGCACGGACAGCAAGTTTGCTGAAGAATTCAAGGTGGAATCTCAGAATACTCAGCTTTTTCTTATTCCTGTTATCATTATAACAAAGATATCATTGATGTCACCTATTGTAATTAATGTACCAACCAGAGCCTCATTGGCTGTCGAAACAAAGGGTCTTTTGTTCCTGTGGTTGGCATATTTGAATAAAAAAACAATAACAATATTTGTAATTCAATTTACATGTAAGACAATCATGCCATAGGAAGATATCTGTTTACAAACATTGCTTCTATTATTCAATTGTGCCAATTGCAAAACAAAAGACCCTTTGTTTCGAGAGCCAACGCGGCCTTGGTACGTTGGCACATTAATGACAATAGGTGACATCAACGATATCGTCAGTATTCATGCACATGTCAAAAAATGGCCAAGTGTTGAAATCATGCCTGATAAGAAAACCATGGCCGGTTACGTTGAGAAATACAAATCTGAAGAGGAATATCACTGTCAACAGACTCGTGAAAACAATGAAAATTCATAATAGTTTATTAATTAGTGATAATTATCATCATTAATATTATTAATAAAAATCTCTAGATAAAGATCTCTAGTCTTCACTTCTGACTTTTAGGCAAAAACAAGCGATAAACAAGAAAATAACACCAACTCATTTATAAAAGAAGTGTTCAGCTGTGATGCTTGCCAGAAGGAATTTAACCGCAAGGAAACATTGAATGCACATTTAGGATCTCATGTTGTGGTTTGTACTTGAGTATCATTTTTTTCTCTCCAATATACCATTTTACAGTTGTAGCTAAGTTACCTACCCTAAGAATGAAAGCAAGGCTGCCAGGGGCCCGGTTTTGATACAAACCTTTATGCTTTTCTAATGTTAAGGTTGAGTAATTAGAATTACAACAACACAATTCATGTGATAAAAGCAGTGAGGCCTGTATCAATACAAGGTCATCGGCAGCCTGATAGCCATTCATAGGGCTACGTAGGTCAATGAGCAAGCAACTGTAAAATGGACTATTGGTTGTTTAAAGGTGGTTTATGCAACCATAATTTGTGTCAGACTTGCAAAATATTATTATTATATTTCCCTTTCAGTGTAGCTATGATGGATGTTCATTCAAGGCTTCGAGAAAAATGTTGAAACTACATTGGATACAGGTGATATATCATTATTTTGGTTAGTATTATCAGCCGAGGAGGGAAGTGGTGAATTTTAGGATTAGTAGTAAAACCAAAGGGTTTTAGTTAATCAATGATGACTCAACATTCTCCCAATCCAAGTCCTCTTGAAAGGAACTTCCTCCCGGTAAGCGCTGTGATCTTCTTCTGTTATAACTACAGTTCTACAACTGAGACGAATGTCTGAAACAACAACACTGTAAAAACACTATTCGCTAGCTGAACAGATTTAGCTTAGGAAGCAAGACTATAGTGAGATGGATGAGGCTAAATCGCGTGGATGGGTGGGTCATGGGTTGTGTTTGTTTGAAGATAAAAAAGATATATATTAGCTACCTCAGTGCTTGGTCCAAATTTGTGTTAGATCTTAGCTGGTCTTGTCTGTTTCAAGAATTTCCAGTCGTTGATTAAAAAAAGGGTTAGGGTTAGGTAAGGGTTAGGGACCCACACCGATTACAAATTCTCTAGTGAGGTTAAATGAAACCTTACTAGGATAAAGTGACGTGATCCTACATGGTAATTATTTCCCAGCTGAGACAGAGTCCAGAAAAAGGAGAAATCTCAATTTACGTGCTGGTAAATTATTGCCAGATACAGGCTACCCTATCAGAAAGAGGATGGGCAAGATAATGAAAATTGCACTTTAAGGCCTTGTCTACAAGTCGTCTCAATCCTCCTTTTTTTTTGAAACACTGTATATCAAAACATGTGATCTGATTGGCTAGATACATTGATGTCTTCAGTAGTAGTTTTGAGTTACACCTTTTCAAAATGCACTCCAAGAATTCAAACTGCTGGTAAATCCTTCCATACTAATGATTTTACTGGTTCTTAGCAGTGAAAATGCTTTTGTTAAACTTAACGTGATTTGCACAAGGACAATAAATATTATAAAATATCTTGTTCAACTTCTTCCAGGTTCATGCTTCTGGAAAAATGAGAATAAAGCTGGATACTCCTGAGGAAATAGCGAAGTGGCGAGAAGAGAGGAAAAGGTTGTAAATTGCTTAATTGAAATTTTTAACTATCTAGTATTGTGTTGCTATTACATGTATCGTGTACTTGGATTATTACAGTGGGTAAAAGCACATTCTGCATTTGGTGCAAATGAATCAAGGTAAGTAATATTCAAAGTATGTCCTACATTACAATATACTCAGTTGACCATATACATTGGTTTATCAATAAAGCAGTTTGTGACTGAAATAAAAAGTTAAATTGTACAATAGGGAGACAGGCTTAATATCTGAATGGGCTACTCACTTGGATTATTCAACGCTTTAACCCATTCACAACTAAAGCACCCTCAATCGGAGATTATAATGTCTGGACGGTGTTAACCAGAGTAAAATCTACAAGTCTTATTGCCAAATGGGGAAGGGCTAAAGGGTTTTTGAGTTCACCTAGATGTTGTTAAGCTTTAAGAGAGTAAGGATGGCATAAGGCATAGAGCATTCACCTGACCCTCCATTGTCAGCAGGATTCACAAGTCCTCACCGGCTGGCTGCTTTACACAGTAGAAGTACTGTTACAAAGTCCCAATGCAACATTCCTTGAGTTGGCTAACAATTATTTCTTACAAGGTGTTTTTTGTTCGTAAAGGAAGTATCCCACAGTAGCTAATGTTGAAAAGAAGAAGGAAGAGGAAGCTAAGAGGCAAGCATGTGGACAAGTGTTGAAAACCAAGAATTTCAGGTGTGGTACTTGAAAATCTTGTATTTTCATGGAATGATTTTCACAACTACATGTACATGTAGGTTGATATAGTGAACATTTGGCTTGCAGCAAAAGGCATCATTGGCCATTTTTACACTTCAGATTCATATTCCTCTAGGATACACTTGGAGTAGCACAACTGTGTCTGTGACATT
>OX421454.1:2470816-2520816 GCA_949126865.1 Montipora capitata | reverse complement strand
CCATCAGGTCCTCTGTCCTTTTTTTCTCCAGTTTTGCACCACACATTGCTCTCACCATTGCTCTCTCAGTCCTTCTCAAAATTGCTATCTCATTTCCCTCAGACATCATGTCTCACTCCCTCATAAAATCGCCACTTTTACACAACTCCGATAAACCATTCATTTCACCTTCAGCGAGAACCTTTTTGTATTGTATAAATATTGTTCAGCCAAGTGCAAGGATCACTTCTCTCAATTTTCTCACTGGAAAACTGTTGCAACTTAGCAAATAAAATGGGATGTACTTTTGGAGTTAAATTGACATTATTAATAATCTACATACCGGTAATTATAGAAACATTAATCAAATTGGATGTTGCATTTAGATCATTTTCTCAAATCTGGCCCCTGCCTCTTACAGTTGTTAGGTTCTGCAATGTTCACTCCTGTGCAAAAACTGAAACCTTAATGTTGAAAAGAGGCCTCTTTCCATTTTTTGTCATGTTTTTTCCTTCAACTGTGATATTTGGCTATGAGTTAAAACAGTTAGGGCATTTTTACAACCCCTTAATGTTATGATGCAGTATCAAAATGATTATTACACAATGCCATAACCATCTTATCAGTCAGCTGAAAATTCCAGGCTTTATTGACAAAAACAAAACTACATTCCATTACACAAAAATGTAATGTTTAAGAACAAAATTTTAAATCAAAACTCTATTTACAGTTTACATAAACTTCATTATATAACTTCTGATAACAGTATTGATGGATACGCATTGTTGGTATGTTCAAAAAATCTGACTGTCTCATACAGTCTGTACCTCCAAATGGCTGACCTTAACAATAGAGATTTGCTCTTTCCTTACAATGTTCAATGACAAAACGAATTCACAACTTACTTACTGGAAAGCTGATAGCCTGCACAGCAGGTGGTTTTTTTCTGAGCAAGCAAGTAATCAAATCCAAAGCCATGAAGGCATAATTTCTTCCCCACCCCAATGCCCGTGCAGCTTTGCTGCTGGCTTGCATGATTGCTCGGACAGAACCGCCAGCTATGCAAGCTAGAAAGGTGACGCACCTTTGTGAGCTTGCTTTGCACCCTTAAGCCCTGTTTACGAGAAAGCTACATTTGTAGGGACTCTGTGATACATGTATCTACAAGTGCCATAGAAGGGGCAACTTGGCTAGTGCAGACAACTTTTTGCTATTTCCCAGACCCTGTACATTTTACGGTAGCTGAAAAGCACAATGAAAGTTGCCTTGAGTGGTGAAGGTGACCTGAGCTTTTAAATTTCACTTGTAAACCTTTGCTTTCTTTGACCGTCCTACTAGGGGAGCCCCATCCCTCACCTCCTATCATCCTCTCTTCTTGTAAACAAAGCACCACTTTCCTTCTAGGGGACCTTATGCCTTGGACAAATAATATTCCTAACAAAACTTTCATAACAGGGCAGAATGCTCTTGTTTGAAGGAAGGTTAGCACTGCCGTCACAATGGCTTTCTTGGTCACATTTGACCTTGGATTGGTGGTAACCTTACTTCAGGCAATTCAGCCTAAGTTGGACACTCACTTTTCTTTCGTTCAGATTTTTCTCAAACACAACAGTTACTGAAAGCTCTTTAATTAAAGTTATACAAAGTAAAATTAAATTTTGGCTCATTTTAAAGTTTGTGTTTCCAAGTGCAAGATTTCAAAGTCTGAGTAGTGTATTTTTAAAACTGACCATTACTGGGTAAACCCTGGATTTGGGTTAAAAATGGTGAGAGGAGGAAATTCAATTGTGTGACATTACATTGGGTATGTTCCTCCAATAAATCTGTCAGCAAACTGTTGTGACTAGTCACTTCGACCACAAATTTCAATGCTAACAAAACACCAGCTTTTAACTTACTGATTTAAAACTTTGAAATAATGTTTTCAATGTTGTGGATTTTAAAGGAGAAAGTATGCGGCATCTACGGTTTATGGACAACATGTTCTTGACTATGAGCTACTCCTGCAGAGTTCTGTGATATGGAAATTTACCACTACTGTTCTTTGCAAAGTTCATAGTCTGTTGTGTCACCGTTTTGAATAAGCAACAGGTGGACTGCTGATAACTCCCGGGCTGGTTTGCTGTGCTTTTTTACCATAACCTCCTCTGCCAGGGTCATAGTCAACTCTGTACTCATCTCGTACCTGAAAGGAGAATATCATTGTTTGTAGCCTGTGTAGCAAAGGGTTTTTTAAAATGTTCTGGATTGATTTCTCAGAAAACAACCACCTGAACACAGAAAGCTGGACCACTAAAGAAATTGAAGATGAGGGGGTGGGAGCAAGAAACAAAGAGCAAACCATCCCCTTCTCCTCTCCCCCTCTACTCTGTTCAGATTTCAAAGGACCACCATATTCAAAGCAGTCATCTAAATCACCTACTATGCTGGCTACATTTTTTGCCCCACCATTTCCTTCCCAATTTTAGACAGTACAACCTTGCCGTACTCAGGTGTACCTTAACCCATTGACTACTTGAAGTGAGACATGATAGATTTTACTCTGTCTAACGACACATGATTTTAGTCATCAATGGAGGGCGGTTCAAGAGTCAATGGGTTATGCATTGATGCATTGTATTGTAAAGCTTAAGATTTAAGACAAAAGAGATGATGATGATTATCATTACTATTACCATCATCATTACGGTATGTAAAGCTCCATGCAAGTTTTACCTGTCCTCCACTTCTGCCTCTTCCATATTGACGTCCCTCCTCAAAGCCTGCATCCCAGTCTGTACGGATAACCCGGTCATCTAATCTAGTCCCATTTATGTACCACAATGCATTCTGCGCATCTTCACGCGAGTAGTATCTACAATCATAGCTTAGGTTGATAGTTTTTAAGAAGGCTTGGCACACAAGGACAGGTAAATACCACATGATGGAATACTTTACTACAAAATGTCCAAGAACCAATCTTTCAGGAAATCACAATAATTATTGTTAATTCTTTATGTGATCAGAATAATTTTGTTTTTGGCTTTTTATGGGGCAAGAAATGCTAGCCAGTTGTACTGGTACTCCTTGGGTATCCTTTAACATCCTGATAGAGGGCAAATGGGGTAGGAAGCAAGGTTTCACATAATCCATGATATACAGTTTCCTGAGGCAGGAAGAAATCATTTGGCCTGTAGTACTTAAAGAAAAATTTTTATACCACAAAGGAAATGGACTGGTCTTCTAGTACTGGAGCACTAATTGAGGACACTGTAAACTGAAATCAACAAATTAATGTAAATCAAATCAAATATTGGGTTTTGTGGAGAGGGGACTACCGGAGTACCCGGAGAAAGACCACTCTGAGAAGAGTGGACAACCAACAAACTCAACCCACATATGACGCCAAGCCTGGGAATCGAACCTGGGCCAAATTGGTGGGAGGCGAGTGCTCTCACCACTACGCCAGCCCTGCACTGTAACCTAAGGAAAAAAGAGAACTCTCCAAAGACCAATGAAATAATAATAATTAATATTTAAATCTATAGCGATGTTCATTTTTTTTAAATAACTTATGTCAAATTTCTTTTGATACCCAAATTTACCAACCACCACACAAAGGACGTCGTTGTTCAAACAATCCAACAGCTGGTTGACTCATTGATAACAGCGGGGGCCAGAATGATGAACATCGCTTTTTATGAGAGATTCTTGTTTTATGAATGAAAGCCTAATCTTCATCGAATCAGCAAAGGATACTCCACAAAACAAAATCCACATGGAGTCTTCTTAACCTTATCAAGCCCCATGATAATCCTTTTCAGATCCCCTGCCCGCGAAAATAACTCGTGAATCTGTTCTTCAGTTGTATAAAATGACAAGTTGCCAACATACAGAGTTGAACTTGTTTCTAACTTCTTCTCCAGATCGACTCGAGAGCCCTAGAGAGAGCGGAAAGTAACGAAAAACCAACATTCATACCGTCAATTAATTGAATTTGAAGTAGTGGGAAGCAAAAGACAAAAAGGAGAGCCATATTACTCTAAAATGTTGATCTCGATAAGCACTTAGCTCTGCCATCTTGATTACCAAAGAAGCACAATCAGTGGATCATATACGACCACATTGGCCCTTGAATTAGATACCGCTGATACCGAGCCGGGGAACAGAGTGAGAAAACCGGGGGAAGGGGGTAGGGGCGTTACTTGAACACAGAATTTGGCCATTTTCGAAAATACCATAATACTCTTTGTTTGTCCCTCCAAATTTTGCATACGCATTGTTTTCAGTTTCGCTGGGTCCCAGGAGAAAACAAAACATTACTTATGCAAAATTATTTTCAAAAGTGGCCAATAAATATTTTTGGCTCTTTCTATAAAAAAAAGATTTTGGCTACTCAGTTTTAAAGCCTATCGAATTACACCTCCTCTCCTCCTAAATAATTTTTTTTAGCTTTAATAAATGTTTCAAAACAGCATTTTAACGAAATCAAAGCTATTTAGTAATATAAATCTTAAGGAGGATTATACCTGTATTTGTTTTTTTTTTTCGGCTTATGTCTATGAGGTAGAATTAAAATTAGACAATTCTAAATATAATTGTCTATATCCAATTCTGCTTGAACGACCTTTTTTCCAATTTGACAAACACACTGAGCCGGTGGCAGTCTTTAAAATTTGTATTTTGATCGTATCTAATAAATAATGCAAAGAACAAACGCAAACTGTTATTTTCGATATCATTGTAGCAAGGAAAAGACTTTTCAAAGCGAAAGCTTTTCACAAAAATCATCATTTACTCTCCAAAAAACAGTAGATCGCAAGGAAAATGATTTTTTTCCCCGGAAAAAGTCAGAGTTTTTCCGCGAAATTTTCGACCAATCACGATGCATAAATAACGTCATTTTCATGTGAAGGAAATCTCGGTAGACATCTGCAAACTTGGAAATCCGGTTATTGGTAGACAAGAGATTCCCTCGAACACTGTTTAATTTCCCTAAACATGTTTTATAGTCATAATAAGATGCTATCCAACGGATTTTATACTGTACTGTGTATAACAACTGGACTTTTGCTTTTATCGAAGCTCTGTTTGTCCGTTAGTGATGTCTCAGATGACGATTGTTTATCAAGAGGACGAAATTGCAGTTGGTGTTTGAGCGATGGAAATTGTGGTTTTTGTGATAAGTGTGGCGATCATTGTCATAAATCAGGAGCTATCCATTCACTTGAGAACTGCACGAACTGTGCGTCTTGCATTCCAGGAACTCTTGCAGGATCAAAGAAAGGTTATGAATGTAGAGTCGAATGGTAAGGGAACGTAAATAAACCCAAATGGATGTTAACTATTTCATACAAATTGATCTTTTTGTATTCGCTTCATTTAGCTTTACGTATTGGGGTAAATCTCTTAGTTCGTCACGTTGCTTTAGGGAGGACGCAACGTCGTTAAAATTATAGCATTTGGTATCGAAACATCATGGTCTTACTAACATGTTTGTCTTACAATGGCGTGATTTCATCTCAATTCCTTTGCCACCTACCCTCGGCTGTCTGCATTGTAATATGAATGTGTTGTTGTTGTCCAAAGCTTCAAAGGACTTTTGGTTTTCACTTTGACATCTTTTTGGATATCACTAGCGAATTCATCGGCCTCGTTATAGGAGTAGACTTCACAAACTAGTTACATTTCATGCGTTATCTTATTTATCTCACATCAATACATTTTTTTTACCTATTGCATCATTCGTTGAGTTAGTTTGATAGTGATTTTTTCCCCTGGTACTCGTTGCTTATTTAAACCCTATTAATGTAGATTAATTTTAAAAAGGCATATGACCTTACTAACGAAGCAAAAGAATGACAAACTATTATCACAGTTAAGAAATGAAGGTTGAAAGTGCCTCACTGTGCACCTGTTTTTTCTGTACTGCAGTTATCCTTACCTGACCTAATTATAGGCTATGTATGAACTAAATGAGACTGTCTTCAATAATTTACTCAACTTATCGTGTGCAGATGAATCTTGAGAAAAACTGACCTGTCATAATCCATAGAAAATAGAGTAATAAAATGTTTCTATTTTTCCCAGGTATTATTATGAAAAATGTCCTGAAGTTGTCAGTGAGCAAAAGACTGTGTATGTTGAAATAGCCCTTTATCTCATCAATCTGCATTCTGTGGATCTCAAGGCTGGAACTTTTCATGCTGACTTCTATCTGTATTTTAAAGGTGTGTGTTGACATTGTTTTTTAACTACCATGCACCAGTGGCCTCAGGCTGCCATGCGGGAGATTTTGAGTTCAACTCCTGCCAGACCAACATTCAGGGTCTTAAAATAAATGAGGAAGTGTTACCTTTGTAATAACATCAGGTCTTCTGGACTATAAACCATAGGCCCATCTCACAACCTTTCTTGTTAATTACATGTAACACTATGGGACGTTAAAGAACCCAGAGATGGGTGAGTGAGATAGGGACTGATAGCGGCTGCCAGAGGCACCTTTACAAGGTGACGTCTGATCTCACCTTAGAGAAAGAACTGTAAACCATCATTAGACTTTGCGATATGTGCAGTACATAACTACCGGGGAAATGATAGTAATAATTATTAATGATTATTATAATTTATTACACTTGTTGCATAGGGATATTTAAACTGAAACTACTTAAAAATTCTTTTGTCTTTGTATTAATTACCCAACTGCCCTCATGGACAACAAAAAGAATGCATATGAATTTAGCTGTACATTCTACCCATGCCCAGACATCATCCTCAATTTTGACCACAAGTGTTATGTGACACTAGCACACAAATGGGGTCCATGGACAGTTCTTAGGCGGCATGTCCACCTCAAGTTGTATGACAGCATGAAAACTCCCTGAGTTACTGTCAGAACACTGACATCAATGGTTCCCATGGCTGACTTCTCTCCACACATCTGAAATCATAATAGTTCCATGAAGTGTCATTGAGTTCTATTTTTTTTGACTTAGCCTTTTCCTGAAAACTTGCCAGCTGGTCAAGGTTTTTGTATTCAAAAACCAAAAGAAAATTCTCCAATAATTATAAATATTTGACAGTTAAAATTCAAACACAAAAGCATGATTAATGTTGAGAAAAGAAGAGAAATTCTCACTAAAAACAAAGCCCATCCACCAACCCCCCTTCCTCAGGGGGCTGAGCCCTAGTTGACATTTACTTGAAAGTGCTCCACAATCTACTACCCCTGGGAAAAAAGAGAGGGGACTGGGATAAAACTTGTACCTTTCTCTCTCACTTGTGCAAAGGGCCTGCTCAGAGGCACTGCAGGCCTCTGATGTTTTTTCAATATCTAGGTTATAATAAAAATATTGTTTTTTTTTTTAAACAAACACTTAGCTCCCAAATGCTTTCCTGTGATTTTGTAGTACCTGAAGGGCAGACCATGTATACCAAACAGAAGTGTCATGATGGCCTTAAAGGTGCTTGTTTTGAATTGGTCAATGCTGCAGGTCAAGCAGAGGTGAATATGACAATGATTTCCTGTGAATCTTTTTTGCTAGTCTTGTTTCAACCAACCCAAGTCCTCTATGTTTAAGTTACTAACTTATTTGTGGTTGCTGCAATGCATTACATTTAGCCACTTTGTTGTCATATTTAGTGATTAGACTAACAAAGCGTGCATGCTATAACTGTTTAGAACTGGGTTTGACTCTGACTGTACGATTTTGCTGTCTTGGTTTGAACAAATTGGTCAGTTTAAATGAAAATCCATCCATCGAAACAACGCAGATTGAAGCAAAATTTCAAGCCTCAGAGTCAGTGACGTGCCAAACTTGCCTGCCCATTCTTACCTCAAGCTGCAATCTTTTTCGGCAGGTATCCAGTCACGAAGGGAAATACTTCAGAGTTAAGTCAGCGTTCAATTTTGCGGCTGATCTGCAAGATTATCCGTAAGTGTTTTCTCGAAATGTTTTTTTTTTTAAATTCAAAATTTCTTCTTTCACTCACACTCATATCGTTTCCGTGTGAGAATTCTAATAATCCTCATTTTCTCCTGGATGCGCAACTTTCCTATATGTTCCAATGGAAGCAGCTTGGCTTAGTTACTTTAAACGCAGAGATAGCCTTCCCAGATTTGACTCTTGCTCCGACCAGTGGCTTTGGTTCAACTGCTCGTCTCTCAACCGCTCAGTCTTGCGACACTAAGAATTTCTAACTTCATTTGTATAATCCCCGACTAGCTCTTCAAGGAGAGGTCAAGCAAGAGATTGTTATTTTGTTTTTTGACAACTTTTTACAGTTATGACAACCAAACTTTGAAGATCGTTATTCAAGATATGGAAATGACAGCAAAAGAACTCAGATGGAAAGTGATGCAGGTAAAGTATTTTCGATAAATCAAATCTACAAGTGACCCTACGAGTTTTTTTGGCAACAGGTGATAGAGAAAACACACGTTAATGTGCGTGAAGATTGATTGAACAGCAGCTAGCTGGACTGATGTCGCGCCGAAGGAAGATTCTCGCAGAAGCAGATCTGCTCTTAACATTTGCTTTGAACTACAAACGACAGATTCCCGTTCGTCCTACATGTATCAAAACATTCAATGACATGCATATAACAACAGTGTAAATTAATTTTCACGGTTTTTTGGAGAAAACAATAAACATGTTTCCAGGGGATTTTTATCCTAATCCGGGAGAACGCTGTGTTGGCAAGAGAGCAGAGCGCCGGCAAAGCATTCTGGAAATTCCACTGACAGAGTAAGCTCGAAAAAGTAGTTTACATATTTTTGGTTCAACAGTAAGCATCACAACTCTCTCTGCCGTTTGAAAACGATATGCTAAATTTCACAAATGGTCTGTTTTCAGCCCACTGACATCAGTGATTTTAAATTCCGTGGTGGCGTATCTCCAACACTTAACTACACCGGTTGGCTGTTTGACACAAATTCTTGGTCACAGATGGTTTATGAAAGGTATGTATGTCACACCGCGTTTTAAACGCTTGGTATGCCCGTTTGTCACTCACTTTCGAGGCATCGATGCAAACAGAAGACCTGTGATTGGTTTAAAATTTGACAGGATATGTGATTGATTTTGATTAGTCAAAACTAATTCAATTTGCGGGCGATTTTCTAAGGTTGGAAGGATGTGGAAAACCACTAGAATGTTTATTTTGCCGTATTGGCCGTAGTGACTTGAATCTGGATACAAAACTGGTGCTATTTTGATGCAACGATGCTGCATTACACTGACAACTAGTTGGGCGAAAAAACGTCTTCCTTATTGGGGTCCGTTGCTTCGTGATACACTGTATCGCCCAACTATCTTTCAATGCAATAGGATATTCATACCTCAAAATCCTACCCTGCGAGCAGAGTCTCCTTCGATCTAGATACAATCGAAGGAGACTCTGCTCGCAGGGTATCAAAATCCCAATTAAATAAGAAAATTTGGCATCTAATCTTTCAAGGGAAAGCTAAAGGTCGAGAAATTACCGCGGAAAGACCTTTGCTTTGAGTAAAAATGGTTGAATCGATCGATATGCTAGGTTAAAGACGAATCGACATAAGTGCGTACTCGTTTACCAACCGCCCTAATGGACCTCTTCAGCTTGTACATTTTGTTTTCCTCTTTCAGAGCACGTAATGTTACTTTACTCTAGGGAACAGTTTCTTTCAATGTCGTCTTATGAACGTGCTTATGTTCGAATCCTTTTAAACTAAAGCAAACCAGAGAATCTTTACTCTCTCTTTTTCACTGAGGTCAATAAAGAAGCAAGTGTTATTTGTTAATTAAGAACTCACCTCTTGATTCAATCGGGGATTTTGCTTTCTTTCTTTCTGTCTTTCTTTGCATCAGGTACAATCCATTCTTGGATCAAGGAGTCTCACGTTACGAGTTCCTGTTCCATATGAGGAGACACAAGCGAGCAGCATTTTTCAAAATTTTCTTACCTCCCTTGTTCATAGCGCTTGTGGTGAGTGCTCGATGCCCTGAGATTGGTTTTTGTTTGTCGTTAATTTTAATGAAGTGCGCGGGCTTTTTAAAATTTAAATTAACTGCGCACGTGCGTTCCGTTATTCAACAACAACAAAACAGTAAAACTAAACGGTAAAAAAATGTATTACTTTCCTAAAATTAAATTATGTTAACCATTAATAAGATCAAATCTATTCTAAAAAACCGTCAATTTAAAATCTATACTCAGAATCTTGCAGCGTGCCCAAGCCGAATGCTTACAAACACATCAAAAGTGTTGGTGTAGAAGCGGACGCAACACATACAATATTCGCCGCTATATGACCCTGAGGAAAGTGAACCAAGCGCCTAGTAACCAATTAGGGTGCACATACGTAATCGCCCTTAGCTGGTTTAAGCTTGTTGCAGTTCTCTTCGGACACTTCGGCTTGCACTTGAAAACTCGTGAAACAAGAAGAAACACGCATACGAAAGAGCAGAAAAACGTATCGAGTAAAATCTGCTATGTTGTGTCTTTGAAGATTTTCTTCCACAAAAAGATTCAAAATGATGAGTGCTTCTAAGTTTGCATTTCTAACGTGAGCAGACAGGAAAACTTGTATCAGGGTTAGCGCAGTGCTTAGAGCACTCGGCGTCATATGTGGGTTGAGTTTGTTGGTTCTCTACTCTGCACAGAGAGGTTTTTCTCCGGTACTCAACTTTCCAATCCCCTCAAGCACCAAAGTTTGATTATATTTGTGTTAATTTGATATGATTTCAATTACACTGTCCTCAATTAATGCCCCAGCGCTAGAAGAATATGTACTTGTGCATATTCATTGCCGTGAATTTGACATCTTCAATTCCCACGAACTGCTCCCTTCTTACCTTGTAGCTCAGTCGGTAGAGCAGTGGTGATGTAACCCGGGTTCAATTCCCACTCTAGTCAGAGTTTTTCTCTGTCCTTGAGTGGGACCATTTCCATTAGTAGGGCTAACGTTCACATGGTTTTCATGGGTAGAAAATAGCGCTTCACATCACCCTCTCGTAGTTAATTCTGTAGATACTTCATTAAAGTTCGTTATAAGTTCACCTTTTAATTTTGGGCTAGATGACCCGCATTGAAATTCACCTATTTCCGATTTTCAGGTGTGCTTCTCGTTTAGTATACCGCCAAACGACGCTTCTATGAGATTATGGATCGATGGGTAAGTTTACTATTAACACTATTACAAGTTTTCAAATTTGGATTGAATTATCCATATTATCAATATCAGTCTACGACAACCAACTTGCTTATTCTTATATTTCAGATCGTTATTAGTGTCTGCTGTTATGTTTCATGCTTCTGTGAGCGAGCAAACTCCAGATACACCAGTAAGCTCCGGAAATGACTTTGTATTAGAAAAATACATGTACAGAGAGAGGTCACGCGTGTTCTGTTGGAATCAGCAAATTCAACTGACACACGTTTCATGGGTTAAACCTGACAGGACACAGTGAAACGCGCTAATTCCTGGGAATAGTTATTCCCAGGCTTCCCCGCGTTGACAAGATAAAAGAATTATAAACTCACTAAGGCGACGAGTTTCCCGACTTAAAAAAGACGACTCGTTTCCCAAGATTGCTTTTGCTGGTTATAAAGTTGAATCATATCAACCGATAACGGTTTTTGAATATAACACGAAACAACACATTACACAAACCCAAAGCGGTTGACACGACAAGTCCATGACTTAGAAAGAACAGCAACCCTATATTCCTCAGTGTCACGGCGTTTTCACAGACCGATTTATTTTCAAATTGAGTTTCCCGCGAATGACACTCCCTATGAAGCCCGATGACCAATCACAACAAACTAACTTGGCGTGATAGCGTCACCGTGCTGTAGAAGGTAGTCTAAAAGTAAATCGATCTGTAAAAATGCCGTGACGTACATAGGCTAGTATGGCAGTTGCTCGATCCTAGTCATGGGTATCCTGTTGATACCTGTTGATGGGTGTCCTGTTGACCCAAACCTTAGTTTGTTAGTGCTTTTGAAAAGACTGGACTTCTAAATTCATCTTTTTGTTTCTCTTTGTCTTTTTTCATGTTTACAGGAATTGACTTTAGCTGATCGTTTTATGGTTGGAGTTTACAGCTTTATCTTCGCATCCTTCATAGTCACCATAGTTATGCTGAGGCTTCAGCGTGAAAACTATTCTTACTTTGCGGACTTATTTTACAGTTACACGGAATGGCTGGTACGAAACAATTTGGAATTTTCTTTAGCTTGACTTTGACACGGTTCAAGTTACTTTGGAAAGCCTTACCCGCGATGTTTCAATCACGTCACAACCAACCGTGGCTTAGTCGCGCTTCGCACAAGGAGGAGCAGATAACTTTCCGATTAAACTAGTAATAGTTGACACTAGAGCTGCCACCGCTGTTACGTATAGTCAGAAACCCATAAGGGTTGAAACGTGTAACGGCCCCTTGTGTGCTGGGAAAAAAGCTTCTGAATATTCAATTTGCTAAGTACCATATTTGGAACAACAAGAGCGAGGGGTTTCCAAATATGGTACTTAGCACTGAAACATTCAACCAATCAGTTCGCACTGAATATTCGGAAGCTTTGAACGCGCGTTACACGTTTCAACCCTTATGGATTTCTGGTATAGTTGTACGCAGAATACAATGTGTCCAGGGTCCAGGTAGAGAAATGGCCGTTTACAAACGGAGCAGCTTTTGCATGAGACAATAATTATTCATGCTGAAGCGGGGAGAGAACAAATCGCTTTATCAGTACTGAATTTGAAGAATGTTGCATAGTTTCGTGTGCCGGAAGATTTGCTTCCACAAAAAAATTACTTTCCTCAGCCAAATTTTTATGTTATGGTTATGCTCATTCACGAATTGATAATTACCTACACGATTCTTCATATTGGTATTGTTGATAGAGGAAAAAGACATATGGCGTCTCGCCTACTGCTAAGGATGACGATGATAATTGTTATTGTTGATATTGGTTTTTTTTTTTCTCCGCAGGTGTGGTTCACAGCACCGACGTTCTTTTTCTTTCTGTATTACATGAATCTATCCCTGTACCATGTGCTTTTGTACGAATTGCTTGCCGCAGTTTTGTCGCTTACGCTTAACAGATTTGTTTCCGTTGTCAAGTAAGAACTAGTTTTTTTTCTTATTCGGTTTCCTTTTGAGGCTCATTTCCACCAATCGACGTCCAGCAAACTGACCTAATACTTGACTTAAAAGTTTTCCCGCCCTTTGAGTTCCTCTGCAGCTCCGTTCTGCTTGCAAAGAAGAATCTACCTAGTGCTTGCTCGCTTTTCCCGCCTATTTTCTGAGTTTACCCAGCAGACGTCGCGTCGTTTGATTGGTTCGGGTCATTCATTTCGTTTTTTTTTTTTTAATTCGCCGGGTGTGTGGAAAGATAAAAGTGTAATTGAAACAGGGTAACCTCTTTTCAACTGAATCAAGTGAAGAAGCTACAAATCACAATTCCTTCAACGAATGTCGAGCGCGCACAGGTCGACCCTTGCCATATAAGCTACTTCATGCAGGCCACGTCGAAGATTCGCTATACTGTAATTAGCGTCGTGCTGGTGCTCGTCGCAAAAGAGTTGGTACTTCAATGGGTGACCCCGTTTCTTGACTTCTTTCCCTGTTGTTTTTTTTTCGATTTTGCCCAACTCGTTTCAAGACAATAAATTTTTCTGGCTTCCTTTGCGACTGTTCAGTTGCTTCTTCAATTGCGGTGATCTTTCTCTGTTTGATTCGTCACGACCCAAAGTTTAAAATCATGTATTGCACTGTCAAAATCATTTCTGTCATTCTAAGGGCATCAGCAGACGCTCAATCTGACAGCATCTTACATACATGAAGCGCACTAATGTCGTGTCTTGTTTAATTCGTATTTCGCTTATTTTAGTTCGACAGTTTTGATGTCTTTGGTAAATTCTTCTCTTTTTTTCTCAGACTACGTGTGTTCCGGTTACTCAAGTTTGACAGATTATCTGATATAACTTGTAAGTCTCCTGTAAATAAGAAAGTTGCAAGTGATATGCGAGTAGACGGATACTTTCAGCTACAACAAGAGGTAGGAAATCCTTCAGTGTATTTCTATTGATAACTCACCGAGCAGTCAACTCGGCTAGTACAGCACCGGAGGTTAGCCAGCCGGAAGAATACGCACAGTCTTTCCAGTAATCGGGGAGAAAGTGCTGCCATTTTAATCACATTTCCGTTTATGGTTGAACTTTTAAATCTTCTCGTATAAGGACTGTAAACTGTAAGCCAGGTGTCACAACCCATGTTTACAAGATTCCGTAAGATTTCAAATTACAGCGGTTTTCAAATGAGTGTCGTAAAACCAAAACCAAAGTAATTACTTTGGCCAATCAAAAAGGACGGAGACAATCCAGTAAACCAATCAAAACTCGAAGTAATTACACGTAGCCGACACAAAGCGCAGGAAAATGTGCACGCACGAGCCACGATTGGTTTTGGTTTCACTTCTGCTTGGTTGAAAAAGTGGCGCGAGAACTTTGAACCAATCACTGAGTGAAGTAATGCAAAACCAAAGTAATTAGCTAATTACTTTCGACACTCAATTGAAAACTGCTCTAATGCGCTAACCACAGAGTAATAGCCCAATTTCGTCGATGCATGCATTAAAAATTGACCCTTATACGTGAGGCATCTTTAGGGGAAACACCTTGAGACTCCGGGAAATAAACTCACACAACTTGTATTTTTCGTTCTTTTCTCAGACCCTCAAAGTCTCGTTTATTGTCTGGAGTTGAATTATTATCAATACGAGCGGTCAAATGACAAACTGCCCTCTGTAAAACGCGCCTTTTTGCGGGCCGAACTGGAAAATGCATTTGCCGCCCTGATTCTGATTGGCTGCAGAGATGTCAAACAACTTCACTTGGCCAATCAGATCTTGAGGATAGCTGATCGTATTGTAGCTTCATGCTGCATCTGTGTTAAAAAATTTTTCTTCTTAAATGAATTTGTACGATTTAGCACCCTCGCTCCGCGCGGGCGCAAATGATGCTACTCGGACCACAAATAAACACTATGCCCTCCAAAAGTCATGTAATTATCCTATTATTGGTCAAATTGCCGGGTGATACAGATACCACCAGCATCTGAAAGAGGACGTGACCATGCTCCAGACCGACTCTTGACATCGGTTTTCGTGTTTCTCTTTTCTTAGAATCAGATCGGATAAATTTAGAGTTACTTTATTTTTCTATTGCACAGGAATCAGAGATGTCTTTACATTCAGCGGCTTGCAAACCGTGTTTCCCTGGCAACCGTGACATCACGTGCGGGACGCCGTGTCCAAGGCAACAGCTAACCCCAAACAAGCAGGCTTGAAAAGCATCATCGAGCAAAATCCAACATTCTAAGGACGTTGTTAGACTTAAAACTTTGGAAGAATCAAACTTTCCAAGGAGCTTCTATGACTTGTTATCAAATAGTACAATAGAATGTTGCGTTAAGTCTCAAGGAGGGTCTCTCCTCTTCGCACCCTCTGGAGCGAGGTTGCGGTTGGAGACTACCATTGTTCATTCTGATCAATTCGGAGCTCTATCGAAACAGTCTTAACAAAACACCCCCAAGCTGTGTTCGGCACAGCATAATCAAAGAAACTTCCTTCTGTTAATAAAGCACCTAGTAGGACTAAACATTCTAAGAAAACGCATTTTAACATTTTTTTTCTGAAAAGTAATCGGTTTGTGATAAGCGTCGCAGCCAAAGATCCAAAAATTAAATCCACACCGTGATATCTAATCTAGAAAATACGAGGAATCTCACGATAGGGACAGGGCCCATTGTCAAATCTTGACTCGCAAACGAACTTTCTTTGTGAAACACTCAAAAGGAGTGGGGGTCAAGATGCTTGAGTTTTTAGTTCACAAGAAATATTTCCTTCCTTTTCAATAAAGATGCATTTTGAAAGAAAAACAGAAAAGATTTCGCACGGACTTTTTATTACGATATAGACATTATTTTACATTTTCCTCTCAATTTCTGATGCTTTATCATAACTTAGACTACTGAGCAAATCAGCTACTATGTACAATGTTAATGAATGCGTTTGATGTGAAGCTTCGTCGTAAAAAAATCTACGTTACACAGCTGTGGTCAGTTCCAAAATATTCACAGTCGATACAAAGGTCCAGCCACCACAATCGTTTCAAATTTCTGAGAATGCGCAGACGAACCGGCAGTTCATGAAGTTCGGAACCAGCAGCGAGCGGCAAGAATCATCGGGTCTGGGGCGAGAATGAATAAACAGTATGACCACTGGCCGCGCATACCCAATCGGAGGGGAAAAGGAGTGCTTTTGAGTAACGTTCAGATGTCACAACAAAGGCCATGTACCAAAAAAAACCAACAGGGGAGAGGTGAAATTAGGATTAAATTGAGAGATTTGTTCTCTTCATGAGACGGCAGTTCAAAAGCGTAATCTATTTTGAGACGACTCCATGTGCTAATGATTTCATGTTCTTCAAAGAGGCGTCATCTCATGAAGCGAGGAAGCTGTCTCAGAGAGTACTTCGCAATAGGCATACACCAACTTCAAAACCGCATTGAGAAGGCAAAAGAAGTTCGGGTATTCGGGAGGTAAGATAGCATTAAGATGGTAAAACGAGTCAGAACTCCGGCTTGCAGTCATTCATCACCATAACAACCTCATGTCAACACTTCTTTCTTTTACGTAGTTTTCAGCAAAGACCACGTGTTTAATAAGTAAACAGCCATGACCATCCAGCTGCGTCTTTGTACATTAAAAATTTCAGTTATCTTGAGTCAATATTTCAAAGAGTAAGCTACTGGGTTTTCTTCTTGGGATTTCGCTTGTTCATCTGTTTCTGGATTATCTCTATTACTCGCTGTCTGTGATCCAAAACCTATCGGAAAAGGAAAGAAAAATTACCACCTTTTTATTTCATAATAACACTTAATTCTTTATCCTCCCGACAATTTCGCTCGTATCCATTTTCAGCATCGACTACGCTAATTTCCGTTTCGTAAACGCTGGACGCTATTCTTAGTAACCAAGCCTTTCGCCATAAATTAGACCTAAAGTGGTTGAAATTGCAACTAAATGTCATCGTTTTATCTACGGATTTGAGTCTAAGGACCCATTTTCATTCGGTTAGCTTTCAATGAATTGTTACGGTTAGCTTTATTTAAATACTTTTAAATTGCAATGTTTGTAGTGGTTATCCCTTTAGTCTAGTGATTAAGTACAAGGAAGGATTACGTTTGCAAAAACGTAATCCTTCCTTGTACAAGTTCATTGCCGTGACTTTAACATCTTCAGTTCCCACGACCTGCTCCCGTCTGACCTTGTAGCTCAGTCGGTAGAGCAGCGGTGATTTGACCCGAAGGTCGTGGGTTCAATTCCCACCCTGGTCAGAGTTTTTCTCTGTCCTTGTGTGGGCCCATTTCCATTAGTAGGGCTAACGCTCACATGGTTCATATGGGATAGATACTTAGCACTTCACATTACACTCTGATCAGTTTAATGGTTAAGTGCGTTTGCTCTTCAGCCATTGGACCGAGTTCGATATCGTTCATCCAACTTTTTCATAAAGTTCTTGCAAACGACACACTTAACAGTGAAAATTGTCCAAATGGCAACGACCGTTTACGAAACGGAAATTTGCATCGACTACTTGTAACGAGGAGGGGAGGGAAAAGCAATCGAGGAAGAAGACCCCGGCAGTGTGGTGGTGTAGCTCAGTGGGATGGTGTTAGTAGTGTTAGTAGTGCGAGCACTCGCCTTCCAATAATGTGGCCAGAAATCGATTACAAGACTAGACGAGATATTTTTCATTGGCTTTGTTGGTTCTCCACCTATCAGTGTGGGTTTGTCTTCATGAGCGCGCATCCACCGGTAGTTTTTTTTTCGTCAATTTGATAACGCAACCAGCAAACGGGTTAATAGACCTTATTATCACCCAACTAGTGGACTAATGCAAATCCTGCAGTTTGATTGGCTACGCTACTGGAGGACTATTATATAATAGTTCTCGAGTAGCGAAAAGCGTGACGCTTTCTTACGTTTTATTCCCAAATAAATATTTCTTTTACTTGCATTTGCTAACTTTATTATTGCCTTTTCTGTCCGACTAGTTGGGTGATACTAAAACAATTAGACCCTTCGCCCTCAAGGGCTACGGGTCTATTTGTTAAATATTCGTATTCTCAGTATTAAACTGGAACTTGCTTGCAATGGAGGCTAATGCGGGGAAATCTTTCCAAATGCAAATACTCTTAAACATATTACCCCGCATTAGCCTCCATTGCAAGCTAGTTCCAGTTCAATACTGAGAATACGGATATGGTCTGTTAAAGGTAACGGAAGAAAATCGTTGACTTAAAAGTATTGAACGTTGAGCATAAATAGACCTTGCTTGAATCTTTTATTCTCCGTGGAAACAGTCCCTCATAAACGCTTCGCTGTTAACGTTGCAAGCAGTAAGCGCAGTAATGGCGCGCAAAATCATTGCTCACCTTAACCATAGATTTTCTCGAATCGCCCAATTGTTCGACAACCAACTGTGACCTTTGAATATTACCCTAAGGAAAACAATATCTCAAAATTAAGATCAAAGCTAAGTAATTAACAAATTTGAACACAATTTAATCTGAGGGTAGGAATATTTCAATGACAGTGGTCCTTCATCGGTTAAATCAAGTTAAATCGACACTGTGTCCGTTATCAGTCCTTCGACCTTGTCGCGAAAAATGAAGGCGTGCGAACAATTGGAACTAGAAGCCTTTCTCGCGCCCAAATTTCGCGCGGTCACGTTTGGCGTCAAATTGACTATCCACTGTTCCCTCAGAATCTAAGACAGGATTTAATGGAAAGAATTATAGGATAGCTTTGCCACATTGTCTCACCTGAAGAAGTTCGTTCAACATTACTACATCATCCTGAAATTTGGTTTTCTGTCCAGGTTTCGCCTTGGGAATTTTTTCTCTGAATTCTCCCATCTTTTTCAATACTTCCTGTTCGGCAGTGATCTAAAAAGTGGCACGAATATTAAAAGAACCAACAACCGCTTTACCGGTAATATAGTAGGTTCCAACGTCAGTCGGAATGTGTTCGTCTCGACTGAATCTACTTTTAGAATCGAAAATAAGAGATCTAAAACTCTTTTACATTATGTACATTACTGGGGACAAATTGTTGCTTTTATGGTGCCACCTTCAAAGGCGATCTTCTTGTCTTGTGAGAAAAGGACCTAACCTCTGTGACATGTGATACGGAATTGAAGGTTGCGTTACATCATGCAGCGTTACGCATGAGAACGTTGATTGACAGAAAGGAAGTGTCATTTGATGGGACAGTTTTGTCGAGATTGTTCAATACGCAAGACTGTATTTCAAAAATAAAAAAACGTGATAAGTTCTCTAAGAGTGTAAAAACAAGATCGAACGCACAGTTCGAGATGAGAGGGGGATAAAAGGCTGGGTTATTTACGCAGTGCTGCAAATCGCATTTGACAAAATTCACATAAAAAGAGCAGGATATCGTCCTGTCATGTCATGTCATGTCACGTCATGAACAGTAACGTCGCGCGATGTCATGTCACGAAAAATACATCCAGTATCAGTCCCACTTCCAGTATGAGTTTTTCTACTCACCAGCTCATCTATTTGCCCCGCGATGTGCTGGATACGCCAGCCGTTGGCTCGCTGTACAATTCCCTTTTGGCTAGCAATCTCCTGAATCGAGGGTTTTCTCTCTTCTGAATAAACAACAAGGCAAAGAAATTCATATCATATTTGCTTACGTCTACCCGTGAGAACTAGGAACTAGTGACTACAATCTCTTGGACAAATTAAATGGAAAATTGACACCACTCCTCCCCGAAAAATCAGTAATGGAAAAATGCCCTTCACGCGGCTTCATCCTTGATTTAGCGGGAAGGGGGCATTTCTGTTCCATTTTAATTTGTCCAAGATATTGTAGAGTGCTTGTCCCATTTCCACAGTCCAACCGGTTAGACTGGACTAAGCCTGGAGACTTCCATTCTTCATCAACTGAACATCTTCATTTCCTTTATATTGTTTGAGGAAGTTCTCGCTTGTAAAACTCGTTGTATTTATTGGCCAATGAGATTTCAATCAAACTTAAGGTCAGAATTCAAGAACGAAGGCCAACTTTTGGTTTTATTCATGGTCAGAAGTTCGATACCCCCTGTCATGGGTCGGACATACTTCCTTTCAAGGACGAAAATTGTTTGCAGAGACCTGTAACAATTCACCTACAATCACACTAACAGGCTGTGTACATATGCTTTTCTTTCGTGCTCAAGTAAATATATTTTATAACTACATAATAATGTGGGCAGAAAGTCGAGACCATAAGGCCACAAACAACAAGAGGAAATGGGAAAGGAAGAACTCTTACTAAGATCCCCCTCGGCCAAGTTACTAGACTGCTGGGTCCACCTCGCTAAATGAAACGGACTGAGTGGTCAATATAAAAGCAATGAAATTCTCTAACCTTTCGCCTTGACATCTGAATAGCGCTGGAAGTGGTTATGTGCTGCCTTTGTGTTGATCTTGTAATTCGCAACGATGGAAATTCTGGGTCTCTTCATAAGAATGAACTTTAAATCCTCGTCGGCTGAGAGAGAAACAACACATATAGTTCAACCATAATCAACAAGTGTATCACTCAAGTGTCATTCTGAAGGCTTTCTTGCTCAAATAAACCTCTTCCCAAAGCAAAGGTAACTAGTCGTTTTCGCCAAAACTTTTCGCCTTTAAGTGTGGTTTTCAACCTTGGAAAAAACTGCCAATGAGCCACATGGGTTTACAGAGTGTTTTCACGTGACGTCACGGCGGCAGTGTGGATGTACCTAAACAATAGAACGGCGGCCATGTTGGTGTACCCAACTCATCCTCTGGGAATTGAGCTCTATTATCATTGCATTTTCCTTCGTTTCGGTGCAAAAACAAGGTTACTGATCACGCGAGTGAAAACACTCTTATAGAGAACTTATAAGCAAGGTTGACGACGACGGCTACGAGAACGTTATCTAAAAATATTATTCCCCGTTATTGCAATAATTTCGCGATAACTCCACGTCGTTCGGCATGGAGAGTGTGTATCAACATTGAAAAACCAAATTGGTATGAACGGTGTGGATGTTTGGAGAGAAATTGAACTTCATCGTCAGGTGCTCACGTCCTCCTCCCTCATAACCTCAAATTTGGTTATTTCACGTCGTTGTCAGGACGACAACGGCAAAGAAATGTATCAAAATGTAAAACGCACCTGCAGGGCCATTGCTTTTGCCCATTAAGGCACCGTCCACACGTATCCGGATAATTTTGAATCCGCAACTTTTTCTTTCCGGATTCAAATATATTCTCATCCACGCGCAGCGTATTCAAATCGACACGTCCACACGTATCCGAAACGTATAGTACTCAGGACTCCTCAAGGAAACAGAGGTAACAGAGCATGCGCCATGAAGCCCTCGGCAGCCATCTTGAGAATTGATTCCGGATTTAGCGTCCACACTCGTCCACACGGTTCATAGCGGATTTAAAAATATCCACTCTGGAGGGCGTTTTCAAAAGTCCCGGATTCACCAGCGAAATCGGTGGATACGTGTTGACGGAAGCCGTATCCGGAAAGAAAAAGTTGCGGATTAAAAAATATCCGGATAAGTGAGGACGGGACTAAACCCATTGTTTTGTGGCGTTCTTGCAGCAGTCGTCGTCGTCCTTACGTAAGTTCACTATTTTCTAAGAAAAAAACCACAAACTGTGATGTCATCCCAGGGATAGTCCCACGCCTCTTATTAGCTTGGCTCCGAGACAAACGACAGCCAATTTTGTTAAATGCACGAACTGAAACGACATTTCACGAAAAAAACAGAAGGCGAAAGACAAGGTTGGGGCAATTTCTTGAATCTTGTGCGTATCCAGATAACAGCGTTAAAAGCATGTACCTTCTTCGGGTTTTGGTGTCTTATCTTCGGCTGCTGGAGAATCTGGTTCCATGTTTACATTGCTACCATATTTGTCTTCTGTGGCCACTCTGCAAATTAACAAATAGGATTTCCGTAACTCAGACAGAAAGTTTAATAATAACGACCACCCAGCAGCCTAAATGTGAAGAGGCGACTCTTTTGCAATAGTGGCTCGGGGATACTCGGAAAAAATCCGAATGCTCCTCGGCAGGAGTCGAATCTACGACCTTCCGATTACTAGTTACTACTATTTGGCTTGCAGTAATTGACCGAATGCATAAATGGCGGCCAAGAATGTATTCTTTTGTTTATGTGCTAATGGTGGGGAGGCAGGACAGCCCCTGGGGACGGGAGTGTTCGGGCAATTTTCCTTGGCGGGAAATCGCGTGGCAGCGTTGCATTTGGCAACCCGCGTTTTTATGGCGGGAAATCATAGTGACGAGCAACGGGATAAAGAACAGGAGAGAGCACGAGAGAAGAGGCGACGAAATTTAAGAAATTTAAGCGAAGAAATCCTCGAGAGAAGACGAGGAAGGAGAAGAAGACAAAATTTCAATGAAAATGAACGTAAAGCTGAGAGAAATAGAGCAAGAGACAAAACACTCATTAACAACGGTTAGTTTTCAGGTAAGCTTAATGTTTTCCTTCTTTAATAAGCTTAAGCTTATATGCCTCGCTGCCTCACGTATTTAAAACGAGCAAAAAAAAGGAAGAAGGCCTGAAAACGTTTGCAATTCCATGTTGACAGAGATTGTTACATAATTATTTCAACAATCACATTTATAGGCTTTTTGTGTGAAATGGGTGTCCAGTTGTGAGCTGCTTTGCTTGACTGTGAAATAGCAATCGAGTAGGCGAATTTACTACACCTCAGGTTGACTTTTTAATTAGTTAAGATTTTTGCTGTTGTTCTGAACTGAAGAGAGAGAGGGAGTAAAGATTGTCAGTAAAACGGAAAATGTTGGGAAAGAGATTACTTTGCATGTAATTTCAGTTATAGTTGTTGATTAACATTGTTAGTTATTGTTTGCAGGGCTTGTTTGTTTACTGCTGTCAGCTCAGAGGAGTTTGATCTGTTTGATCACTGTAAACTGTACACACTAATGACGATTAATTTTGTACTTTATGCAGAAGCATAAGTATTTGCATAAACACTGTATTGCTTTCTGGGGTTAGCCACGGGAGCTCCGCTTTTAGGCTTGGCTAAATCTATATATCAAAATAAGACAAAAGAACGAAATTTTTATCCCTAAAATTTGCGTCACAGTTCGGCTATCTACAGTCTCCTTATTAGCACGATTTTGTACCCCACCGGAAGTGGAAATTCCGATTTTTAAAAGGCTAAAGTTCACGGAAGGATTTTTGTAATTGTTTTCATCTCAAAAAACTATGATGTTTCAGTTGAGTAAATAAAGAAAAATCTGTCATATACACTTTAAGAGACGTTTGTTTAGGGCAACTTTAACACTTCACAGTTACTCAAGATGGCATATACTGTACAAGAAGATTCTTACACATTTTGTTTTCGTGGTTTCTTTCTTGGGGACGCGGCATCTGAGATTGCTGTTGTTACACTAGCCAGTAAAGATGTGGCTGGGGTAACTGCAACAGTGCCATTCATCACAGATGTAGTAACTGCACTTAATGAGGGAGGTGCTTCACTGCTGGGGTCTCTCTTGATTTTGACTGGTGATATTGGTGTAGTTTGAGAAACAACCACCGCAGGCTCTGTTGTTGTGACGCTGGGTGCTGAGGCGGCAGGCTCGTTAGACTGACTTCCACATTCGCTAAAAGAGGCAAATTTAGAAGTTCTATTATGAAAAAGGAGAAAGTGTGAAGGTTGAATTTATTGGCGAGTTATATGGGAACCCTATGGATTCCTGATTACTCATTGCATGCTATGGAAAGCTACAGAAGATGCACGGGATATTTTCAAAGATGTGAGTGAAATAACTTCACGTCAAATAAAGGAATGAAAGCTTAATAGGCCATTTCCGAGTTCATGTCTGCCTCTTCTTCAAAGCGAGTCTAAGTGCGAAGTTTTTGTGATGGTAATTAGTTCTACTTTGGTTTTGAATTAAAACTAATTTTCATAAGAAAATCTTCGCACTTAAACTCGCTTTGAAGAGGAGGCAGACATGAACTCGGAAATTGCCTATTTCTCTGAGTGACTCAGTGTGTTCATGACAGGAGTCTGCCATGTGACCTGCTGATTGGTTTAGATCGCTTCACCGAATGTCCAAAAAAGGATACTACTTTTTAACTTGGTTAGTGCCAAAAGATTATTGCAAACATTTAACAATGGGAAAAAGTTGGAACAAAGTCTTGGTTAAGCCAGATGCCCAAACAACACTTACCTGGCGGGTTTAGGTGAGTTCTGTGTGGAATGCGGGGCCGATAGGGTACTGTCTGATCTTGGACTTGATGCGGCCTCAGTCTGACTGGTTGCTAGCACTTCAGCAGTAAATGGTAATTGGCTGGGTGGCTTCCGAATTCTTATATGCAAAATATACATGAAACATTGCCTCACAAAAACCACATGTAAGCAAGGAATCGAGCAAATTGCAGATCAAGTACTGCCCTTGTAATTTTGGTAATTTTAGTGATAGATTTTGTCACATCAATTTAATTTAAATTTTTTCTTGAAACAATACGAAACCATTGCAAATGACAGTGAATAGTCTGATCATCTTATTAAACAGCTGTCAAAACAGCAACTAACTTCTCGTTAGAAAGATGGCCTCAACAAAAATGGCTCCAACAAAAAATGATCTGACAATCTGAGAAACCTGCTCCTGAAAAAGAAACCTTTTGAGTGCCATTTGCAAGCAATGATTCACCAAGTTGTGCAATTGACCTCTTGAGCTTGGACGTTTTGTTTTCCCATTTCAGACCAGGTGATGTTCTCAAGAGAATTTTTCTTTTGTTTTTTCATAGGTTATTCGTATGTAAGCACATGCACATAAGACAACATTTGAAAGAAACTGTTCTCTACAGTAACACCACGTGGTTTGAAATGGGAAACAAAATGTGCAAGCTAAAGAAGTCTATTTTCACCCTTCTTATGAAAGCTGGTAAAGGTGACACTGTATTCCTCCGGTTCTTCAATAGCAACCAACGGTCAAAATTCTCCTTTGTAATGTTTTCAACCAAGATTATTAGAAATACACATGTATAGCTTACCCTTCAGAAGTTCTCTTGCGTAATATACTTGGCCGCGGAGAAGTGGCAGTCGGATTTGGAGCTGACAGCTGGGCAGCTTGCATTCCAGCGGGAGGAACATTGAAAATAGGCACACTGTAAAGGTTTGCTTGACTGAAGTCCATTATTCCTGCTGTCACTGGAGTTTCTGTGCCTGCCACATTGGCAATTCCTGAAGCTAAAAATTGTTAACAAATAACCAAATTACTTGGTCTGACAATAATTATCATCAAGTCTTCCTAATACTCTGTAACTAGTAGTAATCTCGGATTATTGAAGTGCATTCGACAGTCGCTTTGGAAGCAAAAGAGAAGGGTAGGGAAAGAAACAATCTAGGGTTAATCTTATACGACTAACTACGTATCGTTTCTGAGGAAACAATACAATGTAAAATAGCCGCCTCAGAGGACATGTGGCTACTACAAGAAGTAAAATACTAAATGTAATTGGAGAACACCTGCCCAGTGCAAGTACATGTAACATGAGTACAGAAACTACAAATTCACAGTTAAGTTCTCTGTTTTGTAGCTTTAAGATGGCACCATGACAATCACATACTTTCTCGAAATGGTTTCAAAAAGTGCCAAGTACTGTCTATGACTCATGTGACAGCCATGCAATACTTTGCTAATGGGTAGACTCAAAATCACAAATAAGCGTGAGCTGTTTGATTTAAGGAGGTAAGTTGTGGTCAAAATAACAATGTATCATTTCTGAGGAAAGGTAAAATAGCCCCCTCAAAGGACATGGGGCTACTAGTATTTAATACTAAATGTAATGAGGACAATTGCCGAGTGCAGGTACATGTACATGTAACATGAGTACAGAAACTAAACATTCACTGTTAAGTTCTAAATTCTGTGGCCTTAAGAAAGCAGTGCCTCTTCTTGGATTTAACAGTCCACAGTCTAAAATATAACCAACTTGAGTCATTACTAGGACCAACTCAGCAGTCCTGTGTGAATCCATGCATTGTACTTGACACCATTTTGTGGGTTCAGTTTGTTGTTTTTCTTCTCCGCTGCGAGAGATTTTCAAACAGGTTCTCCACTTTTCTCCTTTTCTTATAGTTACATGTAGTAGGTTAATTGTGCACAGTCATACCTTTAGGCAAAGCTAAAATAAACAAAATGATTCTTATTTTTACTACTAAAATTTTGTCTTCATGTTGGTCTTCTTCTTCTTCTTCTTCTTCTTCTTCTTCTTCTTCTTCTTCTTCTTCTTCTTCTTCTTGTTATTATTATTATTAAAAAAATTATTATTATCAATGTTATCACTGTTGCCACCATCACTATTGTATAATGCTACCATTGTATTATTTGCTGTACCACAGCCTTCAATAATAGGGAGTTTAAGAAACGACGACAGGCACAGCAACAACAACGCCAAAAAGCAGTAATATTATTAGGTTAAAAGAACCAAAATGATCATGTAATGCACATGCGGCATGCATTTTTGAACATTTCTCTCCCGTACTCATCAAAACTACTACGTGAAATGACCAAATTTAAGGTTTGGACAACAACATGGGCAAACTACAGTGAATCTTTCAGTCTTGCTCTTTACTTCAAATGCATCCGTAGCAATCCAGTTTTAAGACACTTCGCCTATGATGTATAATATAATCAAGATAGAATAACCATGAAATACTTAGAATAGCTCAAACTTTTATTTTGAAGTGACGTTTCCGTCGCCATAGCCGTCGTGGTTTCTTAAACACCCTAATTTGCAAAATCCTCCACCAACAAGACGCCATTCATACCTCCAACACCTAAAGCAGCAGCAGTTGGCTGAAAAATCAGTCTTGGGTGATCCATGATCTGCATAGGATTCACACCAGCAGCTGCTGCAACTTGTGCGGCAGCTGCTGCAGCTGCAGATGTAGCAACACCTTGTTGCGATCGTGCAAGTGGCTGCATAGGGCCGAATGCTTGCTGGTGATATGGTGAATGAAGACCTGGATGTACTGAGACAAAAAAAAGAAGCTGACTATTGACAATGCACATCGTAATTGGAAAGGTTACTGTGACCAAAGGCCGTAAGTAATATTATTTGTAACAGTGATAGTCAAATAAAACAATCCAACAATGGTTGCACTTTTACCTGTCAACATCATATTTTGCTTAATGGGGACATGGCTCTCATTAACTTGACTACTACTGTAATAATAATAATAATAATAATAATAATAATAATAATAATAATAATGATGATAATGCTAATGACAGTAATAATAATAATAATAATAATAATAATAATAATAATAATAATAATAATAAATCCTATCATAATCACTTACCAGTTGATAAGGCATCCTGGTAGAACAAGTTTGCCATTCCAGCCATTCCAGCCATAGCGGGGTGATATGGAAACTGAGGCAAGGCCTGGTGTGCTCTGAAGATGGAAATACAATGTAAAGACATATTGACCCTCCTACATGGAGGCAAGTTGAGCAAAACAAGTAAAACAGACAGAACAATGCTGGAAGGGAGGCCAGTCAGATACAGAATTTATCAAAATAAAGCATGCATCTTATTGCCTGACACCCTGAACATAGGGCCCTATGGGTCATTAACTCGGGAGTGCTGATGATATAGAGGATATTACACAGCTGCTTGGAGATAAAAAATTTCTCTTCGAGTATTGAAAAACACTTTATGAGTGAGAGCCGTGAATGAGTGAAATATTTTTCAACACGAGAAGAGAAATTCCGTATCTCCAAGTGGCCATGTAAGTACTATTCTATTTATTATATAAACACCAATGAAATACTAAATCATTTCATGAAAGGCATCGAAAGAGGTGCGATTTTCATATGTAACCTTAGCAACAGTGATCTTTTCACCAGTGAAAATAACATGTTATCTTCACATGTGAAGATATCATGTTTTCGCATGAAAGCTTACTTGGTATTTCATTGGTGTTTATATAACAAAACTTAATATATTATGTTATGGGGATAACACATTTCTTACATTTTTAGGAGAGAAGGCAAGGTTTTTCTTTGATAATTTTAAAGTCAAACTATTCTCTGTGTAGCATATGTTTTGCATGCCAATAAAATTATTGTTGTCTTGAATTGTACAGGTTTAAACCTTAAGCATACAAGTTCCTTGCTGTTACCTTTAACTCAATCCCACTGACTCCATGTTGTAAAAACTAACACAGTTTGGACATATAAATTGACTTTTTGGCCCTCACCAACCACTATTACTCATTCATTGCACTTTATACAATTAAGAGTTAAGAAATAAGATCATAGTTTTAAAGAAAATCGTCTCTCACCTTTCCATTCTGTTCTCATTACCTACCACTGAAAAAAAATGCACACACTTTCAGTCATTTCTCTTTACTTGGGAAATTAAGGATGGTGCCTACATATTGTTATTGCGCATACATTCTGTGTATCTCAAAATAATCGGGTTTAATCCTATGGGTGGTGCTTACTAATACAGGTATATTTTTACATGGTTTTCTTAAAACTATGTGGAGAAAGCAGAACTTACATGTAGCAAGTTCCCTTGGTATCCAAAAAGAAAATTGGGGGTAACCATGCATTTTTCAGAGATAATTAAGCTTTACTTTGGAAAAGAATGCCATACATTGCTTTGTATTTTAAAGCTTTTTACAAAATATTGTGGATTAATAATATTTGAAAAATTTGTGGTTACCCCCAATTTTCTTTCTGGATTTTAATAACACTTGTTAAGATCTGCTTTTCCCGGATATTCATAACACATGCACCATCATTAAGTGGCACAAAGGTTATAACCTGAAATTTCTGCCTTAACTGAGTCTTAAGCCGATAATAGAAAGATCAACATCCTGCAACATTTGTTGCTCAACAAATGTTGAACAATGTTGCAAAGTTGTGTTGAACGGAATAGAGCTGGTCTCTATTTTCGTTCAAAATCGTTCAACAACATTCAACATTGCATGACACACTGTTCAACATTAATTTTGTTGAACAACAGCCGCAACATTTGTTGATCAACAAATGTTGAACCGTGTGTCACCAGCTTAAGTTCTTTGAGGCAAGTAATAACCTCAAAGTCACCCTTCAAAGTTTAGCCATCTTAATGGCATATTCTCATTGTCACTTTCAAAACTACATGTGGGCTTAAAATAAATACATAGATACAGTAAGGAATAGTAAAACAGTGACACAAAAGCAGAAGTCACCACTTTGTACCCCGCATTATCAGGTTCAAATATCAATATTAAAATTTAATTTGTCTTGTGGGAAGAAATATTACAGTTCTCTGGCCCATCACTGCAACCATGTTGATTTGTTGCTTTTAGCCCAAGATATTAGCTAAGTAGACAAGTACCAGAGTTCAGTGATGATACTGCAATGTGTGGCACAGAGGAAATAGTACTGGCTGGGTGATGAGACGAAACAGCCGCTGGTGAAGATGATCCACTAGGTTTGGTTAACCTTGAATGATCTACAGGATTCTAAAAAAAGAAAGTAATGCCAAAATTCCTAAATATTGATAAGAGATAGTAACAAATACCTTTATTAGCACTTATTTACACGTACCAGTAATTTACCTAATTTACCTGCATGTTTTATCACAAGAATGCACTCTGGTGCCTGAACTTAATTTTATGTGTTACTTCCCAGCTGTAGACTCCAAACAATTTCCCAAGATGGATTCAAAAACAGAGAAACAATGGGAGGGGGACAAGACCTTCAAAGCTTCCACAATTTTAACAAGTCTGGTTTTTTGAGAGAAAAGTAAAACATCAAGCCCACAAAGGAAAAAAAATCATCTCTTTTCCTAATCTCAAACATGTTTACAGAATATATAAGCTCCAAACAAGCTCCTTTTCCCTGCAAGCAATATACATACCATAGATGTTTCTGTGCTTAAGATTGGAGATTGTCGAGGAGCAGTGAAAGCCAAGTGATGTGGAGGCGTATAAAGCTTTGATGCGGTTGACAATATAGCTGGTGCCACACTAATGGTGTTGGGTGGCATCATCTTTGATGGCTGGGAATGCCCTGTTGGCATACCAGCCACTTGCGACGGCAAGTGTGGTACACTTGTACTCATAGAGGAAACATCCACAGCTGTAGCTGGTATACTGGCGTGTGCAGAACTGGGATGATGTGGTGGTAATGCTGGAACAGGTGATTTTTGAACTGGATGAACTTGAGGAATTGGTGCTGAGGGAACGATGTTGATGACTTTACCTCCAACAGACACAGGATTGTGAGCTTGTCCAACAGTTTGCACTGTTGGTGATGCACCTCTCCTGGACAAATCAGACATCATGGTTGGTCTTCCTTCACGCAAGTCACTTGGTTTGTGTTCAGACCCTGGCTGGTGCATGGAGGAAGCAACTGCAATAGTGGCAATGTGTGCTGGCATTCCTGGCGATGATGGTCGTGAAGACCCAGAAGTTGCTGGAGGTGCATGTGACTGCATTTGTCCTCCACTGGAATGCATTTGAGCACCAAGTCCCAGAGGTTTTACTGGAGGAGTGAGTGATGGGTTGCGCAGTGATGTATTCCGAGGTGTCACTCCAGCAAGTGCTGCTCCTGCTGCAGCACCAGCAGGAACATGGGAGAATGCCGGCTGCGGCATTCTCATCATGGAAGCTAGCAGAGGATGTCCATATGCTGGCATACCACCTGCTACAAGACCAGGTGCAAGGTGACCCCCAGGAATCATACCTGCAAGAGCTCCTGATGCAGGGGCTATTGGGCGATTCTGGAGAGGTTTACCAATCTGGTGTGCGACATAACAAAAAAAGATAGAAATTAAGAAAAACAGAAAAGTTGACTGAATGAGCTAAAACACTTTACCCTAAGCTTACAACTTCTTGATCCAAACCTTATGACTTCCTTGGTCCACTTGTGACCTGTGAAAACTTCCACTTTCTGGACCTGTCATAGGTACTGCAGTAAAGCAAAGTTGATAATAATGAATTAAAACATCTTTAAAGCACAAAGGATGCATTGCAAAAGGAGTTAAGCTTGATTTTGATCCCCTTTCTCTTAGATTTTGGAAAGACCTTCAGTGGTAAAAGCTTCTTAATGAACACTTTGTTTTCATTGTAATTTGTAATCATTGGTGTCTTTATACATTCCATTGTTATTTTAGTCTTTCATGAAACCCTTTCAACAAAGTATAACTGCACACTAAGGAATACTAAGTCAAACTCATTAATCAATGTCGGCCAAACAACTACAGCTTCAGTTATTGTGGGTGACCAGTTACTGTAAAGCGAAGATATCGTTGACGTCGCTCAGCTTTTACCATTGTGCCAACAACAGCTTCATTGGTTGTTGAAACAAAGGGTCTTTTGTTTCTGTGGCTGGCTCACTTGAATAACAAAAGAAATGTTTGTAACAGAGATACATGTATCTTCCCTACAACGTCCAGGTGATCTCGTGACATAATTTGGAGGACTGGGGAGAAAAATTTTAACGCTGTATCCCACAACCACGTGCGGCCTTATTTTCGAATTCAACATGCCAGAAGCGAGGTTAGAGCTTGTCGGGTCTACTTGAATGTTCATTCATTAACAGGAAAATGTGGTAGACACAGAATGATCTGTTGAGTTTTGGCGATAGAAATACTGCAGGGAGTTTGGAAACAACACCTAAGGCTGCGCGCGGTTGTGGGATACGGCGTTAAAATTTTTCTTCCCAGTCCTCCAAATTACGTCACCAGATCACCTGGGTTTTTCTCTTCAAATGTCTTGGTACAATAATTGTAACTTCTTTCTAACATACATACTATACTGTACAGTACAAAAAAATAACTTTCTCTCTCTTTCGCATTCATTGTACACAACATTGGCCGTATTTATACTAGAGGACGTCTAAGACGTCCAGACGCATTAAACGTCTGGCCGTAAGTACGACTAATACAAATATGTGATGCACTTAACTTTGATGGCTAGAAATCAAATTCACAACTTTCTTCAAAAGATACTAACCGCTTACTAACCAAGCGTGACACAACCCTGCCACAACCCTGCCACGACCCCAATATTCCCCAGTATGGCCCAAGCAAGCTCCTGACTGAAAAAGAACCAACCAGAGTGCTGGGATTTGCCCAAGACTGGCTTTGCCATATAATAATGAGATTTAATCACCAAAGAGACTGTGTGCACTTCATTGCTAAGTGCCTCCCAGTTTAGTGCGTCTCGTCTTTATACTAGACAGCTTAGACATCTGTTAAGTGCGTTTAGACGCACTTAACTTGAGACGTTTAATTCGTCTGACGTTTAATGAGTCCACCTTATTTCCTGTATTTATACTAGTCGTCTAAGATGTCTAAGATGTCTTAGACGTCCTCTTATATAAATACGGCCATTGCATGGTGAGGCATTCATGAGTTCAAACATTGAATAGCGCTATCTACCGGATAAATCACTATCCAGGGGATAAACACTAGCAAAACCAATAAAGTTATCCAGTGGATAGTGATTTATCCAGCAGATAGCGCTATCCATCGTTTGAACAACTGGGACCTGGACGATTGGGAACAGAAAAGAAGGGCAATAGAGGGTAGGAAGGTTGTTTAAAAACATCAATGCTACTGATCTCACAAAGATCATAAAAGAATAATGAACAAATAATTTTGCTTAGTTAAACAGACTCACAGGAAAGCAGTAAACAAAGTCACCATATTTAAATTTATTTGCTTGCAAAATGTTTCAATTTGAAAGAGGAAATTATTAACTGAAGAACTAGTCGGAAACAAGTAAACGTAATATCATTTGAAGTAATCAAGGATGCAGTGAAAAGACAACAGGAAAGAACATATTTTTGATCAGTAAATACAATTTCCTTGGAACAAATCAAAGTTCAAACCAAAATTGGTCGACAAAACAAATTAAATTTACTCTCTAAGGCAAGTATTCATTCAAATCAACCTGCTTAAATACAGATCTATGTTAACAAATATAGGTAAACAGGTTTTTTTTCTTCAATATCAAGTGACGTAACGGTGACAAAGAGAAGAATGAAGGTTGAAGTAATGGGATAAAACGAACGGTATCAAAAACTAGCCATCACACCTTTAGATTTCTCGTGCTTTTCCATCTCCAGAGAGGGATTTCGCGATGAACTGCCGACCAAATCCCGCTCATGTCGATCATCAGCTGGGTAACTCATCGTTTCCTTCAAACGAGTATCACATTGGATGAATCTCTAATGAAACGGTTCTCTGTTTCCGGCGAAATTAGTCAGAAGGTCACAAAAACATTGAACAATTTTGAAATTCGGAGGCAAATGTAAACCAGTGATTTTTATCGGAAACTTCTCAAGCGCATGACACGAGTATATTTCAGCGAAAGTGAACGCAGGCTCAATGTGAAATCTTTTCCGTGCGCGTTGTGTACTCGAAACACGAGTAAACCGCGCGCTTTAATCCCAATTCAACATTAGGGCAGTTTACACGAGAAAAATAAGCCGCGGCTTACTTAACACTCGAAATGCTCGTATAAATGGTTCGTGGTTCAAGCTACGCTAATACGAGCAACAAAAACGTCCAACTTCAACGGTTTCGCAACATTGCTGCAAAACTAGTCTAAAAGCGATGTTGCTCGTTTTGCATCTCCCTCAAAACCTTGTTGCAGAATGTAGAGCGTACCTCTCCTTACTGAAACACGCTGCAGCAACTTACAACAAATGTTTTGATGCGAGACAGGTTGTGCGTGCGATGTAAAACTGGTCCAATGAGGACGCAATTTTTTTGATGCGTCGTATTGGGGTGATTCGTTGCTCAAGCTCGCTACTTTTTTTTTCTCAGGGGAATGGACGGGCGCAAAAAGGAAGACAAGACTAGCGCATGCACAGGAGCCGTTCACGGTTTGAGCAAGCCGCGGACAGCGCTTGAGTTCATTCACGTCCAAGGTAAGCCGTGGCCAACATGAGCACAGCCCAAAACCCCTGGGCCAGGATAAGCCGCGGCTTTAGCAGGGAACTTCGATACGTACCATTTCAAAACGGGATGTTCGCGTCTTATGTAAGCCGAGGCCAGTATAAGCCGTGGCTTATTTTTTCTAGTATAAACGGCTTTATTATCGATAGAGAAATTTAAAACCTACGGATTTAACTGCAGAAAGGCCTACTCATTATACTCAATGTACAAATCAATCGAAAGGTCAAAACTTTTATTCCGTCAGTTGCACTGGTATTTTTTCCGATTATACCCGAGACATCAACGGAAAATATACTTTATATCAGTCTATATCAAAATGTCATTTACAAAGCTGGAAAATCATTCTCAGTTGTTATGTGGCCGTGATTTTGCAAATGAAAGACTCTTGCTCTGCCAATTTGATGTTTAGAGCTCATAATTAACAAAATTAAACAAAATTACCTAAAATAGCGTGACCTAGCCCCTTTAATTAATGTACCATTTCGCAAAATCGAAAGTGACATCGAATTCAGCGGGCGCCGTGATCAGTTACCTCGCATGTTTACTCACGAAACAAAGGATACATCTGTGTCAAAATGATCATGTGGCAAGACACCGGGTTTTTGTTTTTGTTAGTTTGGTTTTTTTCTTTCAAGTGTTTTAAAGATTGATAAGAAATGTGCGAATTCAACTCAAAGATCACAATAGTCCAACTCTTGAGGTTGACCAGTGTTTCTGCAAAGTCAAAAATTCACTCTCCTAGACGAAGTTTTTCATCACCAGGTAATTCCACCGTTTTGGAAATGGCAGCTGCTTATTCGGCATCAGAGTCACAAATTCATGTTGATTTAAGAGCCCATTTTGTTGAAACTCAAGCTCGCTTCCAGCAGACCTGCTTATGTTCGTGAGTTATGCACGCGCTACGGGCCTGTTTGCCACCACGGACTTACAATCACTCACTCACTCACTCACTCACTCTTACAAACCCAGTGACATAGTGTGCAGATAAGGTGCACATAGTGTGTAGATAAGGTGCACTACCACAAAAACTAGATCATTGGATAATGCATTGCTCGAGCTTTGATTGGCTTGGCCATCATGGTGTATGAGCTATTAAACCAGTAGGGAATCAAGTTATCCATACTTTGTGGGCATTTTTAATAAAACAATTATTCCACTCGAGCTTGTTGTATGAGGTGATTATAGTCTATCATCTCATATCCAACGCGGGCTCGTGGAATAATTGTTAAGTATATGTTTCGAAAGTAGACAAAATGTTGCTCTTCTATTCCCCTTCGAATTGCACTCCACTCAGTCCTATTACCATAATTTAATGTTCACTTCTTTTGTATTATTTAAGCAGCTGATTTACGGTTGATCAACAAATTTGCCCAAACCGCAAAACACCGGTAAGTATACATCCAATATTATAAAGCAAGATACAGGACTGTATGCTATAAGCTGAGCTAGCCGCACCGGGAGTGCATAACGTAAACTGTGAGCCACTGGACTGAAAAAAATATATCTATATACTACTATAATTACAATATGATAAAAATGAAAATATGTCTCAATAAATCTATATACCACTAATTACAATACGATAAAAGTAAAAATAAATGTCTAAATGTGTATTGTGCCTGCAGTTATATCTCTAATCATTCTCCCTCATGTTGCCCGAGAGTACTGCCTTCGGCATCTTTTGCAGTACAGCTCTGCATTTGTCCCTCCCCCCCTATAATCTCGCACATCGTGACCTCCACCCCCTGAGTGCGATGCTGCTCCACCTCATAACCTGGGAACTGCTGCTTCAGTTCCCAGTGAAGGGGTCAGTATTTCAGAGTCTTCTCCTCACTTTTCTTCTTACGATTGTTATTATAGTATACACAGATTGTTAAATAAAATCAATTTTATTATTATTATTTCGTAATTCATATATATATACACCTTATTGAGAGGTTTAACATATCATCCGTGAGGACATTTTGCTCAACGTTGCTTTCCTCGCCCGACATTATGTAACTGAGGTGATATACCGGTGCATCCATGGCATTCTCCCATGGAGTTTATGGACCCGTTCCGTCCGTATTTGCTCTGTTCTAAACCGGTCAAACCGGGACAGTGTATTACCGTCTCTTATTATATGGCAACTTCTGAGGCTAAATGGAACACTCTGGTTGACTGGTTTTCGGTTAGCGAAGCAAAAAGTTTTAAAAAATTTTCATCACAACAGTACAATTATAGAAAGCGGAATATAGTGTTACATGTGAAAGGTTACCATTCAAAGTTCGCTGATAGAAGACGAAGATTAAGAACATTCACTAGTGGAAGTGGCCGATCGCTCAAAGAAACGATGCCATGTAACTTGTCATATTTTTCATTTACACTACCAAGGAAAACTTGACAAGTGGACTTGTCACGGAAAACTTGCTAGTGTAAATGAGGCTTTACTAACCTCACTTGCTAGGGGCCGCACTGACAAATATTGACCCTCGGTCGCTTTTGTACGGACCTCGCTGCGCTTGGTCCATACTGGCACAACCTCGGTCCAATATCCCCCTGTATGGCCCTCGCGCTCGCTTAGTAAAAGGTTAATATTTTGCGCGTTCGCTTGACCAAATATGGTAAAATGGCGAAATAGTGGAATATTACATTTCCATTCATTAATTTATTCATATTTCATTCTTTCAGGGCGTTTTATTTAACATGCAAGGAAGGTCTGGTGAGGGCTTGATTACATGGTGAGTAAGGGAAGGGCTGGTCAAATCTCATGTTGAAGAGCTTGGCAAACTCTCCTTGACTTTTTTGACTAATTGGGTTAAATCACGGAACTCTTTTTGAAGACCGCATTTTACTGAAGAGAATAGGCCACCACCAGAACCTGCACGACTCTGCGAATAGTACTTGGGATATTTCACGTTTCATAGTCGACCTTGGGTCGCGAGACAGAAGCTGCGGTGTACAAATCTGGGGATTCATTGTGATTAGGAATGCAGTATCTATACAAAATGATACCTCGTTTTATAGTTAAGACTTATACCAACGTACAACCAATTGTGTTGAAAGACAGTATATTTTTTTCTGACTTTGTCTACTGTACAGACCGAATGCAAAAGTGTCGGTGATTTAACCTGAAAGTCGTGGGGTTCAATCCCTACCCTAATCAGTTTTTGCCCCGTCCGTCCTGGTGTGGGCCCATACCCATTTCAAGAGCAAACGATCGGATGGAATACATGAAAGGATAGCACTGAAAAGCTCACTCTTATAGGTATCTCTGTTAAAGTACAGGTGCTATACGACCAAAGTTTGAAAAGACGTACCCCTTCTCATATCTTCGTGTTTAATAGACTGACTACAATAGCTTCGTTTTACAGCTAAGAGTGTGTATACTTTGAACAAGCTAGTGAGACTTGTAAGACAAAGATAAAACAACAGTTTATTGGCAGTCTTTTTTTTAATTTGGTCAGCATACCGCAAATAAAAAAAGCAGAAAAATTCAATTTCGCAAGTTCATTTCTTAAAAGGCGCATAGTTTCACAGAGATGTAATTTGTAACGAAGCCATAATTAATTTTAAAAAAATTAGAATACAAATAAATTTAAAGACTAAAAACGCATGGCATTGCTATGAGGTCGAAATCTGGTCCCACGATTTATTTACGGTCAGACAAACTAGTGAGCCTGCTCGCCAGAGCGTGAATATTAAAAGTTTCTAAAAATATGTTCACGAATAGTTTGATATTATGAGAACGACTGACAGGCAGGATACTGTTTGTTCACCCTTTGACTTCCAGGAAGGATCAGAATGTAAATTCTCCTAACGATTTCAACATACTGTCAGGTAGAGAGGTATAGAGAATGAAAATTACTATAAGTTAGGACTACTATCTTGACATATCACCAAATTCTCATGACCAGTCAGTAAAGAAAGCTATGGTATTGTTTGGAGAATTAACTTTTCGATCGTGGGAGTGAAAGGATAAATTTCCATGAACATCGTCTTATTCCAGCTAATTCGCTCACACCAGAAGGCGTATAAACGTTAGAAGTGATTTCCAATAAAATATCCTAATATAACTAAACGCCTAATACTGGATTAATTACTAAAACGTGTTAAAAAAAAGAGATTGAAGAGGACATTATTATACAGAGCGAAATAATTCACTCATTTCGCCCAATACAGTTGAGCACAAAAGGAGTCTGGGGATAGTTATTCCCTAAAACCATTACAGGCGTAAACCATGTAGTTTGTTCAAAAGCAAAGAAAAAAATTCCCAAATGGGAAACTCCATAAGGAATGGCATGTTCCGGCATGGAGCGACTTCACTCGCGTGACCAGCGGCATGTTTTTTTCAACCGACACAAAAGAGTTTGGGTCACGAACGACATGAAGTGATGTGTATACGTGTTAATGATGTCAGTGAATTGTTACGCAAAAAGTCACAGTCGTCACGCTAGCCCAGCGTCAGCTGCCATGCTATAAAAAATTCCCTTCTTAGCAATCAAGGCCTTAGGTGCGTCGAATTCTACCATGAATCCTTTATCCAGGACCATGATCCTGCAACCATAAAATAAATAAAAGTTAAAAAACGAAAGTTCAAATTGACATCTGCTGGACAAGAAAGCGAATCACGGCGTGACTAATCGACACAGTAAAAAATGATGAACAGGGAAGGCTATCACAGTCAAGAAAGCAAATTAATTTAAGGGTGAAGTTATGCTCGCACTTAACTGGACAATTTAAGTAATTTTATTATATCTCTCAGATAGTACGCGCGCTGAAGATGTAGTTTTTGGGATTTTGGCACGGCATTCTTTGTGGCAGTTGAACCTTCCGCTTCACTTTGACTAGTTTCCTTGCCCGAGCGCCGGTTAACCTCAGAGATATAATAAATATCTTACTAACCTCGTTTTTTCGGTCCGTACTGTAAGTTACGGATCCTCGTTTTTTCCCGTTGATTTATGGCCCAAGCGCAAAGCGCGCGGGCCATAAATCAACGGGAAAAAACTCGGTCCGCAACTTACAGTACGGACCTCGAACTCGGTTAGTAAGAGGTAGTATCTTACGGTCACCTGAAAAATTCAGTCGGCTTCAACAGGATTGTGACCAGGGGCCCGTTTATCAAAAGTCCCGAAACTTTACGGGCCATTTTCGGGTGTCACAATTCCCTTTGTATCTCAAGAAGGGAGAGGACTTCACAGTTATTTTTCTTTTTGTTACCTTGAAAACATGTTAAAAGATCAGCTTTCCAAAACAAGCGGTTGGCAATTTCACAAATGACTTTTCGGGCCCGAAAAGTTTTCGGGACTTTCGAGAAACGGGCCCCAGATCAATATTATTTGATGTGCTCATGTGTTCCCGTGAAGGACTCGATGAATGAAAGAAAAGAGACAATTGCTTAAATTGTCCAGATAAGGGCGGGAATCACTTTACTCGTTTGTCTATAAACCCGCACTTCAATGAATAGTCCAACGTGTAAAACTACCGACGAAGATATTATCGATTGTTAACGATGATAATAATAATAATAATAATAATGATTTGAAAGTGAATAGGCAAGACACGACAGGATAAAAGACGTGGTAAGAGCACCTGTTGCATATATATATATATATATATATATATAAATCCTAAATGACGAAATGTATGCGTCGAATTTGCCCCAGAATAAAGTCTACGGGCCAAAAAATCGCTTTCTTGCATAAATGTCTACTTAACGTTCTATCCACTCTTTGATACTTTTGGTGTTTACAACTGCATATTCGTGTGCATCTTCAACAAAAACACATATAATCTACATTCATGGTATTGTATGTTCATAGGAGATAATTTATCTTCTTGTTTAGGAAAATAATGGGAAACTTCAAGCCCCTGCGAGCAGGGGGGTTCTTAACTCGACTAGAAACGCGTTAATACGAGTTCTGCTTTTGTGACAAGCCAAGAGAGGATCTACTTGTAAGACGGAAACTACAATGTCTCTAATGAAGCAAACCCGTACCTCGTATAGTCCATAATGGTATTGAGCCTGTGAGCAATTGTAAACACTGTGCGGTCAGCGAACTCTCGCCGTATCGTTTGCTGGATGAGCTCATCAGTTTCCAGGTCCACCGCGGCCGTGGCTTCATCGAGGACAAGGACTTTACTTTTACGGAGCAGCGCACGCGCTAAACACACCAACTGCCGCTGACCAACACTACAAAAATTAAAAGATAGGATTTGCTGAGACGGTAAATTGAGTGGTTTAGGTTATGTAAAACAGTAACACAAAGTTTTATATGTCTCACTAGTCGTCGTCGCAAAGTACAGCAACGACGCAACTCAAAAAAGTCGAACCGAAAGCATACTATGGCGCCTCTGGCAGCCGCTATACGATCCATGTGTGACCTTGGAGCACAGCTTACAGCCAGCTGGGATCAGCTGTATGCTGGTTAATCAGGAAAACCAGAGAACCCGGAGAAAAAAGGTCCGGGAATCGAACCTGGATCACATTGGTGGGAGGCGACTGCTCTCGCCACTGCGATAACCCTGCTTCCTCTTTTTATTGTCCTTATACGAAAAGACAAGATGCTAGTTCAAAGCTGTAATAACTTATTCTCCCCATTTTAAAACTTGATTTAACCCTTTCATTTCAAGATCGAAAAGTTCATTCTCCTAACTAATACCATAAATTTCTTTGTTGGGTAGTCATGAGAATCTGGTGTTATATCAAGATCACACCTTGAAAAGAGACCTGTTTATTTTGCTGCCATTACTAACTTTAAAATCTTGAGAGAGCTGGGTCGAGGAGAAAATTACGTCGAAGACTCGCTAGTTAAAGAATGCAACGCGTGTGTACGTGGCTGAATTAATATGCAACACGGGAGTTTCAGGCTTTCAGACTTTTTAAACTCGTGTTTTGCATATATGATAAGCTGCGTTTACACGCTGAAATTTTAAGATAGTGAGTCAATGTCGTCAATTTTCCTTAGATCCAACCCTCTGAGGTCCCATCAGTCAGTTTGGAACGTGAGCAACGGCGGACCGTGAAATCCAAAACGTACACTCAAAGTAAACAGCCTTTGGATAAAAATCAAAGCTCAACATTTTACCAGTCAAGCGTTAAGCAATCACACTTTCAAAATCTGAAGAAAAAAAGGAAGTGATTTTTTTTATCATAGTACTGTAGCACTTTAAGCTGATAATATTCTTCATTCTCAATACCTGCCTGACTGACATTTAATTGAAATTGAGAGGACAATTTACATACTGATCACTCCTGGGAGTCAAGGGTTAAATTCAGCATTTACAGTAACATCAATAACAATATTAACCTAGAAACGAAGGTAGCAATGCAAATCTAGTGGACGGGCCGAGAACGTAAGGGAAAAAAGGACTAAAATACTGGTGAAGAAACTACTTGTGTTAAGAAAGGCAAACAACTTTCGAATTTCAAAAGCTGATTTTTTTCTTTTCTTTTGTTTTTTTGGAACCTAGAGACAACGAAATGACGAGTCAAAGTTTAAGCTACGATCTCCCGCACGATAATGGGCCATTTCCGAGTTGCTGATTGTCTCAGTTTCCAAGTGAGTCTTGGTGCTCAACTATTGTAAGGGAAATGAGTTTGATTTGCATAAGAATACGCAACTCATTTTCATTTGAATGGTTGTGCACCAGGACTCGCTTTGAAACTGAGGCATGCTGCAATAATTCAACTATGCAACGAGCCCAGAAACATCATTGTACCTCAAGTTCTCTCCCCCTTCACTCACTGGATGCAAGAGCCCTTGTTCCAGTCCCGACACAAAGTTCTTCAAATGACTCAATTCAAGAATCTTCCAAAGTTCCTCGTCGGGATGATTGTCAAACGGATCTAAGTTCAGACGTAGTGTCCCAGAGAACAAAACTGGATCCTGCAAAAGGTAAAATAATATGCTCTTTGTTAGGGTTCAGGGTTCTTGTTGAGGTCAAGGTTAGAGGGTTACTTTGTGATGCCTACACCAATAGTAAGGTGAATTTCATTATGTCGCCGTATTGGGCAAACATGTTCTCCCACTCTCTCCAGGGGGGGTCCCAAAACTTTTCGGTCGTATTTCGGTAGACATAAAACGCTTCGTATCTTCAAAAGGAAAACTCAGGAAACACGTTAGGTCTTGAAAGCATGTTCAAAGATCCATATTTCATAATACACAGAATTTAGTTTCACGAATCGCTTTTAGGGCCTGAAGAGCAACAGGCCCCTGATCGAGCGCTAACATATATATCTCGCCTCTGTACGCGAAACGAGCCTATATTACTTACCTGTGGGATTATGGTGAGTCTTGATCGTAGATCATGGAGTCCAATCTTGGCAATATCCATTCCATCTATGACAATTCTCCCACCAGCTCTTTCCAGGATACGAAATAAGGCTAATGTCAAGGTGGATTTGCCAGCTCCAGTGCGACCTACAATACCGATCTGAAAATAAAGTACCCGGACCTCGTTCAATGACCTATATGCTATTTGCAATACGTGTGTTCCAAAATGTGGGAATTAGCTACCAAAGTGCATTAACAACGAAATTAAAACGTGAAAGTTTACAAATTCAGAAAACTTTAAAGTGCACCTAACCTCAACTATTTTTCTTTACTCAGCTAAACCTTTCCACCTTTAGCAAGCACATTTTACCATTTTTCCCTCGAACTTTCCCTTTTTGCTTGCCAGAAAGTTATGTAAGTCAGCCAAAAAAGACGCAATTTTGACCCACGATCTAGCTGAAAGAGGCATGGGTCTATTCTGTATTTGACGTCACAAACTCCTTTGCAATATAAAAATCTTTTGAAAATGACGTGAATCAGAAAACCATGACTAGGAGAGTACTATTTCATTGTATTTGTGAAACGACGTTTTTTAACAGACCGGGTTATTCTTAGATTGATTTTCCCTCGAAACCAGACCTTTCCAGCTAATCACAAGTATGGCATGAGAAATTATTTCCCATGGGATTGAGAATGCATGGTGTCTCGTACAAGCCAAATATTATAAAAGAACTCGATCTGTGAAAAGGCCGTTACGTAGACCTAGTATTGTAGTTGAAGGTTCCTGGTTATGAATGCAAAGCAGTACAATTCCTTGGTGTACTACACAAAACAACAACGTGGAATCACCAAATTGTAGGTTTTGACGGCAACACGAGCACACAATAACGAACTATTCATTTTTTTTCTTTACTTTAAAACCTTTCGTACCTAGGGTGCAGGTATGGCGCAGTTGTGAGAGCACTCACCTCCCACCAATGTGGCCCGGGTTCGATTCCGGGACTCGGCGCCATATGTGGGTTCAGTTTGTTGGTTCTCTCCTCTGCACCGAGAGGGTTTTCTCCGGGTACTCCGGTTTTCGGCTCTCCTCAAAAACCAAGAATTGATTTGATTTGCGTTTATTTCTTGATCCAGTAGCCAGTGTCCCCAATTTGTGCTCCAGCGATAGAACGACTAGACACTTAAAGTTCCATTCTTTTCCTTTCCTTTCCTTTCCTTCAAAGTTTAAAACCGTTTAATTTATATCATGTTTACCACAGATAGAAATAATGTGAATGGCACCTTTTCTCCTGGTTTTACACCGCAGTTGATTTGCTTTAGCACAAGGGGTAACCCTTCTCTGTACTTCAAGTCAAATTCTTCTATTACGATGCTGCCTCTATCCGGCCAGTCATCAGGTGGTCGCTTGTCAGGTATGATCCAATCAGCCTGAAAGAAATCGTTGCCATAGAAAACACGGTTCCTGGAAATTAGGGTACTCAAGAACGCGTATTCGCACGAGAACGCGTGCGACAAATTCGAATGCTCCTTCGAGACTACTGATTTTTCAAACTTTGGATTTGGTGGCTACATGACCTTTCAATCAGTTTCAAATAGATTAATTTCTTACTTTTAGGAGGTTTTCCGGTCAACGTTCACTTTCCTTACAAGTGTTTTTTTTTTCATCATCAAAGTAAAACTTTGCAAATCATTGGTATCAAGCCAGTGGCATGCTAGTAATCTTGCCTGTGAAAGATTCCATTGAAATATTTGGACTCTGCATAGACCGGCCATAGGCTTAGTTTTCATAATCACATATCTGCTATATGCAAGAAAGTAAATGACCAATTCAATATAACGTCGCTGTGATTTCGCAAATTAAATTTTGTGTAGATTCACTCTTGTGAAAATCTGTTTTCCTGCGATGATCGAAAGATAGAAGTACAATGAAAACTTGCATAGCCAAGCAGCCGCAGATTACGCACTTACACGTCAAGGACGGTGCCTACTAATTAAAGATATTTTTGCCCCGGTGTGTGATTATGCAGGAAATGTATATCTTAACAAGTGTTATTAAAATCCAAAAAGAAAATTGGGGGTAACCACGCATTTTTCAAAGATAATTCATGAATAATATTTGTAAAAAGCTGTAAAATACAAAGCAATGTATGGCGTTCTTTCTCAAACTGAAACTTAATTATCTCTCAAAAATGCATGGTTACCCCCAATTTTCTTTTTGAATACCAAGAGTACTTACTAAGATCTACTTTCTCCGGATAGTTTTAAACCGCGCAAAAATATCCCTGTATTAGTAAGCATCGGCGATAGGAAATCCGAGTATCTGGAGATGCGCAGAACATATGCGCAATAACAATAGTAGGCACCGTCCTTAACAGCGTACTCGCTCAGTCACTCGTTGCTTCGAGCGCCCGGATATTCTGTAATTACTCCAGTCTATATCTTACGAATTATCCGCGCTACATAAGAAATCGTTTACAACGCGTTCTATTTCTCTTTTCGTTTTAATTAAGTCCTTTCCATATCTAGCAGCCGTGTTAAATTCACTTCCTGATTCCTTACAAACTGCTGATAACGTCTCTGAAGATTCTTATACAATACAATACAATGAATACTTGATTGACCACTCCCCACAGGGGCTTTTCAGGGCCAATGAAACACAACGAAACGACGGAACAGAACAACAACAACTGTTAAGAATCCCAACTGGCCGGAGGCAAACCAGTTGATTATTTACAAGTGCAGCTGGGGAGTTGAACCAGGGACTACCGGGATCAAATTCAACGAGTGGTCAGAGCGGGTCTTAAACCCGGGATCTCCGGATCTCAAGGCAAGCGCCCTAACCACTGGGCCACACTGCCTCCTGACATATGGATCCATACAGTTTACTGGCATATGATGATGTATATAGTAACAGATTTTGTAATAGCTATTGTAAAAATACTTTTACTGATTTTAGTAATTGCTACTTTTATATTGGCGCAACGAGAGAAAAATGCCTTTCGTTTTCGGACAGGAACTATAGGTTGTTTTTTCAATTTTTGGCACTCAACACTAGCATTTCCGGGAAGCAAATTGTTCGCTGAAAATCCGTGGAAGGTAAGTTTCAGCTATGTACTTCCGTTAGGGTGAGAATCAAGAATCAAGTTTGAAGCCTAAAAATTTCTTATTACAGTCTTTAATCCCCCAAAATGCCAAGCACTCCGATTTTCATCAAACAAATCCCTACAGATAAAAAAGACCTCTTTAAAACAGACCGCGTCATCCATTGCACGATACTACGAAATGTTCTCCTAAACTGAAGCTTTTGGTTGCATTTGTTCCTTAGGTGTTACCGTATCGTTTTCCTGTCTGCGTGACACGAGCGACCTGGACAGTCTAAGAATCAGGTTACGTATCGTTTGGAGGTGTTCAACTACGACAAAAACAACATCAAAAGATTGACAAACCTCTCTTGGTGTCTCTGAATATTCCTTGACTCGTTCCACGGCGACAATGTTGGATTCAAGTTCAGTGCTCATGCGCACCATCCAGGTCAGAAAGCTAGTTACCTTTCGTGTGAAAAAAAAGCAATCCGTAACTCGTTCTGGACAACCGAAATGATTCCTGAGATGTTAAGCTTCCACAAAACGTTGAGTCGTTATTACTATTTTCTTACGGGCGATTTACACGCTAAGAGTTTTCGCATGCAACTAGCAGTACATCATGACTTTCAATCAAATAGTAGAAAGTGCTCTAATAATTGATCAAGCAGTTACTGCAGCAGCAAAGCAAACCAACCTGAAGGGCATACACGACTGACAAACCAACCAGTCCACTTTCCACGGAATCACGATTTATCACAGAAAACAAAGCCGCAAAAAAGGTGACAAGATTTCCAAGGAACTCTAAGTGAATTGCAAGCCATCTGAAAAACCAAGTGCATTCGATTCCTGTCACGTAAGATTAATGGTAATGCAGATAACATTCTCCGCACTGAAAGCGTTTAAAATCCTCCACATATGCGACCTTGGCAAGATTCAAGTTTGTAGTCCTCAAAATTGCAGCCCAGGGGCGTACAATCACATTAAACATTAAACTAGAAGTCACAGCCCCGAACTTTGGCTCTTCACCAGCTTGCAGAAGTATCCTTAAAATATTTCTACGGAACACAACTATTTTGAAACTCGGCCTGGCCGGTAATTGAACGAGGTCTAACTAAAACGCGAGTTTCAACAATTATTTTACCTTCAGAACTTTTTAGATGTGGGTTGTTTCTAGCACACCAAAGCTCTTGCCTTCTCGTGAATGTTTTTACAAATTAACAACTTTTAGATACTAACATTGCCAAAAATGAAAATGATATAGAAAGTGGTTTTCTTACACAGGCGAAACTGCTTACATAATCTGAAGCAGGTCGTTTCGTCCGATAGCCTATTTGCCAGAAGTCAATTCGCCCTATGCATAATATATGGGCGAACAAAATTTTTAGTTTATCCGTAAGACCACCGTAATCTTTCCCTAAATCCAAATATTTCGATTAGGAAAATTGACCTAATCTACCGGTTTAGTGTGTGTATGCATACATAGGTATATAAAAATTGTTTTCTAAATCAACTTCAGAATAGTCCGGGCGAATATATTTTCAGTTCGGGCGACTTGGTTTTGGGAAAACAGGCTATCGGGCGAAACGACCGCAATTGAAAAAAATGAAACGAGGTACTGTAGTTGCTCCGATGAGGAATTCCCAACGAATAGTCGGCAGTTTTTAAGGTTATGTTCACCTGTTCGCTGACAGTGAAGGGTAGTAAGCGACTTGATTTTCATCCACTATGAAGTAATTATCGTGGATAAAGCGCTGTTGTTGACCAAATGCCCGGATGTTGGTCGTTCCGTTGACTGTTTCTAAGAAGTTGTTGTAAATTGGCGAGCGGCTGACGGATTCAATTCTCTTAAGTTGACGAGAGCTTGATACATACATTCTCTGTCCACAAAGAAACAAATTATAGCAAAGCAACAAAATTAACGAAAGAGGGGCATACACATGGAATCTGGGCGCAATTAGAAGACAAAGACAAGAAAATGCAGAAGGCATTAGAATACACGCACAGTGCTACTTTTTTGGACCATTTATCAACTATTTTGAGGCTTTTTCGTTGTCTCCACTTTACCGTGAAAGCCGCTTCAACAGGATTTGAACCCACGACCTCTGCGATGCCGGTGCAATGCTCTTCCAACTGAGCTATGAAACCACTCAGTTAGGAGCAGGTCAGTAGGCCATTTCCGAGTTGATGTCGCGCGTCTACCTCATCTTCAAAGCGAGTCTAAGTGCGAAGTTTTTGTGAAGGTAATTAGTTCTATTTCACATATGAATAGCCTGCTTGCAGGCGCTGGATGTTGTTATCGCCAAAAAACACGTATCAGACGCCATATTGGGGTAGGTGACCACCCCGTTGTTTTGTCACCCGGCCCAGACCTATCCCACGCTCTTCCAATATGGCGTCTGATACGTGTTGACAACAACATCTACCGTCTGCAAGCAGGCTATTTAAATGTAAAATAGAACTCATTACCTTCACAAAACTTCGCACTTAGACTCGCTTTGAAGAGGAGGCAAACATGAACTCGGAAATGGCTTATTTTAGAGCATTGCACAGATATCGCGGAGGACATGGGTTCGAATCCCGTTGAAACCGCTTGAACTTTTTAGGTGTCTGTCAGGGACAATCGCTTAAATCGTGCAGATAAGTGCAAGCATGACTTCTCCCTTTCGTCTATAACTCGCACTTCAAATACTGACATACATTTACTTCATTGTATGCTAGTGTTCGCTTTTTCCAAACGCGATGTCAATCATCGAGTTGAGTTTTCCGTTCTGAGCACGCGCACTTCGACAAATGTCGGACTCCAAACCTTATGCGCCATGTTCAGTACAGAAAACCCGTACTCGTAGTCGTCCTCGTCCTTCGACATAAAGGTCCTCAGTGAAGGACTGGGGATAAGGCTGAATCTTGGAGTTGGCTTGCAATTATACCATGTTAATGTTATAGAATAAAACCGTACCTGCACAAAAACATACACCACTGCTAACGGAACAATAACAGCAAGAAAGACGGGTGTCGCATAGGTGATGGCAAATATTGCACCAAAAACTTGGAGGGAAATTCGCAAAGCGGCCATGAACGTACTGGGAATGACATCGTCAATCCCGCTTATGTCCTTTGAAAAGCGGTTCATGATTCTCCCCTGAGGAGTGGTCTCAAAAAACGACATAGGCGAGTGCATGATATTGACCATCATTCTTTGATGAAGCTGGCGCGAAGCAACACGTGATCCTAATGCCATGGCAACAGACGCGCAGAGAACGAATACGGCTTGTGACATGCCCAGGCCTCCGTAAACACCGAGAAACTTGTCACGTTCACTGTCTGAAGTGACTGTGGTAGAACTCCATTTTGCCAGCCAGATTCCTGAGGTGACTGAAGAACCTTCGCCAATAATGGAGAAAAGCAAGATAAGAGAGAAGGAAAAAATCGTCAGAGATTTTGCATAGTCCCAGAACACGGCAAACTTCACCTAAAATGGAAAAAGAAAAAAATTTGTTCAATCATCAGTTGAATAAGTTTTTTTTTCTCAACTAGGTAGTAAGGACAAAGACAGATTACGACAAAAACATGGATAAACTGCAACCAGCTGCAATATTCTTGAGACAGCACGAATGAAGAAAGTGTCATTATTCCTAACAACATCCTACCCTAATCCCTATTCAAAGTTGATAGCCCAAATTACAAGAATGGTCTTGTGGCATTCTAAGAGAGAATTGGAGCAGTTTTGAAATGACTGTCGAAAGCAATTACGCGATAGCAGTTGCTACGCTTAGTGATTGGTTTAAAAGCTTGCGCCGGTTTAGTCTATCAACCGGAAAAGAAAACCAGAACCAATCGCAACTTGCACGCGCGATTTTTCCCGCGCTCTGAGCAAGTTAAATGGAACTGCTACGAAATTGGATTGGCTCATTGCGCTCTTTGCACCTGCTGTGATTGGTCGAAATGCTCACTTTGGTATTTGTTGTAAGACACCAGAAACCCATAAGAGTTGAAACGTGTAACGGCCCCTTGTGTGCTGGGAAACAGGCTTCTGAATATTCGATTTGCTAAGTACCATATTTGGAACAACAAGAGCCAGGGGTTTCCAAATATGGTAGTTAGCACTGAAACATTCAACCAATCAGTTCGCACTGAATATTCGGAAGCTGTGAACGCGTGTTACACGTTTCAACCCTTATAGGTTTCTGAAGACACTCAATTGAAAACCACTCTAATGTTAATCGGCTTCCGAACAACTGGCTCAAGGATAAGACACTTCTTTTCTTGCAAATATTGATTGCTCTCCTACCTTTTCTTTGCATTACAAAGGGGGTCATTACATCCTACTTACCCTTCCAGATTTCGACGTCTCTTCTTCAATCATTGCCACCTCTTCTTCATCTGACCTCATTAACAGTCCTTCCACTTCAGCCGTCTCAACAGTATACACCGACAAACTATCAGCCCGCATCAACAGAGAAGTTCTGTTATGATCCAGTTTCTCAAGACTGAATCCCGGGCTTAAAGGTCCTTCTGTTTCCTCAGCATTTGTCACAGGTAATTAGTAAAATAAGCAAATTTTTCAATCTGAAGACTACTCATAAATAGAATAATCAGAAGTGAATGGATCTTAACTTCAAACTAACTTCAA
>OX421454.1:2438316-2460816 GCA_949126865.1 Montipora capitata | reverse complement strand
CATCAACTGGGGAGTTAGAGGATCCAAATTTGACTACGGATCATCTTCAGGTACCTAGAAGCAGATAAGGGTCAGGAACCAAGAAATCACAGTCAATATCAAGACTGCCAAAGTTGCCACAAGTTACCTGTCATGCGACCTGCTCCTGGTCCTGATTTGCTGATTTCTTTGTACTGTCTCGACCTAATGGTCGAGACAGTACAAAGTGGTTTTTGCCAAATTTTTCCTGGAACCAGGGTGTCCTAGATTCAATTAATAGTGTCACTTAAGGTGCTGTTACAAATGCAATTTTCCATGCAACTTGTGTCGCAACGCCATTTCTACAAACGTTCTCACATTACAATTCAAGTTGCTTTATGGGTGTTACACTGAGCGACAACATTTCGTGCACCTTGTTTTGTTTCGACGATCACATAAGGGTTAAAGGAACCTTTTCATTGGCGGCACAAGTTGCAGGAAAGATGTTACACTGCGCAATGCTTAAAAATTTTTTTGTAATTGTTGCAGAAAGTAGAACTCAATTCTACTTTCCGCAAAGGTTTCTGCAACTGGTCTTGCAGCGTTTTTGGCCTTTGCAAGGTATATTGTTACATTGGGCAATTATTCGTGCGACCTGTCTTGCAATGGCGTTGCAAGATAAGTTAAACGAAAAAATGAAAAAATTGCACAGTGTAACAGCCCCTTTAATGTCATAAATGGGTTGAGTTTGTTGGGAAGGGTTGAATCTCACAGATTTAATACCAGAAGGCATTCAAGTAAAGCTACAGTCTCAGTGACAAATGTTGTAACACAGACGGCAATTTGCCCTTCCCCCCCTTCAATGTTGATGTTTATGGGTTGGAGTGCAAAAACCAACCAGTAAATGTTATTAATAGCTTTGATGCGCTTCACTTGTTGTTCAAGCCATGTGTTACAAAAATTTATGACCAAGATTGTAGGCTCTTTTTCAATCTGAGTATAACACAAATTTTACAAAAGGACCCATCCTACCTGAAGTTTTCGTGATATGCGGCTGACAATAATGTTTGCAGGGACCAAAAGCAACATAACTCCCACACCTGCCAAGATGGACACACCCATTGTGTTGTACAAAAAATATAATGACACCACAATTTGGAGAGGAGCGGACCAAATTGTATTCAAATATCCCATAAGATCCATCAATCGCTGTGCATCCACAGACATCAGGTTGACCATTTCGCCTGCTGTAGATTGTTTACGTGCACTGTTATTCAGCAGAAGAGCCTAAAATGATTCAAGAAATTCAAAATCTTCATTATTTAAAAAAATTATATAAATATTAACACTCCAAAATAGATTTAACTTTGGTGTGAGCTGTTCAACTTGTAATGGCTCCTTCCCTACAATTTTATGAAATTGCCAAACAAACGGGCCACAGATTTTTGCTATTTTTTTTTCACTACTCCATGAAGATACTGTTCTCAGCAAATATATTAAATAAAAAATGGGGGTCACCATACTCGTTCAGGAGAAAATAGCCATTCCTTGACAGATTAGGCGAGGCATCAATTATGCAAGAAATTATGAACAGTAGGGTTGCGCAATGCAAAACCAGGGAATCACCTTAAATGAAAATACGAAAAGAACAGCTTTCTGCAACTTATTTTGGCAGCCTATATGATCCCATGATGCAATGTTCAAACTCACTACTCCACGTCACGATCATTGCCCAACATGCCCACATACATACATGCCGAAGCATTGACTGAAGATTCTCATCAACATGAAAATGGTGCGCATGTCCCAGAGGAACTCCGTCTAGATTAGTGTTGCTGCTTGCAAATGCCCATATTATTTAGACCTAGCAGCCTCGTTTTGCTCTATACATTCTAGTACCTTGGAATACACCATTCCTATAACAGCTGTCCTCACTTTCAGTCCAAGAGTCAACATAACGTGAAAGTATTGCTGTAGAGCTACTGATTCAATCAAGGCAACTACAAACATACTGATGCTGAAAACATAGCCACGCCATCTTCCTTCTGGGTTGTTTTTATCCTCAGTGTAGTCAATCAACAACCTGAGAAAAATGTTCATCCAAATAAGAAATTTCTTACACAAAAATGGTCAGTGTTACTAGTAAGAGTAAAAGGACCAGATGGGCAACCCTAAAACCCGGAATCTGGAATCACAGGTCATTGTTTTACCAATACAGAGAGTAATCAAAGTGCCACTGTCGTTACTCGTGGATATGAAAGTTACCGCGATTGTTTAAAATTGGCAGGCTGAAGTTGACAGTTGGATAATTGTGTAACAGCACGGTGGGCTCTCATATGCAAGTAGATACCCAAAATAATGCATGTATGTGAGGTAATCCCCTTTGCTGGAATTCAATCCTGTGAAATAAGTATACCATTTCTCAAATAGGCATAAGATTACTCGTTAACAAATTCTATATAAAGAGATGTACCATGTGTTCAAAGTTCGTTGCACAGATGACAGGGTAATTTTGAATAAGGTCTGATTTTTGTTGCCAGGTCATATTGTTAATGTCAGCAGGTTTAGCAAGTAGAGCAGATCCATTCAGTAATATTAACACTTTTTGTGCCAGTTATACATTCCTCCAACAAACCTTGCTAATTATCACTATATTTGATACTGTTACACTTAGAAACAGATGATCTGAACCATAACTGATCACAGCAAATGCACATAATTATATTCAGGGCCATGTGTTATCACAAAAAAGACTGAATCACTTTTGACATGGAATGTCTAATAGAGTCTTGACCTTGACAAATTTCAGTTTGGTTTAGCCTTAAGCTCTGCATAGCTTTCCTTAAATGGTTTTATGCTTTTCTGTTTAGGTCTCTGATATGTTCTGGATTGCTTTTCTTTTCCTATTCCCTCGCTGCTTCAATATTTTCAGATCAGTTTTGGCATTTTGCATAGCTTTTCTTTTCCCTGAACTCTTCAAGTGATTTTGTCTCTTCCGCTTGATAGATTCTCTCATATAAGCTCTTTTTTGTCACTGCTTTGTAGAAATTATTACTGACAAACATCATTTTTGGCCATCGTTAATTAATCGATTATTACCAGGCTCTGAATAATATTATTGTTGACATTGGTAACACTGCTGATTTCATAACCTGAAATACTGTTATTATAATAATCTAACTGAAGTGCTGAAACATAGTGTCTTCTATCTAGATGTCCAGTGTTCACAGTAGTTCCCTGTTGTCCGCTTATAGGACTGATAACAGTTACTGGTGCCCACCCCTTAATGGATTCATTTATACGTATAGTAACATTTAATACATTGCAAACTGCTTGCACAATAAGTGCATCACACCATGTATGTTGCTGTGACAACAAACGCACAATTGCTCTGTAATGGGTCCAATAAATTTTTGACGGTTGTTTCTGATGGATTCAACTCCAGCAGCATGCACATTCATGTGATAGGAAGGATCATTGTATAACTGGTGGGCAACAGAAGAAAAGAAGCATGAACCATCTGAGGTACATTCTAGTGCCTTTAATCCTTTTTGAGCTAATCGAGCCTGCAACAGTGCTATAGAAGGATTTCTCAGTATTGTATGTGCTGTATGTGTACTTGTTCCATGAGCAACAGGGCCTGGGTTCGATTCAATGTCTCCTGATATCAATAACTTTTCTCTTGATAGACAATGATTTTCATTTTGTTGGTTCAATTTTGTCGAATGCGTAGTAGCAGATTGATCTTGAATACACAATAGAACTGACAAGTCTTTTTTGTGTTTAGCAGTCCTGCGGATAATAAGATAAAAATGACAATTAGATCTTCAACTCTCGAAGATTGTTTTAATATGTCTGAGTTGCGGTCTAGGTATAGAGATATAATATTTTCCAAAAGCAAGAGATAAACACTTTCTCAACTCAGACGACCTCGATACGTCCTTATTTAAATAATGCACCATACACTTGATAATTACCTTGTCTTTCTGAAACAAGCTCGATGTTTTCTTGTAAGGAATTAATCCTGGAAGATTCTCTGTCCCCGGGAGCATGTACTGCCTCAGCCCTTGCTCTATCGCAGGAGATTGGTACGGATTTACATAATCAGCGACCGAGTCTTTCGACAGTTCTTCATCATGATCCACCACACAAGTACTAGTGTCTGGAAGAAGGGATTGCTTGGTTGCCTCACTGTTTTTCATGTCACGGATGTTGTTCAAGTTGTGCATGTATTCATGTGGCTTTGATGACTCATAGCTTGCAGAACTTCGTGATAGCTTTGATAAACATTGGTATACTTTGATAGCTTTGATGTTACTCTCCAAATGGCAGTCACCTTCCAAAATGGAATTTATTTATCCCCCGTGAGCTTAGGGGATGAACAGGCACTGTCTTCTCACCATGTGTCTGTCGATTCCATTTCTACACGTATTAAAGTCTTCGCGTTGGTCAGTGAAAGGCGGTGCACAACTAGTTGCACCAATCTGTACTTGTTCAGAATATTTTGCTTCACCTTCGAAGAAAGCCATTTCTTTAATTCTTCCGTTTCTTGCTTCTAAATGCAACGGAAGGTGCTCAAACACTTAAGTATACAAGCGGCACACAGCAATGGCGGTGCACAACCACGCGAACAGGAAGTCACAGTTTTGTAAGCTGTGTTGTGATTATCCATCCTGATTGGCTTATTAGATCAAACTTCCGGTTACGCAGGAGTGACACATTTGCATAAAGAACCTCACCAAAACTCGTGGATATATCCACGAGTAAAAACTATCCTAAACATTCACAAAAGCTAACCTTGGGCCTAAAAACGTTTGTTTAGGCCTAATTAGGCCTAAGGTTAGCTTTTATGAATGTTTAGGATTGTTTTTACTCTCTGTATTGGTAAAACAATGAGCTGTGATCCTGGATTCCGGATTCCAGATTCTGGGTTTTAGGGTTGCCTGGACCAGACAGCTATTTTTTGAGAGTCCAAACAAAAAATTCTGGGCCCAAAACAAACATTTGTGCAACAGCAATCCACTTGTTTTGAAAAGCTAATTACGGTAATCTTCTTTTGCAAAAAGACAGTGCATAAGAAAAACAAAGTAAGATTAATTAAGTGAATTTCTCTTGCTGTTTTTCAAGGTGTGATCATAGATTTAGCCAAGCCTAAAAGTGGAGCTCCAGGACCTGTGTAATTTTATTTATTCTTCATATAACATAACCTGGCTTGAGCCTGCAATCCAATGAAAAACCAGTACCTGGTCAGCAGTCAACTTGAAAAAAAGCTGACCTCGATGAGCTTTAAACTTGAGCCAGCGATATGGTCACGTGATACTGGTCAGCGGATACCTTGTTTTGACAGGTGTCAATTAACCGTAACATAGATGTCCATTATCAAAAATATTCCCGCCAAAAAATGCGAGTTGCACCACAGTGTTTCACAATGGCATAGATGGAGGAGTGGACGTACACATGGTTGTATGGTCCCAAAACCAAACTTTCTCATACAGATGGGTTTAATACTGTATTTTCTTATCACAGTGCTGCTGGTGCACGTGGAGCTCCCCTAGTCGTTGGCACAATCTCAGACAACACATTACCAAACATATTGCTGACAAGTCACCAATAGATTGACACCTGTAAGCCGCCGTCAATAAATATTTCCTCTAAATAGATTTGATGACTGTCGACTAACTATTGGCCAACAGTCAGGTTATGGGAGTTGCTGTTCTTCACTTTTACCTGTATGCATGAGTCCCCTTCTTTGAATAATCAATTAAATAAATAAAAAATCAAGCACATTGCTTTGCCCTTATTATCACTTGAAATACCTTTTACAGTCAAACAAGGTCAAGTATATATACATGTACTCTTCAATATTTTATTGATCCATAAAGCCTGGTTTTCACTCGTGACACAAGCACAAGTGCAAGCACACTTGGCTTATTGCTATGTGATAACAAACATTGGACAGATATGGCCAGACGCAGTAAATTTCCTTGTGCTTATGCCATAATTGTTTCATTTTCACATGGCATAAGGCGAACGCAAGCACAAGAAATAAAGGAAAAATTCTGATCCTTGAGCCAGTGTTTGTGTCTATACACGCATCATGGCTGTTTTCATGGTGAACTGAGACCTGTTATGCTTGTGCTTGACTCGCTTGAGAAAACCAGGCTTTATAATCTCATCATTATGCTGCAATAATTATTATAACTATTGTGAATGACAATATTATTACCTCAGTAGCTGTGGCTGCACAAACATTATGCAGTCACAAACCAATTTTAAAACGATTGCCAGCAGAAAGTGACCACGGAAGATTTGAAACATTATTCTGGAAAGTGATGGTTTCTTTTTCTCCTTCTTCTCTTTCGTAGTGAACTTGACTTCTTCATGATCATCTGCATCATCTGCTTTCAGTTCAGCCTTTTCAAGATCTTCAGGCTCTGTTGTCTGTGATTTGGATACACCCCTGTCAAATTGTTATTTGAATACTTGAATAATGATGATGACGATGATGATGATGATGATGATGATGATGATGATGATGTAGATAGTGACTGTACAATAATAATTATAATATTTAACAATTATTCGCCGAAGGCAAAGTAATTATCGGTGAATATTCACAGAGACGAAGTCGAGGTGAATATTCACCGATAATCACTGAGCCTGAGGCGAATAATTGTTTTAGTATAAATACACAGGTGATTATTTCAAAAAAGAGAAAAAAAAAAACATTTCAACGTGAAATCATCTTCACTTACAGTGGCAAAACGACTACTGGCAGCCATTTTGTCCGTCGAGGTGATTAGCGGCTGATAATCCAAGATAGCGAGCCAATGAGAGCGCGCGATTTTGTATAATCACCTGTGTGTTTATACTAATATTATTTATTATTACACATCAATATGAATGATTGATGCTGATAATCATGGTGGTAGTGGCAATGATTAAGAGAAAGACTGACTATAATAATGTTAACTCAAAGCTTAATTAACAGACTTATAGCTCCAAAATCTTCATAATTTCTTTGGTTGAGGTTTGCTTGCCTTGTTGTTAGTAATAATTATTATTGGCAACCATCATATTATTCTGTGCAATAGATCATGAAAGATCTCAGAGTTTACACCCATCTTGTACCTGTAAGAATAAGAAAGCAAATACTCCACCTTTTCAAATGCAAAGCCGATAGTGTTTTTGCATAGCTTATTTCTCAAAAATAAAGCTCACATTGGTAAAAAAAAATACCAGGGCAATGTTCTTAAGTTCATTTCCAGTCAACTTGCAAAATTTGGGCTAGTTTTGAGTAAAACTGAAAATCGACCAAATTGTCACTTACTAGGTTTTTGGATCCAGCCCTTCAATTCCTAACTTACAAGAACCATCAGCAGAAAGCCTTTCTTGGCTTAAAACTTTTTTCCTCCTACGAGTGGTACCTGTATATTTTAATCTAACACCAGACGATTTGACTTGTCAATGGAAATAGCTACTAGCTCCTAATTTCACACCTGAGAAAGCTCTCAGCTTCCTTCCACTTCTGAATGAAAGGTGGGACTATTGTTGCAGCCTTGTTAGATTTATTAAGAGCCCACAAATCAGAATCTGTTAACGGCCTCTTGAAACCTGTGAAAATGAGCCTACCAAAAAAGAAAAACTTGAACCATAAAAATCACATTGATTGAAAAAGCGTGAACTACCACTTGCTAATAGTCTGTTCAATGACTATGCAGTTTGCCATGAACCATGTTTTTTCCACCTTAATTTATGTCGAAGAGCAACAAATTGAACTGGAAAAAGGAAGGGAACTTTATTTCTTTTTAAGAGTCTAGTCATTGTAACACTTGAGCATTAAATGGGGATACTGTAAATTGAAATCAACAAATTGATGCAAATAAAATCAAGTGTTGGTTTTTGGGGAGAGCGGAAAACCAAAGTACCCAGAGAAAAACCTCTCAGAGCAGAGTAGAGAACCAACAAACTCAACCCACATATGACGCTGAGATTGGGAATTGAACCCAAGCCACACTGGTGGGAAGCGAGTGTTCTCACCACCATCAGTACCCCTGCACCCCAAGGTAAAAACAAGGAGCTGTTTAATTAATAGTAACTTATAGTACGCTGGATTTTGTTTATAAAAAACCAGGAGTATTCAAGGAGTTTTCAAGAACCAGAAATTGAGTTTTCAGGGAGTCTTTATCAAAAGATTTCTATGCCATACATAGTGTTTCAGTGTTTTCTTTGCTGAAAAAGCCAACCTTGATATTCCTTACCACATCCTGCAAGTTAAGTGCATGCACGGGCATTTTAATTTTTGGTTCTAATGTTTCCCTAACAGTCAATTTTTGGCTCAATTTTTGAAAGGTCTATTTAACTTAGCATGATGCAATCACAACAATTTTCACCCAAGCAAAAATTCAAGGAGTTTTCAAGCAGTTTCCCACAAAATGCTTTTTTTCAAGGGCTTTTCAAGAGCCCTTGAAGTCCAAAATTAAATTCCAAGGCTTTTCAAGAACTTCAAGGAGTAGCACAAACCCTGAGTACAACCAAGAAAACAAGGTTTTTTTGTAGTACAGGTAATTATGATAATTGTCGCTCGATCTTATAATCAAGCAACAACAAAAAAGGCTCTACAGTAGAATATCATCTGCTCAAGATTGGCTGCGTGATCATGGCATGCCTTCACACAGTGAGTATCAGAGCTCTATGATAATGGATTTATCGGTTTGTAATAAGCTCAAATTATAACGCACACAATTTGATTGGTTCTCAGCTATGATCTATTAGAGGACAGAAACATAGCTGATGTCATCATCTCTATAGTCATATAAAACAAATAGCTTCCATATTGCCTAATGCATCTGTTCAGTAATAGATCACAAAAGACATCAAAATTAAGCCTTGTGTGCCACTTTTTCATTGTTCTTACCACATTTTTGATGTCATCTGTGATCTATTACTAAACAGATGCATTGCAACATGGAATCTATTTGTTAAATAAATTTATTATCATTTTAATATTTAGTATAATTAGGCCCCACTTCTTTATATCTTACAATTACCTCTATGTATGCTTCACAATTTTTACCTGTTGAGCCACCAAAAAGAAATCCTGAAGAATATATTTGTCGAATCTTCTGGGCAAGGCTTCTGCATGGGGTTGAAAGAGCAAACGGGCAAAAGCAAGTATTAAAATATAAACTACAACCCCTAAATGGAAGTGATTTTGCTTGCTTATAATGTACAAACTTGTGGGCTTTTCAAGACATATTAATTTGTATCATTATAAGATCTAAAAAAGCAAGAAACTGTTACATACTGTCTATTTCACATTACTTTACCATGCCATGTTCGAAGCTCATTCGGAAATTGGGAACCAGACTACAAAGTAGTCAATTACAAAGCTAATAATATACATGTACATGAAAAAATTACTCAATTCTGATTGGCTGAGAGCAGTGCAGTTCAAGTGTAATACACCAGTGCAAATTACACATTGAAATTCTGGATTATGATTGGCTAATAAGCAATAGGTTTTGGTCAAATCAAGCACGCACCCTGGATGGTGCAATATTTCCCTGATTGCATGATATGCGGATGTTTCTTCTCCTCAACCATCTCAAGTTTTTTCATGTACCAGTATATTATTAATTAATAAATAACCACATGATTTTTCTCATGCAGTTTAGAATAAAACCAAATTCCAGGCTAGCCCTATGGGCTCATGCAATTTTGGTAGTCTTTGAAAAAATTTACTCGTGCTTAATATTTATTCCAAATTGCACTCGAAATCATGTGATTACCCAAACAAATTAGACAACCAAACTGCAACTGCTTCATACTTGGCCTCTATCGTTTTAACATAACTCTGTGTAAAAGACAATCATCTGTTAACATTCTTCAATGCTGCTCTCGCTAAATCCCTGTACATACAAACCGATCAACAATATTTTACATTTATTTTGTCTTTCTCAGTCACTTTTAACTACAGTGCTATTTCGAATGCTGTTGAATCCTCAAATCATCAAAATATTTTGTTTGTGATGTCATGAACTTTGGATGGCAAACGGCTCATTAGGTGACGTTATGAAGTTTGATCTGGAAGAAGTTAGGAAGTTCATTTCAAAGTTTGCAATTATTTTGTCTAATTTAATTGTCCGTAATTGGTTACTTTGTAACCTAGTACCCAAATTCCCAACGAATTTGCAGCATGGCCACAGTGGTAAAGCAATGTTTGAAAGATGTACTGTAAAATGTATATTAACAGATGAATATTATTCGTTTATAATCAGACCTTCTGACAACAAAGAATGTTAAATGGTTATTAAGTAAATTTTACTTAATAAATTCCTCAGCTTTGCCAAGAATATTATAAGGTGTATATAATGCATGATATAATAAACAAGCAAAAATAAAAGGAGAGTGGAAGGAATTCACAACAGAATACATCAGTGAAATTATTGTTATTAATTTTGCTGTGACCTCTTTATTAAGGACTATATGATATTTAAATACACAATATTCAGTATTAACCCTTTATTCTGAAGTAGCCCATACATTATTCTACCCTGATTTCTTACTGACTAGTTCCATTACAAAGGGAATGTGCCACTAGTAGCTACAAGTGAGAGGAGGATTCTAAGATATGTACAACTTGACAAGCATGCACCTAGATAGAAACATACCCTAGTATTTGTGTCTTTCTTGACCGGTGCATCAGGGAAAAACTTTAAATCAACTGCATCATTCACAAGGCTTGCTGTTAGTTCTGAACCCTCATTTATCTCACTTAACCTTTAAATAAAGACATGGAGATTACAACAGAGTTAACTTCAGCTTCCATTCATTTGATACCAGCCTCGTAGCTGAAGGAGCTAATACGACGCTAATCCACTCACTGTTCTCCATGCCGGAGGAACTACCAAGATGGCAATCTGTAACGATGTTCTGGTTCTGTTTTTTTTTTTTGGTGCTTATTATTTTGGGGGTTTTCCGTGATGTTCCGGTGTTACTGGTTTTAGTACATGCCATCTTGATGGGAGGTAAATTATGTATTTTTATGAAATCTTTCAAGATTCATTAAGGTTTGACCTTCAACAAGAAGACATGCTATATTATAAATAAAGGTATACTATCCAAGGCACATGTGGATCATTGAGTTAGTCAACGATGGCTCAGCATACAGATCTTTGCGGAAATTTGTGAAATAAAAAAATTCTTTGGGCAATCTGCCTGAAATATTGCACCAAACACTGTTTGATTTCTTGTTTTTGAGATCATGTTAAAACACTACGCTACTTTATTGGAGGGTAGACCTGTGCCGTAAAGCTAGCAAGAGAGGAGGCAGTTCTCTCCTCAGCACTAAGGAGGTCACCATGGCAACCGAGCCACAGTAAAACACTCCTCATTAGAATTCTTTATAATTAGCATACAAGAAAAACAAACCGGGCCATTACAATAATTGTTTATATATTATGTAAACAATAGTAATGGCCAGGCTTGTTTTTCTTGTTTGCTAATATCTTCACCTCACATTTTGAACCTTTGTTTAGACTTCCGAGGGATACACTTTTTGTGGAATGTTTTTGAAGCCGTTCAAAAAGCTTGCTGCGCATGTTTTATCCGGTCTAAAAACACTTGGCTATGCCTTGTGTTTTTTAAGCGTGATAAATTACTCTTGCTCATATTTTAAACATTACATAACCCATTGAATCCTGAACTCCTCCTACTCACCCCTCATAATGACAAGTTAAAGTCGTCTTGCATTGGACAGAGTAAAATCTATCAAAGTTCAATGAGTTCAGCTGTTCATCAAGACCCAGGGTAGAGAGTCATAACATTGTTGTTGTTTGTTGTTGTTGTTATTATCATTATTATTATTATTATTATTATTATTATTATTATTATTTATTATTATATGGCTTGTGTTTGTAGCCGATATAACGCGCGCTCTTATTGGCTAATTGTGACTGAATTGTAGGGCATTATTCTCCTGTAATGCCCACGGGCCGATTACGGGCTTGCCAAAACAAAGCAAAAGGTAATTAAAAAGCTATACAATAAACTACTTACTAACCGAGCTAGTAGCTCGAGCCACACTGGGGAATATTGGCCCTCAGTCGTTTTTGTACGGACCTAGCGCTGCCACGACCTTGGGCCAATATTCCCCAGTACGGCCCTCGCGCTCGGTTAGTAAGAAGTTATTATTGTCATTTATTATTAGTAGTATTATTATCATCATTACACGAAGAAATAGAACAAACAGAGTAATGCTTACTGTTCATCAGTTAGATCATCCTTCAATGGGACCACACAATAGAGCTCTGGGAATGTAGCCTTTTTCTTCACCACCAAACTGTTTTACGTAGAGCCACCAATCCAAATCTCCACCAAGCAGATCAAACTTATCTCCTTTTTTTACTACCAACTGTGAAGACACATCTGGTGCTGCATCAACCACTTCTTCTTTTGCCTCGTCATTTTCATTTCTGGGTTTGTGTTCACTGACTGCTATCACAACCAAAGTCTTTTCATTTTCACCCATGTCAGTGGAATTATGGTTTCATCCCTAGCTCAATGCACTAAAATGAAAACAACAAAGCATGCCCTTTAATTGCACAGCCATCTCCATAGATCAGTAGCTCGAGCACTGGACTAGTGCATATAAATTTAATCCATGGTAAATTTACAGTGCAGGGATGGTGCAATGTGGTCTGGGTTCGATTGCCAGACTCGGCGTCATATGTGGGTTGAGTTTGTTGGTTCTCTACTCTTTACCGAGAGGTTTTTCTTGGGGAACTCCAGTTTTCCCCTCTACTCTAAAACCAAAATTTGATTTGATTTGCGTTGACTCATTAATTTCAATTTACAGTATCCCCAATTAGTGCTCCAGCACTAGAAGATTAGACACTAAAATAAAATTCCTTTTCTTTTCCTTTCCTCTCCATTCAAACACTGGTTTTCAAAGATGTGCAGAGGAAATTAGACAGAGTGCCAAGAAGAAAAATTAATGGAGATCAAAGATGAGTTTTGCTCAAGATAAAAACTAATCAGACCATAAAATTACCTTTTCAAGCTTTTTCAGATCACAATACCAAAAATAACATTGGATGTAAATAATTATACCCATCAACTGACAGACCCAACACCTGTGCATGTGAAACCTGTGTAATGACAGGTTGCTCACACCACTAATTAACTTGTTACATTCATGTTGAGCCCCTAAAAAAACTGTAGTGACTTTGCAAACCTCCAGTTTTACAGAATTTCCAACAATATCATGCCGTGAAAAGCACAGAGCAAAATAATTATTGCAAAGCAGAATGCTTTTCAAATGACAAGTGTTGGAATTGAAATTGAAATTGACGATCGCGAAATATATACAACTTGCCGCGCTGAAAACTAACATGGAGAAAACATTGAAAAAGCTTGCAAATATGAGTATCGTTGTACACAAATTGAACTTTACAATGTATTAACTTTTAAGCTTGCAAATTAAAGCAAAAAATTAAGCCAAAACATGGGTGCTAACATGGGCCAATGTCTCATATGCTAAGCATGCTCATGCATGCACGCGCTTTCAGTTTTTTTTTTTTTTTCATCCACAATGTACATGCATTGATTACTCTTACCTTCCTTCTTAAATTAAGACTTAGCATTATTACTTTAGATGTTAAGACACGATCAAGGAAGGTTCAACTTGAAACAAACCACCTCGACCATGTTGCAAATTTCCGACGGTTTCCGAAGTACCGAAGATGAGACGAGCGCCACCCATCGCAAATCACGCATGGATTGCATCGGCGGAAGGTCATCCCAGGCACAGATGAGGTCAACTGTTGTTGCCTCTTTCTAGCTCGGGTGGGAAGATCTTTTCCAGTCCATTCTGGTGGAGCTGATTCACCCAACATTGCATCCATTTTACTGAACTGAATCTGGGTGATCTCCTCTTCTTAGGTAAGCTATTTCCAGGTACTTTTCTTGAGTTCATGTGCACTGAGCTGTAGCGTCCAGCGTACGAAAAAATGGATTTACGGCAATTCCTCAATTTATTTTTATTGGTAAAGTAGTTTCTAACCAACGTTTACAGGCGTTTTCATTCTGCTCTTCGCAAACATCAAATTCAAACTGTTGTCAAATTGTTAAATGGCGTGCTTTGGTTTGACAGCGTTTTGACAACTTGCACAACTGCTTGTGACCTCAGCTCTGACTTTCCGGTTAAATGGTTTCACGTAAATGCATTATGTGTCACGTTTATTGCATGCATGAATTCAAAATGAATATTGAATTATTCTCTCTTGTAGTTACATGAACTTTTTTTTTTGTATCATTGCAATATTTTGTCCGTCAAATAGCCGAGCAAGTTCTGAAAGTAGCTTTTGGCGCCTTGAACAACGCCGGTTTTTCGGCAAATATGCAGCCCTTGCTTAATTATATTATATCAGTTATCCTATTTTTAACCACGGATTTAGTGTTAGTGTAATTTTGGTAATTTCATCAAGCTTTTGGGATTCAGGGGAGAAATGCTTTTTGAGGCCAAATTTTGGTGTGACAGTAGACCTTTTCACTGTTTCTGGCGCCATCTTGGTTGGGGGGCAAACGCAGCTCAAGTTTATGAAATCAGAATCAGAATCGCAAAGCCGGCTAGCCTTCAAAATGATTAGAATTCACAAACGTAAACTATGTTATTGAACAATAAGGAATTAGCTATTTCCTGCTATCTATTGAATTTCATCACACTTCATGGAAAATTGTGAGAGATCTATGTCTGAAAAGTACAATTTGCAAAATTATAATAAATCCACAACGCAAACAATAATGTTATTCATGAGGACAGAAATTATTGAATAATGAAAGGATTAATAAAATTCTGGTATGAGTATGCAGAAAAAGTGTAACTGATTATGCCTTTAAATTTGGTAAAATTGTTAGATACATTTGTATGATATCGGGTTTTGATGGAAAAATCATAAAATAATATTGCAATTGAAGCTCTCAAGCTGTGTGAAGGGTTTGTCATTGGTTTTAAAATGTTTCTCCGGAAAAGGGCAGCTTTTAGTATAAATTTGATTTGCAAGCAGTAAATATTTAAGGAGGATTTTGGAATCACCTGCCCCTCAAAAGCAGCTTCTTAATCGGTACTTTCAGTTTTTGATTTAATTTTTAATTTTTTGAGAAGCTAAAAAGGTTAGGTTAAAAGGACTGTTTAGAGAGTTTGTTCACAATAAAAGACTTAGCTGTCTTTCAAAATTAAACCAAGTGCAATTTAAAAAAAATTGTGTAACGATACAATTTAGTTACTTTATGAAAGGATTAAAGAGATTATATGCCAAACGAAAGCTAGCTTTTGTCGTTTGTTTGCCAGCAAGCTATTTTGCATTTAAACCACAAACTTGCTGTTAAATGTGTAACAATATTTTTGCATTCTCAGCTGTCCAGGTATTGTGTAAGTTCAGTTAAATTAAATGTGCTACATTTGTGAATTTTGACGTTGATCTTCAAAAGGCAGGATTTCTTTAATAAGGACAGAAATTTTCCATTTCAGGAATTATGGCTATTTAACAATTATTCGCCGAAGGCGAAGTGATCATCGGTGAATATTCACCGAGAATCACTGAGCCTGAGGCGATTAATTGTTTTAGTATAAATACACAGGTGATTATTTCAAAAAAGAGAAAAAGAAACATTTCAACGTGAAATCATCTTCACTTACAACAGTGGCAAAACGACTACTGGCAGCCATTTTGTCCGTCGAGGTGATTATCGGCTGATAATCTGAGATAGCGAGCCAATGAGAGCGCACGATTTTGTATAATCACCTGTGTATTTATACTAATGATAATTATTGCAGGTTGCTGCCAGATCAGGGGGGATGCAATGCAAAATGGTGAGACAACCCAAACCCTGTTTTCTGCAGTCTGTATTATTTACAATGAGCACTTGTGTAATTTTTTCAGATGATGACAGACAATAAAGCTGAACTTGGAGCTTTGCATCTTCAGGAAATGTATGAAGTCAATGGAAATCCTAACGATGTGAGTGAAGAGAAAATAATATTATTGTGGATCATGTGCCAAAGCCAATGCAACCTTGAGTAACGTCACCTTTTTGCCATTGTGGCAAACAGGATTGCGGCGTCAACAGGCTTTGAGTCCATGACACATCCTGTTGAATCCACCTGAATTTTTCATGCAGGTAAAGAAAAACCGTGGACACGTTTATGAAAACGTACTAATGTTCTTCTATTCATGGACAATAATATTATCCCAAGAGATCTTTTAGAAAAATTATATGCTTAAAATATATGTGTGATGCTATTAAATAGCATTAGAAAACAGTCCTAAGAAAATATGCACGCTGATTGGTTAAAAATCGTGTTTCAATAACTTGATAGAGACAGAACTAGCACGAGCTGTTGACGTAGTGATGGCGCGAGGAAAGAGAATTTGTATTTTGATAATTAGAGTTAACAAGTTGTTTTCCTTTTTCTCATTGCGTTGTTTTCTAAAATAAATAAAAAACATGTACTCCGTGTTTCTATCGAGTTATAAATTTAAAACACTCATGAAAGTTTGGGAGAACTGGCCTGTGGCTTGTTCCCACAGCGTTTCTCGTTCTCCCAAACTTTCATTCGTGTTTCTATAACTCGATAGAAACACAGTACATGTTTTCTATTTGTTAATTATACTCTCTATTGTGCTTAAACCATTGACTCCTAAACTGTCCCCCCCCCCTCCCCCCAATTAACGAGTAAAATCGTCTTGAGTTAGACAGAGTAAAATCTATCAAATCCGGCCCACTCCCAGGGCTCAATTGTTTAAGCTGATACTGCACTTACAAATAACAAATGTTAGAGTAACATGCTTGGATTTGGTTGTAGTATGGAAAAAAGAAGACTGATAAAGCAGATGCAAGACCTTTTGTCAAACAAGCCCATGGAGAATCTACTGCTGGAAAGGACAGCAAGGGCAAGAAGAAGGAAAAGAAGGATAAGTTGGAAGATCTCAAGCAAGAACTCGAAATGGTATATAAGCGGCAGATTTTTTGCCTGTTTATTACTCTCATCAATATGAACTACTTTATAGAAAAATATTCCAAGGTGTCATAAAGTACCCATGAAACCAATGCATTCAGTCTAGTATGGGATTTAAGGTTAAAAAACTCAGTTTCATATTGCAACATGGAGTCTGAAGTTCAAATTTCAATTGGCAGTCTTGTTCTTGGTACTGCTGTCAATCACCATGCATAGATATCAATCATTGAATGGGTTGAAGGGTAAGATTCAGCTTATGATTGGTCGATTTTAATCCAATATTATTCAATTTCTGTTTTAACAGTCTACTTATTGTCACAGAAAATGAGATTAACAGCATTGACAAATGAAACCAGAATTTAAACTTTTTGGTCCCATTGACATATATGAAAGGGACAATCAAGTATCATGGTTTTGCAGAATTTAAGAAAAAAAAACACAAGAAACCTATTTATGCACTTTCAATTGTTGAGAAACTGAGGGAAGGTCCAATGGTGAATAAACTTGTAGTCATTGGTCTGATAATTTGTCAAAATAGATTTGTGCATTTACTTTTGTTTGCAGGAGTGGCATAAAATTCCACTACCTGAGCTCGAGAGGAAACTTGGTACCTCAATAACTAGGGTAAGATGTATTTAGGGTTTTAATGAAACACTTGCAAAAACTCCACAGGTGAGCATTGTGTTCACAAATTTCTTGGTTGAAATTTCCTTCAAACCCTTCAAGAAATGTTTGATACTGCTGACCTGTATTGGTAAATCAAGCCTACAATCTAGTTTTAGTGGCATAATAGTTCTTGTTGAATTGTTTAAGGTCAACTTTTATTTTGAATGAAAAAAAAAAAAGTTTCATTTTGTTTTTATCAGGGTCACACTCAAAAAGAAGCAAATGAACTCTATGAACGGGATGGTCCCAATTGCCTGACTCCTCCACCCACCACCCCTGAGTGGGTGAAATTCTGTAGACAATTATTCAGCGGATTTGCCATGTTGCTTTGGATTGGCGCTATTCTCTGTTTTGTCACCTACATCATTAAAGTTTCCTCTATAGATGAACCAGACATGGATGATGTAAGCTTTTTTATTAATGACACCTAGTAGCGTTTAGGGTTTGGAGTGGACACCTGCTTAATTTTTTTCCATTGATTTAAAGAGCCTTTTTTCATGGTTTGACAAAGATCCTTGGAGAATATCTTTGATGGGGAATCAATGTTTTGCTTGGTTAACATGTAGGAATTTGTTCATAGTTGGTACCTGTTACTAAGATTATTATTGTTTTCTTGAGATTAATACAAATATCTTCTATCCATTGGTATAAAGGTAGTTTACTTGGTGCTAGGATGGTCCTAGCTCTATGGCCAAAAACAAAAGTTTCTATCATGGCCACCCATGAGATTTCCCAGTCAGGCTTCAATCTTGAAGTCCAATTTGTGTTTCTTTACAGCTCTATCTTGGAATTGTCCTTGCTACTGTTGTTATAATCACTGGATGTTTCTCATATTACCAGGTGAGATCAAGCATTGTCTGTGACGTTTTTAGTTTTTTCAAAGAGGCAATTAATTTGTTTTTAGCTATGCCACTTGTAGTCATTTTACCGATTGATGTTTGTTATTTTGAGTTAAGGAGGCCAAGAGCTCAAAAATCATGGAGAGTTTCAAGAAAATGGTCCCACAGGTATTCTCAATCTAAATGCTGTAACAGTTACTTGTGGTAAGGAGTATTTACTATTAGTGACCTGGTTAGCCATGTCACTACTAGTCTTAGGATTCTTTCCTTTGTCAGAACTGGCTGGCCAGACCTGTCAGTTTGCAAAGAAATGCAACAATTTGCAGGAACACTTGCTTGATAATCCCTCACATTCTTCTGGAGGAGTATTTATCATCCTCAAAAGTGTGTTAATTTGAAGGCAGAGTAGAGTTAGTCCTTCCAAATGCCCAGTCTGGCCGGTCTGTTCTGTCAAATGGAAAGCGTCCTTAGAGTCATATTTGTTAAATGTACATTAATTTGAAATAAGTTGAAGTGTTTTTTTCAGAGTTCATGTGCTATATTGCTTGCCCAGGAAGAGCACATGGTTCTCCTTCATCTGTGAAAGAAAACTGATTCTGTGATTAAGTCATCTTATACAGTCCAAGATTTTGAATTTCTACAACCAATTAATTGCACATAGATCTGAAGGTTGGGAGTCAAAGGCCTGACTCTACTGTCATAGTAGAAATCCCTAGGGAATGGTAGAAAACCAGCACAAGCTGACAACCTGCTTATGAGAACAACCTGGCTGTGAATTATTGTGCTGTCCACATTGGTGGGAACAAGCACTCTCAACACAATGCTATCCCTGCCCCAGGAGTCTTCAACATCAAGTGATTCCCATTTGCCACCCATCTAGGAATAAATTCTCCTAACAGGACTTAATAGGGAGTTTAAGATCTACGACGCGACGGCAACGAAAACGTCACAAATTTTGCATATTTAATGAGCAAAAACAATAGCTTTGCACGCTGTGCACGTGCATATTTCATTTTTGTACATTTCTTTCACGTTTTCGGCAAATCTACGACGTGAAATGACCAATTCTCAAGTTTTACGGAGAACGTGAACAAAAGGCAGCAAATTTGAATTTTCTGTCGTAGATTCAATGCCTACCTCCTAATTCAGTTCCTGGAGAGTTACACTTGTTTTTAGAAGTTAGACAAGCCGACATAAGGACGAAAAAGATTAATAAACCTGAACTTTCAATTTTAAATGACGTTTTCGTTACCGTCGCGTCGCAGATCTTAAACTCCCTTATTTTGGTGAACAGACTTAAACAAGTGTTTTTCCAGTTGGTCCTTTCATAAAACAAGAAGTTTACCTTCCTAAACTTACCAGTGCTTTCTTTATAGAATCATTAACAGATCCTTTTTCCTTTTTCATCTTAAGGAGGCCACTGTTTTGCGTGATGGTGAAAAGCATACCCTACATGCAGAAAAGCTTGTCATGGGGGATATCATCTTTGTCAAATTTGGCGACAGAATACCAGCAGATATTCGGGTGATAGAGGCCCGTGGATTTAAGGTAACAGATCAGGAGATCTTTTGCTAATGTCAGGACACCCCCAGATGACAAGTAAAATCATCTGGCATTAGGCAGGAGTCAGTGGGTTTTTAAAAAAACTATATTGATTTTATCATTTTGTCTCTTAGGTCGATAACTCGTCCCTGACTGGTGAATCAGAACCACAAATGCGCACCCCAGAATTTTCTCATGACAACCCACTGGAGACAAAGAACTTGGCATTTTTCTCGACAAATGCAGTGGAAGGAACCGGTACAGGAATTGTTGTACAGATAGGGGACAGTACTGTGATGGGACGCATAGCAAACTTGGCCAGTGGATTAGGCTCAGGGAAAACTCCTATTGCTATCGAAATTGAACATTTTATACACATCATCACTGGTGTTGCTGTTACCCTTGGCGTGACCTTTTTTATTCTATCCTTGATTCTTGGTTATCCCTGGTTGACTGCTGTGCTCTTCTTAATTGGTATCATTGTTGCCAATGTGCCCGAGGGACTTCTTGCTACTGTTACGGTAATCGTGATCTTGAGTACATGTGATATTAGGGAGCTTTAACAACGGCAAAGGCAGCAAGAACGTCACAAATTTGCATATTAATTTTAGTGCGCAAAAATAATAGCTTTGCACACCCTGCACAAGCGTTTTTCACTTTTGTCCATTTCTTTGCCGTTGTCAGCAAAACAACATCGTGAAATAGCCAAATTTGAGGTTTGATCAAGGACGTCAGCACTTGAGGATAAATTTTCATTTCTCCCCTTAATTAAGTGCTGTTCCGACGAGTGTATTTTTTGAGGAACTACCACACTGTTGTCATATTAAAAAGGTTGAAATAGTCACGTAGGGATTATAATAATGCAAATTTATATTTTGAGATGATGTTCTTGTTGCCGTCGCTGTTGTCGTTGCTTAAGCTCCCTTTGATTCTTCTCAGTCACAACTGGCAGCCAAGCCATACCGACAACTCAGCATGCAGGCCTTTACTAGCACAACCAAAGTGAAATAACTAAACCTTATTGTGAATCGTAAGTTACCTGTATTCAGTACACTCAGTAAATGGAATGTGATAAACTTGCCAAAATAAGCTATGAAGCTGCACTGAAAATACTCATAAAGGGTGGGGTTATAGGGGCAGGTCAGGCAATGGCAGATGGCAAAAAACAGACGGAGCCGCCAAATAACCATGTGACCTGAAGACACCCCACAAAGCTGACGCCATTCCTCCAGCTGTATGTGAGAAAACATTTTCTGCTTTATTTGTTCCTGACAGCCGGTGGAAAAACTCACATTCTTGCCAAATTTGTGAGAAAGGAAATGGCGAATCTCTCAATCTTTGTTGGATTAATATTCACCATCAACTTTAAAATACATAGTTGCATAGTATCATTATGTATAATAAGACCCTATTAAAGGTTAACATAAATAACTGGTTGTTAGAGTTTCAGTGAAGGCAAAGATCTTTGACTTGATTTTAAAAGCGTCTTGTTGATAGTTATAGTTACTTAAGTTATCAATACAGTTTTAATCTAACTTTTCTTTCACAGATCATGCATTGTTCTTAAATTACATTCAAGTGTGCTTTAAGTCAGGGAACTTAGATAATGTTTGAACTGAGAGGTTAACTCTGGTGGTTTTTGTGTCCACTGTCAAGGTCTGTTTAACACTGACAGCTAAACGCATGGCTGCCAAGAACTGTTTAGTCAAGAACTTGGAGTCAGTCGAGACCCTTGGAAGTACATCAACCATCTGCTCTGACAAGACAGGAACACTGACGCAGAACAGGATGACTGTGGGTGTGTTGACTTGATCGAATGCCAAAATGTCCATCAATAAATTATTTTCTCTTTATGCCAATTGGCCTCACTTGTCAAAATAGACATCTCTTGCTTAAAAACAGCTTAATCAAATGTCTATGCCCCTGAAGTTTTCCTGTAGTCAACCCTTTCTAAAGCGAGCATTACACACGTTTGTCCATTATCTTGTTATTGAAACAGAATCATCTCTCTCAAGTTTCCACCTTGGGGACCAGCTCCGGCTGCCTCCTTCAGAGAGGTGTTGGCCACATAGACAGATGATACTTTTTTTTTTCTTCTACAGCTCACATGTGGTTTAATGATAAAATTTTTGAAGCTGATACAACAGAGGATCAATCAGGAACCCCTATGGAGAAGGTAGACTTTTTATTAATTAAAACCCTTTATCCATCCCAACACTTTTTGGGCTTAAAATAATAATAAATAAATCAAACTTATATTGCACATGTAGCATACAAATATGTTCATGTCGGCATTACAAATATGGAAACAGGGTAAGAATAAGAAAGAATAACATCGGCATGACTCAACAAATATAAAATAGATACCGTGTTGAGAAAGAAAAGGCTGTAGGACCCATTAGACTCAACGTGGGTAACTTTGCAAATCCCAAAAAAAGAATACTTTTATCTAACGCTGTAACATTTTAGAAGTAT
>OX421454.1:2350816-2433316 GCA_949126865.1 Montipora capitata | reverse complement strand
TATAAGTTCCCTGTGGGACGAGACACTATTCGAGAAGGGTAGAGGACAGAGTCCCCAATGTTTTGTCCCCGGTGGCTGTCCTTTGTGAGTACATGGGTGGTGTGGGTATTGCAGGTTCACATCAGCTGAACAGCTGCCAAAACTTCAACCCAGCTCAAACAAACAAATATGAAACAAACATTACAAGTTTGGGGAAGGGAGATTCAAATCTTAATGAATTCCGAATTAACTGATGTGGGAAAGTGGAGATTCGGCGAGGTGTCTGAGATGTCAGAAGGGGGGAGGAGGGGGGGGGGGCGTTGCTACTTACAACCACTTTTTATACGAAGGCCCTTTTTACAGTGAGAACATCCTGCCAGCAACTGAGCCAAGAGCTCCCGAAGAAGAATAGCACACATTGCGCTGATGAACAGCAAAGTGTTGGGAAATTAGGGTACAACTTCAAAACACCCCTCAAAATCCTCATCCTTCCTGACACAACGTTTGAAATGCACCCTCCAATCACTGATTATGAGAAAGAATGTTAAATTGTAATGAAGCTACAAGAGACTAATTATTGCAGGCGCCTCTTGTCATTAACTCCATTTGATCTCCTTCAATTGCATGGACCAACAGGAAAAGAAGACTCAATACAGTCTCGCTGATAAAGAATGATGTTTCCTTTTCAGGACGTTTGATCTTTGATAACCTAAAGAAGTCCATCGCTTACACACTGACCAGTAACATTCCTGAGATCACACCCTTCCTCATGTTCATCATAATCGGCATCCCTCAGCCCCTGGGTATCGTCACCATTCTTTGCATTGACTTGGGAACCGACATGGTGAGTATTAAATCTCTTTTGTCGTTGAACATTTAGCTCTATTTCCACCCAAAAGCATTTAAAGCAAGAAACAATAGCATTGACTATGACTAGTTGAGCTATTGAGCAATGAGAGTGCGCGTACTTTCCTAATTATTTTATAAACAACAATAGGTTTAATTATTAAAAACAATAGGTCTGCACGCCCTGCGCGTGCGTTTTACATTTTGATACATTTCTTTGCCGTTCTTCTTCTTGTTCTTGTTCTTCTTGTTCTTCTTCTTCTTCTTCTTACCGTGCGGCCCATTTCCTTCTCTTAAGCACGCGCGTTTTTGAGACGCGGACGGCTCCAGTTGCCGTCCACGTCTTAAAAACGCGCCTGCTTAAGCTCCCTGTTGTCAGCACGTGAACGGCTAAGAAATGTAAATGTAAAACGCACGTGCGGAGCGTGCAAAGACATTTTTTTTTGTTCATTTAACCTATTGTTTTGTAAGGGCGTTCTCGTAGCCGTCGTTGTCAATCTCTAGGGACACAGATAACATGCTGGGAGCTAATGAGAAATCTTTTGTTTTTGTCCACCAACATGGCGGCGATGACGTAACATAAAAACCAGCTGTTGATAGTTTGCTGTGACGTCACGGCGGCCATGTTGGTGTCTGAACAATGCAGTAAAATGTCTTTTGGGAACTTGACTCTATTATTATGCTAAACTTGTGTGGCCACTTTTTATTGTTTTTGTACACCAACATGGCCGTCTCATTACGTGGATGCAAACCAAGAATTGGTGTCTTCGGGAATTGAACTGAAAGAAAAAGAATTATTTTGGGGTTACGAACTTTGCAGCTGATCACGTAAATGAATATAAAGAATACCTTGAGTATGGTGTGATTTTTTGTCTTTGAAGGACACTGCATGATCTGGCCATGTACAAAACTAACATTATAGACCATGGAAATGAGAATTCTATTCTATAGCTTATGTCCTGTCAGCTCGAGTTAATAGTTTTATCATAATAATAACAATAATCACCTTCACCGTCATCATCACTTAGGATGCGTGCGATTGACCGTATTCCGGAATAGGAATACATAGAATAGAACTTAGAAATCCTTCGTTTTTGCGGACATTCACGTTTAAACTGCCAAACACCGGCTAAAATGCTATTTTAAACATCTCTTTATTTTCCTCGTTGCTTCAAAACGCCAAACATACCGTTTTAATTCATCACTCTATGTATTCTTAGCTTATTCCGGCCGGAATAGGGTCAATCGAACGCACCCTTAGTAAGGTCTCCGGCAATCTTGTTTAGCTTAGCACAAGTGATGTACTAATTGTGCAGACTGTAAATCAAACCAAACCAGGAAATTGAGGCAGATTGAATCAAATGTGGGTTTTTCAGGAGGGGGAAACCGGAGTGCCCGGAGAAAACATCTCGGAGCAGAGAAGGCAACCAACAAACTCAACCCGCATAGAACGTTGAATCCGGGAATCCTACCCGGGCCCTGCTCCCGTCTGACCTTGTAGCTCAGTTGGTAGAGCAGCCTGATCTAACCCAAAGGTCGTGGGTTCAATTCCCACCCTGGTCAGAGTTTTTCTCTGTCCTTATGTGGGCCCATTTCCATTAGTAGGGCTTACGCTCACATGGTTCATATGGGGTAGAGACTTAGCAATTCACGTTACACTCTAATCAGTTAAGTTTGTTCACATTGGTGAAAGTCGACTGCTTTCATCACCACTGCACCAACCCAGCTCCCCCGGGGATTATTTCATGGTTTTTTCTCGATCTTTGAATAGTTATTGTGAAGAAAATTTGGTGATCTAGGAAGCAAGGATGGCACAGTCGCTTAGTGCGTGGCCTCGGTGCAAAAGGTACCGAGTTCGATCCCTGGATCACACATCCTTGTTTCGACTTCTTTCCTTTCAGTGATTCAGCCTCTTTTATTCATCAGGTCCCTGCTATTTCATTGGCTTATGAAAAAGCAGAAAGTGATATCATGAAACGAAAACCACGGGACCCCTTACGTGACAAATTGGTTAATGAAAGGTAAATAAGCTCATTCTTAGACCACTTGTAGTTGTGGTCCATGTTTTTTCTACAATTGACCACCAGTTGATAAAGAAAATATTATAGAGCTTTAGATTCTAGGACGAGAAAGACTGCGAGTACGAGATTTTCTCATAGAACAAGGGAGAGCGCGCGCAAAGCAGCGACATTTTGCGGGGAAAACGTGATGCTGTCGTCATTTTAGTACGAGCTTTTGCAAAAGTGTTGTCGTGTCAAAACAAGTCACGGCAACAGGGTAGCAGTTTTGGCATTTTTTGATCAGGAAAAGGCTCAGTTACCAGCAATAAGAATAACTGAGCAGCCTATGCTGTTAACAAAGAGTAAGATTAGTCTTCCGGGTTGTAAATTTTCTGAGTATTTTCGCTAAAAACGAGCAGTCAAATCTCGTACTCGTTCTTGTCCTCGTCCTAGAACTAAAGGTACATGAAGACCCATTTAAGGTACTCGCCCAATAGCTGTGAATGAAGTATGTGTTTTAAGTGTCATCTGTTCAATCTACCTATGTTTGTCAACTCATTTGGCACAACTGGGGTCACTTTCTACTCGACCAAAACTTTCTAAAAACCGGGGTAGGAAGCGAATGGAACGGAATCATTTTTGGAAAATTTGGGTATTCTGTACCTCGCGAAGCGGTCATGGATTTCCGGAATCCTTGAACAAGAGTTCTGCTTGATATCCGATTTTGAGATCTTGGTGGTAGGTTGATCCGTTCTCTTCTTTGGCAACGTGCTGTGTTGGCTCGAGCGAAAATTCGATTTGTTTCTTTACAGATTGATTGCCATGGCTTACGGACAAATCGGCTTTATACAGGTACTGAAAACGGTTGTTCTTAATAATAATAATAATAATAATAATAATAATAATAATAATAATAATAATAATAATAATGTATTTATACACGTAACACCAACGCCATCGTCAAGTAAGAGTCTCTAATCGCACATTGCCGGAATATTGCCCGAACTAGTCATTTGTCTTCTGTTACGGGAGCAGTCTTACAATCCTCAACGAAAACTTCGCTCAAGGGGATTTTCAAGGAAAGACTCTAGTGTTTGCGCAACTTATGATACTAATTTCAGCAAATGTCGAAAAGTCGTTGCTTCTCAGGTTTGTTTGTTTTTTTTCAAGAGTACTTTTAATTTTTGATAGCTGAATTTTCGGTGGCTTCTGTCCACCTTCATCAAAGCTACGACGATCTTTATTTCTCAGGTTTGTTAAGTCCTTTCCTTTTAACTTGTAAAATGAACCTAATTTTTTCGTATGATGGGGTGTTTCGTCACCAGGCCTTAGGAGGTTTTTTCACCTACTTTGTCATCATGGCAGAGAATGGATTCTTTCCCACTCGATTGATTGGAATCAGAGCAGAATGGGAAGACTCAAGTAATCAGGTTGTCGAGGACAGCTATGGCCAAGAGTGGGTCAGTAATTAGTGTTGCTTGGCTTAGCGAATTTTACAAATGATGACTGTACATTTATTTCAATTTACGAATCAGAAACGTCAAGCAAATGCTTAAAACACGGGAACCCGGCGTAGCTAATCGAACGTTCGGTAATCGAACCCAATCGCTCGATTGGGTTCGGTAATCGAACTTAATCGAACTCACAAAAACATTTTGCCAATCGAACGCAATCGAACGGTCCAACAATCGAACATAATCGAACACCACAACAATCAGAAACACGAACCAGTTTCATCTGGTCACACTTGCTCTCACACTTGCTCCTCTAGGCAGATTGGTTGTATTCCGATTGGCTGATAAAATAGTGCGCGATTTTTATTTCTCAATCACCCGAACAACAACGTGGTACAAAACCGAAATTATAGTGCAGCTGTTGTTGTGATGTGAGATGAAAAAAAATTTGGTTTTTTACCGGTTTACAACCATGTTGAATATCACACTGCGTTGAGGCCGAGAAAACGTTGGGAAGATTGACATGGTATTGTTGTTTTACAGACTTACGTTCAACGCAAAACTTTGGAGTACACATGTCATACAGCCTTTTTTGTCAGCATTGTGGTAGTCCAGTGGGCAGATTTGATCATCTGCAAGACGCGGAAAAACTCCATTTTGCAACAGAAAATGACGTAAGTGCAGTCATTCCATGATATTTTTGGAACAGTCGGAAGGATAAAAATGCTTTAGTTCTGTGAAACGCTGAGTCCAATGTAAATGTGGGATGAGTTTATTGGTTCTCTACACTTCTCCAAAGTTTTTCTGTCGTAGCTTGAGATGATTTGAGTCGCTGAGTCTTGTAGTCTGTTCCGTTGTTAAAGTACTTGTACTCGGGTATAGAGGCCTTGAGACTTGACTCGGAGATGCTCGGAACAACAACAACTTTTATTCTACCCACATATCATTACAAAATATTTTACATTGGATAGAATTAAATAGATAAAACTGTATTGATTGATATTTGGGTCGGGATACAGACGCATACCTTACACACACAACAAAAATCTACCACAAAAACAATGGCTATATAATACGCTCAAACCGGTTTCGACAATTTCGAGATGTCTCATTAGAAGGATTAACTCAAAAACATTGTTTCGCTTAAGGAGGCTCGAAAGGGTTTTTCGTTGCTACAGTGTTTGTGAAACGATGAAGGATACCAAAGAAGGATATTTCATAGTGTTGGCAAACTATAAATATCTTTGCAACTCTATTGTTGGGTAATACTTTAAAGGTACTTATGACGTCGTGTCGGTTACCATGGCAACACGCCAGGTCCACAAAAAAGCCCTCTAGATTTCAGTTTTTGAAAATTATCTGAAAAACTAAGTGGGTGTGCTACCGTTTTTATTTCTTTGTTGGAAATCTCCCTAAATAGATTTTGCATTAGATTCGGCAAATATAAAATGTGACGTCTAAAACGGGCCTAACTTATTAGAGATTATGACAAAAAGTTATTTAGTAGAATTTAAGATACATCGAAAAATGGCGTGTTATAGTTTGCAGAAAATTGTACTAGATAACTTTCCCCGAAACTTTTTTATTTGAAGTGCCGAGCAGAATTTCTAGATAAAGACAATTTTTTTACGCAGGTTTTATTTCTGGTTTGCGCGATTTTACGCCGTATTTTCACTTCCGTTGTGTTGCGCACGATCGTTTTCATAGGAATTTGATTCATTCAGCTGACGTGGTCGCTGACGTGTGTTTCTTAATTATGGCGTTTGTAGGTTACGTGCGCGCACAGCTAAAAACCCTTTCGAGCCTCCTTAACGGCAATATTATGGTACCATATGAAACCCCAATAATTGCTTAACAAGATGCACTTATTAATTGATGTGACGTAATAAATTATTGTGGCAATAAAATAACCATCTGAAAACGCCTTTCGGTGCCCCCCATTTTTTTATTGCTGAAAAGTGATTAGCGGGCTAAGGGCGCTTTCCATTTGACCGAACTGACCAGCCAGACCGGGCATTTGAAAGGAATAACTCTACAACGCCTTCAATATAACACACTTGGAGGATGATATATACTCCTCCGGAACAATGCGAGGAGTTTTCGTGCAAGTGTTCCTTCAAATTGTTGCATTTTCTTTGCAAACTGACGGGTCTGGCCGGCCAGTTCTGACAAAAGGAAAGCGCCCTAAGATGAAACTCTCTGCAAAGTTTAAACAAATTCTCTGGAGCGGATTCAGAGCCACCTCAAAATTTTCCAGTTGTGAAGGTTGCTATGAATCTGCTGCAGAGAATTTATTTAAACATTGCAGAGAGTTTTATGTTAGTGTGCTAATCGCTCTCCAGCAATATACAATGGGGGTCACCGAGTTCGTTTTTGAGATATAAGCGCCTAAAGACAAAATATAGGGCGTTTTAGATGGTTCTTTTGTTGCCGTGGTAACCTGTTGCATCACATTACTGAGTGGGTCTTGTTAAGCACTTATTGGAACAAAGGAGACTTTTGTCTGATTGGCTGTTGAAAATTGTAGTATCCAGTTTTCCAACCGCGCGCTCTGATGTAAACAAAAATGGCTTTCGAAGCGGTGATTCCAACCTGTGCTTCTTCGATCGTTCTATATAGCTTGAGTCAGTTGAAGGTGGTCATTTAAACTTTAAGTGACATGGAAAGATTCTGCAAGGGGCATTTTAGTCGGCGGGAATTTTTCTTTCCTTACACTTTTTGTAAGCAGTCCTTTTAATTTGCTCGGGGAAGCAACGCCTCTGAAGTTTCTTCGAGTCAGCTTTTATACTTTTTAGCTTTATTTCTCCATATAAGTGATTGTATGCGAACAAATGCTCAAAGTGCGAAAAGACACGAGCAAAGGCCAGATTCCTTTGTTGCGAAGGGAGTACTATTTAACGTGGTTGCGAAATACATCCCTCGAGCTCGCAGGCTTCGATTTATCCAACTTGAATGCAGCGCTGGAAGGAAGTATGTCACTTCATTCATCAGTTTCTTTCAGTGATCGTTTAGAGTTATGAGATGACCTCAGTCCTTTTAAAGAACATTTTATCTCAACAGATTTAATACCAGCCGCGCCACCTCTATGTTGTGTATCTGTGTCTGAGGCCAATCTGGTTCACTGCATTTATCTCAAGATACACTACCTTAAAAATTTCAAGAACTCTCATTTAACGGAACCAAAACATCATTCTTAGTTACATCAAGTGATCATGAAGGCATGCTTGATAATATATGCTAAAATGAGTCAACAATGAAGTTCCAGTTTATTACTTTATTGGATAATTCTGTCCTTGATCTATGGTAACTCCATCAAGTCTAGCCATAGCAATTATTCATTGTTTCATCATTTATGCTACCAGCGAATTATTCAAAAGTGATGTTGATGTTCTTAGGAAATCTATACAATAGTGAGGAATGATGTGGTCACTGCCATCAGACTTGTAGGTTGTACTGGAATGAAATTTTGTGAATGAGTTCTATTTGGGGAGGTAAAAATTTCACTTGACCATTTGTAGATGTAAATTACACCCACATTAAATGCACTATTAAAATAGTGCATTTAATGTGGGATGTCTGGAAATACATAAACCAGGGCTTGTCTTCTGTGCAATGTTTAAATTTAAAAGGGCAATTCAAGGCAAAGCAGACTTTGTGATAGAACTCTGATACAATATTAACTACTTATAAATTTTGATGTGAGCATTTCATGTTCATTTTAATATATTCATTGCTCACTTTGTGGTAAGTTACTATCTCACTACAGAGAATAGTGTAAAGTTATCTAAATCAGGATGAAAATGTACGAAATGTGCATCCATTGATCTTAAATGTTGTTAGTCTGTGAATTAACCCATTGACTCCTGGAGGTTCCCTATTGATGAGTAAAATAATAATTTTGGCCGGTTTAGGGGTGAAAGGGATAATATAGTACATCAATAATACCAGTATTACCGTATCAGAAATTGAGCCAGTATTTAATAACTAATGTGTCCCAATAAAATTTAATGTTGATGCCAACATTGTTAAGCAATAATATACATTGAGTTAGGATGATGGAACATCACACACCATTGTGTGTTTATTAAATTTTTCATTCTTGGTGTATAGCAACTTATAGTAACTGCAAAAAACGTGCAGAAGAAATTGAAGAGAAGCTATACCTGAATATTATATGGCTGTTTTGTGTGTCAAAAAATTTAATTGACCTGTTTTTTGTTTATTTTTGCTGCCATTCCTTGCACACAGTCACATGACCCATAAAACTTGAATGTGCAGACAAAGGTAAAAGAATTCACTGTACAAAGTTTAAAGAATTGTTACATTTGTATGTTTATTAATAACTTCTTTCTTTCTAACTTAATTTTTTTGCAATACACACTAAAAAATAAAATGGTACTAGCTGGATAAATATATGGATAAAATATAAATGGGATTTCCAAGGGGGAAAGGTGCAAATGGGGTCACACAGGCCCATGTGAGGCACCCACAAAAGGGAATGGAAATTTTAAAATATACATTAGTTACAAATTTTATGTATAATTACCTATCATGTAAATCATTATGTATAAAATTAATATAATGAACAATTATTACTTATCATGTAAATTTTAATGTACAGTTTGTAAATATCTTTAAAGTCACAATTATTATGGTTTCCCTCAAATTTTAAATAAATTAAGAAAAGTGCAGTGCAGAGTTGTGGTAAGCAGGCATTTTTATTTGTAAATATTATTACAATAACAGAACTTTTTTTTATGTAATTCAGTACAATTTTTAATAGCTGGGAATAGCTGATATTTAATTTATTGCAATAAAAGCAAGAGTCTTATTTGCAGTATATTGCATTTAATAATGTCATTGCATCTTGATAATTTGGCCCAGAGTTGAATCATCTCATCTCAAAGTGCCAAATTTCGTTGGAAATTAGTTTACTTTCATAGAGCATTTTCGTGCGCCCTGCCACTTTTGAAGGAAAACTTTCAAAGCAGTTCGATTCGTCGCAAATATGTGCTTTCTATACTAATGGCGATCGCTGGACCAAGACATATTTGCGGAGATTTGACCGAAAGTAACGTGAACACTGACACCATTGTCTGATTTGGGGAAAGAAAATTTCAGTTGCGCGTCAAACATACACGGTTTTAGTTCACATTTTAAGAGTAGAGAAGACGAAAAAATGTTCAGAAGGTGTGAAAATCATACATTAACAATACAGAGACTTTCCATGCCTTAGTCCAGAGAAAATAAGACTTGATGGTGGAAAAAACAAGCACTGTTTCTTTGACAAGGAAAAGCACTTTGGTACAAGAAGGAGTCGAAAACTTCGGGGTTCAGTATTCGCTGTGCCACTTTTACCGGAAATATCTCTACTCAAACGTTATCTTTGGCTCACAAACTTTCACCTGTTGACGGTTTTTCGTGGACCAACGTCAGAGACAAAAGTCCTGTACTGTTAACGAAAGAGTTCAGTTTAAACAGAAAACGCTATAAACCGAATGACATTTTGCAAAGTGACTCTTTCGTCCGGATAGAATGTATTCGCTTCAAAGAAAGAACAAACGAAATTCTTCTGTCATGCTTTTCTGTTACCTACCTTGACTCCATTCATGGGTAAATTTTAAGCTGTGAGATCCTTTGAACGGATTACCAGCTCATTTACCAGTGCCGCGCCACAAGCAAATCCCGTCGAACTGGCAAATTTGTTTGCATTCACTTCAAGGGCGGGTATCCCCGTGAAAAAACCACAACAGAAAATCTTAATGCCGGTTCCAGTTACTTTAATACTCGACAACATCCATTATTGTGATTTCCACATTCAATCATGACCATATCCATTGCAAATAAGACAAAAGTTTTCCAACTTCGCGAAATTCTTTGACAAGCCTGAGCACACCGCAGCATTCTAAAACTGCCGATCTAAGCATGTTTCGTTTCATCCGAAATAAAGGACTTTCCCGTGTAGAAGGAATTGCCGAGGTCTTTCTATCTTTTGTCCATCTTCTTTCAGTATTTTTACCACAAGCGCATGGATAGCATTGAAAGTGAATGCAATGAAAACTACAACTAGCGACAGCGTCGACATCTTTTCGCCTCGCGTTCTAAGACTGTCTGGAAGGTTTTCAACCAATCACAATGCAAATAAAATTGAATTTGCCATTGATAATGCGCATGCGTGACATTAGTCTCCTTTGTTACTTATTGGTGTTTTAACATACAATGCAGAAATACGCCGGAAGTGCTCCTTTCAGGGGTTCAACCTATGATCTTCCGATCACTATTTAGTTTAACTCTGTACCAGTGATCTGCAGGAGCTACTATAGGTCATTAAACTAGGCTGAAGGAAGTGGCCATAACCAGGCGCCTTCAACTCCAATACTAGGTTTATGCCTATGTAACGCCATTTTTACAGATCAAGCTATTTTTAGATGAGTTGTTAAATAAGATTTGGCGTGCACGAGTTTCTCATGCAAAACTTTTGATGTGGGCTGGAAATGTCTGGTTTGGCGGGAAAGTCATTCGAAACTGAAATAACTCGATCTGCAAAAACGCCGCTCAACAAATACAATGAAGTTGTACGCTTAAAGTCGTGGGCCCCTGTTGATAGAGCGTCCGGAGTACCGACTCCTGCTTGAAAAACTCGGATATTTTCCGAGTATCTCCGAGTCATCATCACCTAAGAAAATAGGCCATTTTCGAAATATCAAATATCCATCTTGATAGTGAGGCAGTGAAGACAAACAATAGGAACACGTTGGAATGAAGGAAAAAATATTTGCATATCATCCACTTTCCTTTGTCTTTGTCCTCTAAACCTCTCTATCAAGTTGAATGTTAATATGTCGAAAAAAGCCTATTCATATCTTCCGTCAGTTCACAGGAGTTATCATTTTACACTGGTGGGTAGTTGCCACCTTTTGTCCTCAGGGAAGATCCGCCCATGCTGTTTCCCTGAAAAGATTTCGGCTCTTACATCCCAGGAAGGATCTTCTATTCATGCCCACCCCGAGGGAGGATTGGCTTGGAATATCTTTGAAGGGGAACATTCCTAATGCAAACGGCAATCGCAGTATTTGTATCATGGTTGTTTATTTTCTTTCTCAGGAACAAAGCACTAAACTTTGGCTTGGTATTTGAGACTCTCCTTGCTGTAATGTTGTGTTACACTCCTGGGCTTTCCACTGGTCTCCGCATGTATCCCTTGGTGTAAGTACTCACAAAACGTGTCTCCTGTACCAGTGTCCAGTAGCTATCCTTCCTTATCATTTGATTTAACAAGGACAAATTAGTGCATTTACCATTGACATGCAGAGCCTAAAGTTCACATTTCTCTGAATAGATTATTTTTTTTCTCTGTCGCCTATCACTGTGTCATTGGCTGATTTCTTGTTGCCCAAAGTCTAGTTGCTCAACAGGCGAAGAGACACTTTGAAAAGAGGTCAGTGTCCCAAACAGAATCGAACTTACGACCTCCGTGAAACCCTTTCAGATGCTCTACCTATTGTGCCACAATGAACTCCTGCTTATCTAGGTCGTTTTTCTAGGTCCTTATACTGAAATGGCCCAATGGTCAGATCCTATTTACTTCGTGTATATTCATGCTGATGTCGTATCACCCGTTGCGAAGCAATTAGATTACCAATGGGTGATTTCGATGGATTATTTTTTTTCGTGCAATTATTTAACAATTATTCGCCGAAGGCGAAGTGATTATCGGTGAATATTCACCGAGACGAAGTCGAGGTGAATATTCACCGATAATCACTTCGCCTTCGGCGAATAATTGTTTTAGTATAAATACACAGGTGATTATTTCAAAAAAGAGAAAAAAAAACATTTCAACGCGAAATCATCTTCACTTACAGTGGCAAAACGACTACTGGCAGCCATTTTGTCCGTCGAGGTGATTATCGGCTGATAATCCGAGATAGCGAGCCAATGAGAGCGCGCGATTTTGTATAATCACCTGTGTGTTTATACTAAAGATAATTAACAAGGAAAAGATGAATTTGTGGGTTAAAAGTCAAACGGGTAACCGTCAAACGCCAGGTTCTGTATGTGTATGACATGCGCAATAGGTCAAAAGAACCTATGGCTCGAAACCGTCTGAGTAGTCTCCTCAGTCGTTTCTTGCCGTGTCACGCGACGCTTGCGTGACTCCGGACGAAACGGCTGTGAAGGAGACTACCGTCTGAGTGGCTTGTTTGTTCTTTAGGGCTGCTTGGTGGTTCCCTGCGGTTCCATTTAGCTTACTTATCTTCGTCTATGACGAGTGTCGCAGATACATCATTCGAAGATATCCTGGTTGTAAGTTGCCCTTTTTTTATTCTGTTGCAATTTGTATACCTCTTGCAATGACAGGTTCGCGGAGAGGGAGGGGCTACAGCTCCCACTTTTCCCACCCTACTCTTACATATACCAAGACTTAACACCCCCCCCCCCCCCTAACTTGCAAACGTACTCCGCGGCCCCTTAATGGGTGCTATCAGAAACCCATAAGGGTTGAAACGTGTGACGCGCGTTCACAGCTTCCGAATATTCAGTGCGAACTGATTGGTTGAATGTTTCAGTGCTAAGTACCATATTTGGAAACCCCTCGCTCTTGTTGTTCCAAATATGGTACTTAGCAAATCGAATATTCAGAAGCTTGTTTCCCAGCACACAAGGGGCCGTTACACGTTTCAACCCTTATGGGTTTCTGGTGCTATGGAAAAGGCTTAAGGGATGAAACCTGCGGCTCGTTTCTCAAAAGTTCAGGTGCCACAATTCCCTCAGTATCTTAAAAAGGAAGAGCTTTTCAGGCGTCAAACGTTCTTGAAAACATGTTTAAAAGATCAGTTTTTTCGAAACAAGTGGCTCACAGTTTGACAAATGCTTTTCAGGCCCGAGAAGTTTAAATACCATATAATACACTCATCCGGGCGATTAAACCTTGTCAAGTTCTGTTACCTTTCCATAATCGACCATGAAATGAGTAGGGGTCAACTAAAATTAGGTGCGAAATGACCGAGCACATGTGGAGGGTGCGAACAGTAGGGGTATTATATGACCAGACCTTTTTTTCTCTTTTATCATAAAGGTTGGCTTGAACAGGAAACCTACTATTGATACCATGGAATGCGCGAGGAAAGCAGCGTTGATCTCCTATTGAGATGTATTGCAGAGGTGTCTTTGTTTAAAAGTTGAAACAAATTTATCAGATAATTACGAGAGTCTTATCGAGATTAATTTATTGTTATTGAAGGCATTTAGGTCGTTATTCGTGTCATGAAGAAACTTTGTATTCGTATTCGTGTTTCATTCGTTCTTATTTATTGCGAGCCTCGTTGACTCGACGTCCTTCTTGGAATTGAAATATTTATTTTTGAGAGAAAGAATTACATATGACTAAGTTCAGTCGATCCCCTTTATTGTAAGAAGCATTTGTAATATTATATATTAGATGTGAAAGCATCCAATAAAAGAAATTACATTTTTGGTAAGTTGTTGAACATCAATCTGCAATTGTGCAACCTGGCTAAATTATTTGGAACGCGATATTGTGTGAACTGAGTGCGTCTGATGTAAGAAGGTTCGAGTTGTGAAAATTTCAGTCCTTGTTGACTCGGCTCAGCAGTCGTTCATTTTGAGAAAGAACGGTTGTTTGGCCAAAATATTTCGATTGAACCGAGTGAAATACCGGTGGGAGGAGTACTGCTTTTCAGGCGGCCATTTGATTTCTAAGCCGCCCTGACTTCCCCAATGTTAGGTTTGAAAGAATCTGTCTTTAATTTCTTCAATTTAGGGACTACAGTAGCCAACTAGCCTGTGCTGATCACCTGTGCACTCGACTGTTTGCGCACAAGTGAAAACATTCCCTTTTGTGAGGTGAGAGTTCTGATTGGTACATAGAAATAGCTTAACACACGGCTGCCGCCATATTTGTGATCGATTCTGAGTACTAACTTGTGAGCAAGAGGAGTTATCATGGGCAGAGTTAGTAGACTAAAAGTTTGCATGGAGTTTAGAAAAGTCTGCACCACGATCTTTCTTATTTCTGTTATCCCCAGAAGACTTTAGCTCAAAATAAAACTGTTTTCATGTGAACCAAATACAGGTCAATACAGGGGAATGTGGCGCTTGGGTTTCTCCTTTCGGTTCCTCCTCGTTTACGACCCCCCAAAAATGGCGGGAATTTTTCCCGCCATTTAAGAATTTGTAGCCGAGCAGGCAGTGGTCATGTGATCAATAGTTGCGAAATTTTATAATGACTTGCGAAAAAAATTATCGTTTTATCATTGTCAACGATTTTCCAAGACACTGACAAGAGTAAGGCGTTGGAAGTAGAAAGACATGAAACCGTAATTGTCTTGCCGCCATCCGGAACAAATCGCTGAAAGAAAGGTGACAAAAGCTCATTCTATTATTCTAAAGTTTTTAAGAAACTTGAGAACGAAGAAGCCTTTATTTTTAACCTTTAGCCAACAATTTGGTTTTGACACGAGCTTCAACTCCCTTATTCTATCCTTAGTGACGAGTTTATAGTCGTGGTGTTGAGGAAGTCACCAGCGAAGAGACCCAAAATCTTACGTTTTAAATTTTTCGCATGCAGGGTGGATTCAGCCTTATCATTGTAGAGTAAAGGAAGAAAGAAGTTATTATAGAAGTGAGTATTTATTAACGTATAGAACGTATGTTAGGGAAACGATTTCAGCTTTTAAAGAACGTAAAGGAAAGCACTAAATATTTGGCGATTGGCCCTTCCTTCCACGTTTACCCTAGCCTAGCACGGGGCAAAGTGAAAGATAAGGGAAGGAAAAATTGGACGAGAGCTCGGGAGGAAATACGACAGGGCACAAGTGTTTGAAACTTTCTTGCAAGAATTGTACAGCTTATTCCTTTGGACTGTTGAAAATGTCCTTCGGTCCGACGAACTAAGACCTGTCGCTCGCTCGGGAAGCTTTCGTTAGCCTTTCGTCGGAACGAAACCAGATGAGGAGCAAGCGCTCGAAATGTCAGCCTCCGGTCAATTGACCTTAAATTTAGTCATATTCACCCGCAGACGCTGCACCAGTTTCTTTAGAAACCGAACCTGCCCGTAAAGTAAAATAACCGTGCATCAAACTAAACTAATAAAATACCAGAAAACGAAGTGGCAATTCTGAAATGACTTTATTTGTAAGAGCATTGTCAATCCGTCTTCCTACTTTTCCATCAAAGATTCCTCCCGTTCCCAAATTAATGCCCCGACAAAGAAGATCTTAAAGAAGATATCAGAAGTGTAAATTAGTACTTTAATACTACCTATCGCGTTACGGAACTGACAGGGAAACTAGAGAGACGTTTCCCAAGTTCATAAATAATAGGGACTGTAACTCGTCAGGAAGTAAAAAGATAGAACACATTTTTCTTTCGTTATCTGAAAACTAACGAAGCAGCATGCTGATTAAATTCAATCAAATGTCACACTTCTGAGTTGTGCGACAACTTCGACGCTCTACCACCGTCGAACAACTTCAGCATTAAAATATTAAAAACTGTTGTCTCACTTTTCTTCAGGCGATCTAAAATTTGTGTATGGAGATCCAAGGTTAAAGAAACATTGTTATATTAACACTGAACACAATCTTTCAGTACGGCTAAATGACAACTAACTAAATGGCCTAATCTCATTCTTGATTCGCTTTATATTCATCATAACGTTTCAGCTACGAAAATTAGGAAAAAATACCATTACTTCTAGCTTTAATTGAGACCAACAAAGCTTCTTAAGTATCCAAAACAAAACTACATGTTGGACCAAATTTTTTTCAAAAATTTGCATTTTTCGTTGGATGATTGACAGTTGCCTTGCAATCGGCCCGCCATATTTCAGCAGTAGTTTAAAATTAACGATACAAAATCACTGCATAAGAAAAAATGAGTAGTATAACTATTACTCCCACTTTTCTTTCACATTTCTTTTGTGTAGTTATGTTTTCAAAGACCTCCAAAATGAGTACAATAGAAATCGAGGTCCTTAAAACCTAACTGATTAAAAAATTACAACCACGCTTTGAATCATTCAGCTACTCAAATTAAAAGTTTAGGAGCTACAATTTGACCAACGTCGTCTTATCAAACTGTTACGACTTACAGCTTTTTGAGCAACGTCGGCAACCCAAACAATGAAATTGAGGAAGCATAAGGGGTTAATAAACAGTTTCCGTTGTCGTCAACGCCATTGCTTAACTTGCCTGTTACAGAACAGTGTTCACGGATTGTTTTTCCAATTTAATATTGACTATAATAAAAAACAACCTATATGGAATTATTTGCAGTGTTATTAAGGTTAACCTAAACTTGATTGCCATGACCGAAGTCGTTTGGTGGCAAAATCCCTCCTCTAGTAGTAAGTCTCCCGGTCCAGCCAGCCTGAAAGCAACAACAAAATAATCCGGTTTAGCACGAGAAAGACTTTAAATTCGCTTTTAAATATTCTAAATACCGGAGGGAAGGAATCAGAAACCTAGTCACATTTAAATCTTTACAGTACCATTCTCGTTTAGAGTTAAATTGTGGAGGGAATAAGTTGTTAGCTGCGCTTTCTTTTTAATTCAGTGGTTTATAGAAACCGTCGAAAGTATAATGGCATGAAGATTTTGAAAACCCGTCATAAAAACTGTGTTAATTATGTCGATGACGATGAGGATGATAATGCCTTCCGTTCCTGGTTTTTTGGTTCTCTATTCTGCTCCGGAGAGGTTTTTCTCTCCCCTCTGGGTACTCCGGTTTCCTCCTCTCCTCAAAAACCAATGTTTGATCTCTATGTTGTCCCCCGGTGGTGCCCCAGGGCTAGAAGACTTGACATCTGAATAAAGTTCATCAACATCATCATCCTGCTGCTGCTGCTGCTGCTGCTGCTGCTGCTGCTGATGATGATGATGATGATGATGACGAAGGGCGCGTTCAATTGACCGTATTCCGGAATAAGAATACATGAAGTTTAAGTAAGAGATCCTTTGTTTTCACGGAGATTTACATTAAAATTGTCAAACACCTGCTAAAGTGCTATTTCAAACATATCTTTATTATTTTTGTTGCTTCAAAACGCCAGACTTTCCGTTTTAAATCATCACTCCACTTATTCTCATTCCGGAATAGTCAATCGAACGCACCCTAACAAAACAAGAAAGAATACAAAATGCCATACTTACATCCTGGATATCTACGCAAAATGTAACGACGTACTTCATCATAGATCCAAATGACTAAACTAAACGGCATCGCTGGGAACCACCATTCCCAGCTGAAAAAAGAAAACGGTGCAAGTCAACAAACTGTACTATCTTGACTACACGATTTAAACACAAAGGCGCACTATAAAAGGGGTCGCTTCACGCTCTGCTTTTGTTTGAATTCATTCAAGCGCAATTGATTATCTAAGGTGGCGATCAAAAAACAGCAACCAAGCGACGGACCTCACATTTCCAGCACGAGAAATTATATAAAGAATGATAGATAACATCTCATAAGATTAAGGATTCGATGCCATTAAGGGCCTTTTTTGCGCAAATTATCACAGAACTCTGTCTACGTCCACGGTTGATTAACAAATCATCCGTGTATGCCTAAGGCACCACGCCTTATAAGAGCACAGGACACCCAGCTAATTGAGCATTTTCTCGCGCTCTGAGCAAGAATGAACTTGCTTACGGTTCTTGTAGAGTTGCTGTTTTGATCCTGTGTTATGTAATAGCACTCTTTTCAATAGACCTTTTCGGCTTGTACATTTTGTTTTCCCAATACAGATCATGTGATAATACTCAGGAGGCTTGGTCCTTTGTTTTGCTCATTAAAAAGAGTGCATGCAGGCATATTCATGCTTGCATGCCCTCATTTTAATGAACAAAACAAAAGACCAAACCTCCTGAGTATTATCACATGATCTGTATTGGGAAAACAAAATGAACAAGCCGAAAAGGTCTATTGACATGATCTAGCGCCCAAAGCAATGTGGGATTAATATGCGGACGAAGACAAAGACTGTCCGCATTTCACTCCCATAATGCTTTGCATCAATCTATTTTCATAAGAACATGCTACTGTTTGAGGTGACATTTTTTTTTGGTGGGGGGGGGGGGGGGGGGGAGTCTGCTTACTGCCAGTTGGTAAAGAACTCAAATATTCTCAGATATTCCTTTTTGGGGGTACTTCTGAATCCTAACCCAAACTATTCAAAAATTGCATTGCGTTGCTACTTTTTTAACTTCAGGGCAACATTTTACCGTAAAAGAAAGCACTGCATATTGCATTTTATTCTGCATTCATAAAAAATGCGTTATGATAAAATTACTTGGAATGAAGATATATTTCTTCAATGGTAACTCCGGAGTACTCAGAAAATATTCGAGTGCTCCAAAACAGGAGTCGGACCTACGACCTTCCGATTGCGGACGATCGTAGGTTCGACGGATGGAAGCTGCCCTAAACTACTTGATACTCACGCTAGAGGGTACATGCGAAGTCCGTTGGACATTCCTGGGGTGTAACTCAGGAAAGCGGCCAAACATGTTTCAAATAACAGACCAAAGTTCAAGAACCAGTTACTGAAATAAGACGAGACAAATGTGAAAACGAAACATACTCATATTAACACACACGGAGCATACAGGGTAGCACGTAATAGCCACAGGCTAATAAACTTGTGGCCCTGATTTAATCAACTAATTACAAGTTAAAAATAGAACATCACTTAAAATTATGAATATATGAATAAAAACGTGATTCAAATAATCGAAAAATGATCATATAAAACTTGATAACTACATATGAAAATGATGTAAAAATCAAGTATTCTCAATCTTTGATCTTTGTACTGGCAATCTAACTTGACGAATTTATGCTGCTGCAAAAGGTCACCAGGACAAGTCCAAATTGGTGAAACGGTCAAGTTCGAAATGTCATTTTCATGGACAGTTTTACTACGAATTTCCTTTAGCTCGATGGTTTCGCCCCGTAGCGACCTCGCACCACAGTTAAGCAAGTTCGCCTCCAACGTACATGTAGATCGAGTTTCTACAATGTAGTTCCTCCGATTATCCTGTACAGTATTGTCGCCTAAAGTACTGTATGCCCGTGTCAAGTCGACGCTTCTCAAAACTCGTGGGCAGAAACACTGGTATTAATTTCACTATACGTCTACTTTTAAGCATCATCCTTGTTTACAACCTTTTGGCAAAAAAAACGGGCAACCCTAAAAGCCGGAATCCGGAATCACAGGTCATTGTTTTACCAATACAGAGAGTAAAAACTATCCTAAACACTCATAAAAGCTAACCTTAGGCCTAATTAGGTCTAAACAAACGTTTTTTGGCCTACGGTTAGCTTTTATGAATGTTTAGGATAGTTTTTACTCTCTGTATTGGTAAAACAATGACCAGTGATTCCGGATTCCGGTTTCCGGCTTTTAGGGTTGCCCTAAAAAAACACCTTTACTTCGGTGAAGAGAATTGTCCAACGCAGGGTCAATGATGATTGGGAATATTTCAGTCACTGTCTAAGGGTTTGAAAAACTCCACCCTGGCGATACGGAGCAAGTTACAATGGAGGTTTTGGTACGTACTTCATTCCTTGTGTAAAAACTGAATTGCGCCTGGTTTTGCAGATGATAAGATCAGCCCACTGCACGATCACAATGCTCACAAAGAATGCTGTGTGGCATGTATACTCCAAGACTTTACGCTGAGTATAAGTCTGAAACATCCATCAACAGCAATAAAAAACTATAACCAAATATTCATTCAAGATTTAAGTATCCTGTCAGTCGCTGTTACATAGCAAACTGTCAAAGAAACTCAGCATGGTAGAGAACAGCTTAGAGCCAACTGAAATCTGTAACACACATTGTACTAGGTCTGTGACAGGAGATGGAAACTGCATTACCGCTAAAAGAACGTTGAATTGCGGTCGAAAATCAACACACACACACATATAAACTGGGTCCAACAATCAAACCAAATTCACAATGAAGTGGTTTCTGCTAAGAGAAACCAACTGCTAGCAGGGTAGTGTGTAGTAACCTATGCATATTAATATGTTTGGCAGATGTACATGTTTTTTTCCGAGCTCATATATGCATTAAGTTGTAGTACTAAGTTTTAAAGTATAAAAGTGTACTTAGTTTAAATAGCGTAAATTTCTGGCCTTTATTTTTGTTTTATAGTAGTCAAGCTTAACTAGTTTTAAATGTGTCCCCAAATTAGTGCCAAACGTTTCTTAGGAATCTAGCCGTTCCCAACAGAGCAGTTTTCTGGATCACTTCAAGTCTGATGGTGGTGCCAAGCTTTTCAATGTGTTTGTCAAACTTATCAGACACAGCCCCTAATCCTCCGATCACAACTGGCACTACAGTCATAACTTTCTTATTTGTTCTCTAAGAAGTTGGTACTTCTCTATTTTCTCCAGTTCTTTGTCTTTTACTTGCGCATCTCCAGGAATGGCGACGTCAATGATCATGGCCTCCTTCGCTTGTTTATTAACGAAGACAATGTCCAGTCTTCGAGCTGATTACTATTTTGTTTCTCCTAAACTTTCAGTAGTTCAAATTTTACAAAGAATATGAGGAATTTACAATTCAGAGCGATATTCATGACTTAAGATGGACAGTAACTCTAATGTGTGGAAAGTCAGTTGAATGAATAGACTGCTTTCACGATCTCGCAGTTCTGTGAGATTATCCACTTCTGGCATTGTCTAATTAGATTGTTTTTGTCCTTTATACCTATTTTATCCAAGTCAATTACAAGCTGTTTATTATAACCTGCTAGGAAATCTATTATTATTATTATTTTTTAATTATTATTATTATTATTTTTTTTTAACAATATAATAAACTTTATTAACAAATTCTTAAACAATCTTAAATTTACAATATATAATCTACTAAAATGCTAAAAAATTATATTCACAATCTTAATCCATATAAATAATAATAAAAATACTAAAAACTTCACTACAACAGCATCAAATAAAATAATATAATAATTTTTCAGAAGGTTGCTCACCCATTCCTGTCCATAGTAATCTTGCAAATCATTAATTGATCTGTCATCCCATGATTTTCTCAAACCAAACAAAAAGTAAGGAATAAAGCCATTTTCTCCCATGATGACAAAGTAAGTAAAGAAACCAGCAGTGGCCTACAAAAAACAGGAAAAGTTATGGTGGATGGTTGTATAAAAATAATGTAGTCAAAGTTAACTGTGGCGTACTGAAAAATTAAAACGTAATTAAACTGTCATCGGCAAAAGATTTAAACAAAAACACTGCCAAGATTTGGAGAAAAGATAGAACTGCTTTTTTTGAGAACAGCAGCACTAAAGTACTTAAGAAAGGACACTTAATTAATACAACTGTACACCCTACCTGAATCATACCAATCTGGCCATATGCCATAGCAATCAATCTGCAAAAATTGATAAGAAAAGATCATGACAGCTATCACTACTCTGTAGTTTCCACACAATGAGAAACACTTAAACAGAGTCAAACAGCCAGGAAATTTTAACAGAAAACTGAAAATTTACTTGTTTCATCAAGGGTTTACCTTCTCCTAAAATTTATTGGTCATTTCATGTCATTTTGAGGATGTGAAGGTATCAAAATGTAAAACACAAGTGTGGGTGTACACAGCCATTATTTTTGCTTATTAAACTTAAATTATTTTTAGCAATTTTCGTTGAACATTATCCACATGATTCGTTGTTGCTGAGGCTATCTAATAACTTAAAGTCAGACTTTGTTGCTAGACCCCACATGTAAATTTCAAGAACAAAATTTCCTTGAAGTCTGTTGTCAGAAGGAAGGCAGCATGGTGTTTTCTTCAGTAATTACTATTATTATCAGCTGAGAAAAACCATGATAGATCATCACAAACAGACAAAACAATTCTGTTGAATCAGACATGAGAACCAAGAATGAATAAATTAGGGACTGTTACAGTAGACTGCCACTCTAACTTCTCATTATGTGTGCAACTTCCCAGGCTCACCTTTCATTCACAAGCTTGTCATTGAGAGGGTCGCGAGGTTGTCGCTTCATGATGTCTGACTCAGCCTTTTCATAAGCCAATGAAATTGCAGGAACCTTGTATTTACCAAAACAAATATGAACTCAAGTCATTAAAAGTCACTAGTCTATTGCATCCAACAGACTGTAAATGTAATTTGTCAAATGAAGGGTGTTAATTGAATTTGATCTTCCAAGTGAGTTTAGTCCTAAGAAGGACTGTTTTTATGACAATTCATTTGGACAGCCAGAGGGGAAGTTGTCTTCAGAGTCAAGATAATGCAGTGGTTTCAATAAGTACCAACAGTCAATGAAAAGCATAGGCTATTTCACTCGAAGAAGTTGGCTACTCTTGTCCCTAAATTGAAGATTCTTTAAAACCTAAGACTGGGGGAGTCAGGGCGGCTTAGCAGTTATTAGCCCTGCCTTCCACCTCTGCAAGCCGGGTTCAACCCTAGGTCCCGAGGTTGCAAGTGGGCTGAGATTCAGCCGATCTCAATCTGCCTCCAACGGTTTTTTTTACGGGTACTCGGTTTTCCTCCCTCATCAAAATCAACTCTCAGTCAATAGACCTTTTTGCAGATATGGCAGCCATTTTGATTTCTATATATGGTTTCAAAAGACATTATGGGATGCTCAGGGGGAAAATTAATATGTATTTACCCCTGGGCATCCCATAAAAGCTATTTGAAACAATAGAAATCAAAATGGCCGCCGTATCTGCAAAAAGGTCTATTACATCCGGCTGCAGGTGGATACCCTCGATAGGGATAACCTAATAGATCACTTTCATAAATGATGTCCACCTTTAAATTCTTTTATATTTATGTTAATTAGACCTATTGCCCTCATTTTGAAACAAATATTCTTTTGAAATTTGCTCGTCATAGTGAGGCCAGAAAGGCTTATTAGCACTAAAACAAAAGACTGTTTTATTTGGGTGCCATTATGAAAGTGGTCCATAAAGTTGGTATTAAAAAATTCATTTTGGCAACAACAACAACAGTCGGTTTATCTACTCAAACAGGCTGCCAGTGACTCAGACCTAACTGGGTTGTTGAACCATCAGTCACAAACAACCTGGCCTCAGTTGTTTAAAAGGTGAATAAAGATATCCACCGGATAAATCACTATCCAGTGGATAAGTCATAGTGAAACCAATTGCGCTATCTACTGGATAGTGATTTATCCAGCACATAGCGCTATTTATCGTTTGAACAACTGGGGCCTGGAAGATCAAATTCAGACAATACCCTGGACATGAAGTGCTATCAAGTTACATGTATGCATGTATGTCATTCCTGGGTTCAAGCAATTTTAGAAAGGCAAATATTCCAACTTTCCAGAAAGCAAAACAACTGAAAATTGAGCAAGGTTTTTTATGCAAAAAACTTTTGGTGGAACCCAATGACAACTAATTATTTATTCATGGTTAGCATCTGACTTCATGGTGGCCATGCTGGTGTACAGAACAATGGGAATTGGATGAAGGGGTAGTTTCTAAAGAAACTGTGGTGCTGCGTCGGTGGGGAAGTAGTATACAAAAATTTGGTTTTATCAACGGAGTTGATAATGTAAATTGGCCACCGTACAGAGATTCTAAAAGCTGACGTTTCGAGCGTTAGCCCTTCTTCAGAGCGAATCGAGGGATTATGGGTTACGTGTAGTTTTTATAGTAGAGTAGGAGCTACGCTATTGGTGGTAACATGGCAACGTTAAAAACAGGAATATATTAGTTAAATGAAAAGCGTTCGTTAATACCGTGAGGATTAAGGGTGCCGATTTGAAAGATGAATTTTTGTTCCAGATTCTTGCGGCTTTCCGTCGTACCTAGATGTAGGGAAAGGCTGCAGATAGCCATGTGTTTTTTGGAGTGGTTAGGCAGATTAAAATGGTGAGCGACTGGCTTAGAATTGCGACTGGCAAATGGGCAAATTAGAATTGCGACTGGCAAATGGGAATTGGACTCTGTTATTTTGCAAAACCTTTGGGCCATTTTCTATTGTTTTGTACACCAACATGACTGTCTTATCATGTGGATGCAAACCAATTCAGGACTATATCTCACATACAGCCACAAAGAAGCATATAAAATGTTATTGGCAAGTCTTGCCAATAACATTTTATATGCCAAGATACATGTAAATAACAGTACTATCTTTAGGAATTACATACCATGTCAGTACCCAGATCAATGCACAGAATGGTAACAGTGCCAAGAGGAAGAGGAATGTCCAGAATGATAAACATCAAGAATGGACTGATCTCTGGAATGTTACTGGTCAGTGTGTATGCAATAGACTTTTTCAAATTGTCAAAGATCAAACGACCTAAAAAAAAGGAAACAACTCTTAATTCTTACATGCAGCTCACAAAAAGCTCCATGAATACTATAGGTTCGGATCTGGCTCTAATCACTGATGAAAGATAAGTTTGTCTCTCATGGTCAAAGGCCAATTTCCTGACTGGTTTCCTAGCAGTGTTCCTTTTATATCAATAGTTTTATTCTGTACAATTTCTGCACACAGCCATGCAAGATTTAGGCCTAAAAAAAACCTCCTAAATTCAGAGGTAAACAACAAGTGACATGATTCTACATTTAAATACTACATCAACACTGGACTTTCTAAATTTTGACAGACACCCTATCCATCTTTCCCAGCTTTCCCAGAGACATGAGAAAAATTCTGCAAAGAGAGCAAAACAAGCACTACTTCTGTGTACACAGCAACTCCAGCTGTACTTAACTTATGTGTATTTTTCATGATGGATAAAATTGCAGTAAGGTCCCCACTTGAACAAAGAAGACACTGTATAGAAGTAAAATTCTAATACACACCTTCTTCTACTCCAGTGACAATTGATGCAAAGTTGTCGTCCAACAGAATCATGTCAGCAGCTTGTTTGGACACATCTGAGCCAGCGATACCCATGGCAACCCCTGAGAAACACAGCACTTACAATGAGAACACATCCATGATCAAAGAAAGCAATAATTTTGGACAACAAAATGACTTGTTCGTCCACTCACCAATGTCAGCTCTCTTCAAGGCCGGTGAATCATTGACACCATCTCCAGTTACAGCAACAATGGCACCCTGGCGTTGACATCCCTCAACAATGATAAGTTTCTGTTGTGGTGATGTTCGGGCGAAAACAATCTCTGTATGGTATGACAGAATCTCATCAATGTCGTCTCTCTTCATGTCCTGGCAGAGAATTCAAAACAGAATCAAAGTTGATAAAGTTAACAAAAATAATGATGATATGTATACTTTTTTGTTATCTCTTCAGTGAAAGCCACAAATGAATGAAACTGTAGTTTGTATCATGAAAACTATACAACAATCAATGTTCAGCTCAACAATGAAATTTATGAAAAGAACCCAAACACAGACTGTCATTCAAGTGTAACCAAAATACAAGAATATGGATACACACCTAACATTCACATACTGAACACACAAATCATAAATAAAGGTTTTTAGAGCAGTACATCAAAAATATTTCACCAACCTTCAACTGTGAGCCATGAACAACAATGGCTTTAGCCATTCTAGGGTCAACTTCTTCTACAGGGATATTCAGGCGAGCTGCAACATCCTCCTTGGTCTCAGTTCCTAAAAGAAAAAATTAATTATGTCAAAATTTGTTCTTTTCTGAAAACTATGAAAAATTCAGTAAATGTACTTTATGAAGTTCAGCTGAAATAGATCAAATCCACATTCTTGAGGTTTCAATCTATAATTTGCCTTTTCAAGCAAATATGTTTCAAGTCAGCTGGAAGAACATTTTTTTTGATTATGTCTACAGAATACCCTACCCCAATGAAATTCCTCTTTAGATTTATGCCAAATCTCTGATTATTTTTGGCTTTTTCTTTGGTTTTTGTGTTTGTTTGTTTGTTTGTTTGTTTGTTTGTTTTTACTCTCTACAGTAGAGTACATGTACAATTACAAGTGATCCAAAGTTGCGAATAAGGACCTGGAACTACATGTACAGTGTAACATTAAAATTAATGTGTTAACGCATTTACCCTTGGCAGACTTGACAGATTTTACTCTGTCTAATGCAAGATGATTTTTACTCTTCAAAGGGGTGCAGTTCAGGAGTCATTGGGTTAAAGGGTAGAAAATTTTGTTTTTACACTATCACTGAACAAGTACCGGTAATTACTTATTACGCAACAAACCTTCAGAAATGATTCCAACGCCTTTAGCAATAGCTTTAGCTGTGATAGGATGATCACCAGTCACCATAATGACTTTAATTCCCGCACTACGGCACTTGCTAACTGCATCAGGTACAGCTGCACGAGGAGGATCAATCATGGACATCAAACCGACAAAACACAAGTTTTCGAGAGGGAAATTGGGAGGCTAAAAGAACAAAAGACAAAATTATCTGAGCGAGTGCCATAATTCTATTATTGGCAGCACATCAAAAGGAGGCACTGTGGCCCAGTGGTTAGGATGCTCGCTCTTGCTTGATCTAGGGATCTTGGGTTCAAGACATGTTCTGGCCACTGGTTAAATTTGTTCCTGGTAGTCCCTGGTTCAACTTCTAAGCTGCACTTGTAAATAGCCAACTAGCTTGCCTCCAGCCAGTGGGGATTCTTAACAGTTGTTGTTGAATGTTCAATGGCCCCGAAAAGCCCCTAAAAAGCCCCTAAAAAGCCCCTAAGGGGAGTGGTCAAAAAAGGAAAGGAAAGGAACTTTATTTAAGTGTCTGAAATTAACAATGAATGCAAATCAAGTCAAATGTTGGTTTTTTAAGGAGAGGGAAAACCGGAGTACCAGGAGAAAACCCTCTTGGAGCAGAGTAGAGAACCAACAAACTCAACCACATACATGTATGACGCCAAGTCTGGGATTCGAACCTGGGACACATTGGTGTTAGGCAAGTGCTCTCACCACTGCACCATCCCTGCACCCCAATTATTGAATTAGGTTTTCTTTTTCAAGAGAAAAAAAATGCAAACAATCTACATTGTATTTTGAGGGCCTTGGCTCTAAGACAGTTTAGAAACATGGTTTGCAGCAAAAGGTAAAAATAACTGTTCCATTTGATTGAATGAATTGAGTATAGAGTTTCACCATAGCAAGATTTAGTTTCATTTTAGTCAAGTGGTGTTAATCTTTAAACAAGTAGAGTGATATACAATAAATACATGTATCAAAAAGTGTCAGTAGTTTTTTAAAAAAATCACAGATGTTTCGGGTGTAGAACCCTTCTTCAGTGTGAAGAAAACCATTGAAATATGCAATCAAAAGGAAGCACAAAGATGAATAGAGGCGGACACATGCATCAAGTCACTTTAAAATTAAGTTTAATAAAGGTGTTAATCTTTGCCCAACTGTAGAGATTTTATTCCTAATGTTTGGCATCAACCTAACATGTCGAAAAAGCTTGCGAGGTAATGATTCCCTTGTAGAACCAAACATTTATTTTATACCTCATCAGTAACAAATTCAAAACCTTCTGGAAACTCTTCCAAGGGCAGTAGACATTGACAAAAACCAAGAACACGCTCCCCCATGCCTCCAAGCTCAAGGTACGCTGTGTTGAAAGCCTCTTGCATCTTCTCATCCAGCTCAAGTACTTCTCCATTTATCATGATTGTTGAACATCTGTCCAAAATTCTCTCAGGTGCACCCTTCATAACCAGAAGGTATCGCTTGTCCTCTGGATCTGCATTTTCATGAATTGACACTTGATACTTATTAGTGGAGTTGAAAGGAATTTCTGCAACCTTCTTGTAACTCTCTCTCATGTCTTTGACGCTGCCCTCTGACAGCTCAACATACTTCATTAAAGCAGATTCTGACGCATCTCCAGAGCAATCCCTGAACAACAATGTAAATAATTTATTAGTATGGGTAATAGCATGATTTGTAGTGATAGTTGGCATAAATACCACAAGTGGTATTTCAAAATTGTTATACATACACAACTGTAATTTCATGAGCCGTTAGGAGAGTGACATTTGGGACAATTTTAAAATATCATGAGGGGTATTTATGCCAAATATCACATACAAATCACATTTGGCCAAAAAGGGTTGAGTGGGTATAAAAAAACTTTTTAAGTAACGCTTCGGCAATGGCATTGTTGTTAGGGGGTGATGTCGAATCAACAGAAAGTAGGGATGCGAGCTCTTTTGAGGAACATGTTGAAATTTCGAGCCTCGAAAAATCTTCAAATTTCAATTTAGGATTTCACTGGATCATGTGACGGGGAGATTGTTGTTAGGGGTGATCCTCTAAAATTTATATTTTCAGATACACCAAGGCCTACCAGCCCAGCATCAAGCCACTTGCAATGCTCTTCAAAGACATTTTTTTCACATTCAGGTAACAAGTTCTGACCTTTCCCTGTCATTTGAGATTTTCGTCCTTTACCCACATCCTGATGACAATAAAGTAACAATGACAAAAGTGTGGCAAAAGTGGAACTGGGGGACCCCCTGTTTCTAACCCTGACAATACTACAACCCCTAAATCATTTGTTTCCAATCCTTCTTTTTCTTTTATTATAAAGTACCTCTTTAGAATAGGAATGTGGTCCTGATCTGCCTTAAAGACTGCTCTGTTACACAGTCCTGCGATGCGGGCCAGAGCTTTCCATGTGTTGGATGTCTACAAGAAAATCCACCTATCAGAATAGACTTAACCAACACTTCTTTATTCACCAAAGACATAACTTACTGTATAAACAGCCTGAAGTCAAGATAAACTGCTACTATGCATGTGCATAATTTTATACAATGACAACAAAAAATTATTATTAGTTCATTTTTGTACCACATTGAAATACAGAGTGAAGTGCTATCCAAAAGATACATGTAGTCACACTGGGAGGTATACCAAACTATTAACTACCGTAATATGAGCAAACGTAAAGAGGTATAGTTCCATGTATAAAAACAAACAATAATTTATCTTTACTTATCCAAATACAGTAGGTTATTACGTGTACATGCACATGTATATGCCTATATTCACCTAAATGCATATTACTTTTAGTATTTAATGAGATTCTATAAAGAACCAAAGTTCTGGGCCCGGTTGTTCGAAAGCCGATTAACTTAATCCAGGATTAGTGTAAACTTTTGTTTCATGTTTTCAACTTTTTGGTGAGAAGTTCTTTCGTTTACTTTTGTTTTTCAAGGTTGACTTCTTCTAATGTAAAGTTTTGCCAAGTATCAGCGTTGAACAGCATTTAGGAGAAGAGAAATAAACTCCTTGGTTAATTTTTAATCTGGGATTAGCGTTAATCGGCTTTTGAACAACCGGGCCCTGAAGTTGTTGGGTTACCATACTTTAAGATAGCAGTGATCATCGCACATACATGTATCTGGATAATTTAACCCTTTGACGTCCAAACCGGCCTAAACGGGCCAGACTTAGTATTTTACTCTGTCTAACGCCAGACGATTTTACTTGTGAATGGCGAACCCCTTGCAGTCAATGGGTTAAACAATTGTCTGTTAAATAGACACCTGAAAAATTCAGGATGCTTCAATGGGATTCAAACCCATGACCTCTGCAATGCCAACTAGTGCAATACTCTACCAACTGAGCTATGTGTATAAACCAACTCAGAGCATTGCACCAGCATCGCAGAGGTCATGAGTTCAAATCCCACTGAAGCTGCCTGAATTTTACAAGTGTCCATAAGAGACAATAATGCTTAAATTATTGTTCAGAAAAGTGAAAGTGAAATCCTGACTGGTGGCTTTTAATAACACACTGAACGTTATAAGATTATCCCTTAAAACAAAATGGTTTTCTCTTCCACATACCTCTAACAGCCCAGTTGCTAAGCCCGCATAAATTAATGAAGGTACGAAACTGATAAAATATGTGCTTACCTTACACCACACTTCAAATATACATTTCTTTCATTTACCATACTTTCTTCTTACAAAGCACTATGCTCCACTTCATACAGTAGATTCAAACAACATTCTTGTTTTTACCTTATCGAATGATACTCCGGATTGATCCTCTGTTGTATCAGCTTCAATAATTGTGCTATCAAACCACATGTGAGCTGGAAATATATTGTAAACCAACACTGAGCAACAGTACAGCAACCAAAAAATAGTTCATGGCAGACAGGGCATAATGAAACTCAGAATTTGAAGACAATGTACCCTTAAAGGAAGGGGGTACAAAAACGAGGGGCATTGTCCAAGAAATGGATTCAAGAACAAATAGGAAATGAATTCAGTTATTTGATCTCACCAACTGTCATTCTGTTTTGCGTCAGTGTTCCTGTCTTATCTGAACAGATGGTTGATGTGCTACCAAGCGTTTCTACAGCCTCAAGATTCTTCACCAAGCAGTTTTTGGATGCCATCCTTTTTGCAGTGAGAGTCAAACACACCTTTAAAGCACAAAATATACATTAAACCTTCAAAAGGGATTTTCTTCAACTGTATTTTCTAAAAATTCACAGAAACAGTCATGAATACGAAATAAACTTTTGTGCTTTTTTCATTTTTATTTGATATAACAAGCTGGATCAACAGGCCCGGTCCCCTGACAAGTGATTGACCATTACACCACGTCCAACTACATGTACATATATGATTTAAACAAAATTTTTTTACTTTGGATTTTAAGTGTACACATTTCCCTCAGTTTTGTGAAGACCCTGACTGCTGGTTTAAGCCACACCTCCCAACAGTATTATACAATGTACATCATAATGATACTATCAACTTTATTCATTCAATGAAAAGGAAGCAAGATAGCGGACTGGGGTTATCCCTATTCAGGGTATCTGTTGTGGTTCAGTTGTTTTCCTGGTTGACATTTTTTTTAACCAATTCAATTTTGATTTAATTTCCTTAGTTTCATCTTATGGTAATGAATATCACGCAAAGAAAAATCAAAATTGGGCTCGTTTGAAAAACACAACATATCCACCCGAAACTGAATGTACACTGTACATGTAATTGACTGAACCTGGGTCGCAGAGGTAAGAGGGACAGTTGATAAACGCGAAAAACTGGGCTGTATTATTCCACAATAATGCTTTCAGTAAACAGTTCAACTGACAACTTACTGTGACAGTCGCCAGAAGACCTTCAGGAACATTAGCCACAATAATACCAATCAAAAAGATGACAGCCTCAATCCAGATGTACTGCAGGATGAATGCAATGATAAAAAATGATACTCCAAGAAAAACAGCAACACCAGTAATGATGTGTATGAAATGCTCAATCTCAATAGCAATTGGAGTTTTGTCACTTCCTAGACCACTAGCCAAATTAGCAATACGTCCCATCACAGTGTTATCCCCTGTTTGGACAGCGATGCCAATACAATTGCCTTCCAGCCCATTCGTAGAGAAGAAAGCAATGTTCCTGGTTTCCAAAGGATTTTCATTGGTACAGTCAGGACCACGGCTTTGGGGTTCAGATTCACCAGTCAGCGATGAATTGTCAACCTAAATGAAACAAAACTTTTAAACACTTCACCCAAATTTGTCACTGCTCCCCAGTTACCTTCTGCTTTCTTTGTCTGTCGCTTAAGATCCAGGAAGAACACAAAAAGCAACTTTACCTTAAATCCTCTAGCTTCCACTACTCTGATATCAGCCGGAATCCTATCACCACCTTTGACAAAAATAATATCACCCACAACCACTTCTTCTGCATTGATTGTATACCGTTCACCACCACGTAGCACATGTGCTTCCTGAGGAACCAAATTCTTGAAACTTTCCATGATTCTGGAGCTCTTGGCTTCCTACATGTAAGATATGGAACATGACAAAGTACACTTCAGTGTTTGTGGTTTAACCAGCAAAATGACCTTTCCTGCATTGCTATGATGTACATTGTACATGTAAGGTATAATGCATAACGTTTTCCAGATAGGGTTTTCAAAGCAAGGAACAAGCAGAAAACCCGAAGTTGTCACTGCCAGTGCTTCATGTCTCTTCATGTCTCTTCATGTCTCTTCATGTTTCCTTTTAGGTTTGTATGGTTACCATAGCAATATAATGATTATTGTCCACTTTTGTTGGGCATTTTAACAGATTCAGATGCATTATCACTAACACTCTGTTACTATCATACTGTACTATGCGTGTAAGAATACTGTTTATTATTGGTAGTACAAGCCCATTTCAGTTGTACTTGAGGAGATGGGGAATTCAACCAACCTGGTAGTACGAGAAAATACCAGTGACGATAACCACAAGAGCTAACACAACTCCAAGATATAACTGAAAAGGAAAGTTAAAACAAAGTTATGAAGTGGCAATTTCCTGTTCTCAATAATAAACAAAATCATCATCACCATTGAAAAACTCTCCTAAACTACCAGGACATAAAGCCCAACACACATCAGCTTTTTAACCCATTGATGATGCCTGTACTGATACCAATCATGCGCGTTATTTCATCGGCTAAGGGTACATTTTGTGGTTGCTAAACGAGAGGGTTTTTAAAGTAACACTTCAAAGAACACCTGATAGGTAGAAAGTCCAGAGCATATGGAATACTGTCTTACATAGTTTATGGAAAAATCACTCAACTAAAAACGACATCAACTCAAAACGTTTCTCAAGTCGTTGTTTTCAAGACCATCATTTACATCCCTGGGCAGGGGCATTGTGTACATTTTTAGCTATATCTTTTTTTCCTTCTGATAACTTTTTAAAATTTTTTATTTATTAAAAGGGGATAATTTGTACACCACAATGATGCAATAAAAAATATAGATCACCGTGCTCGTTTAAGAGTAAAACAGCATCGTACCTAAATATGATCTACGTTGTATTATCGTACATGGAAACAACAAAATTTGCCATGTTCTCGGAATGTGCACGCTTATTTGCAAAGAATTAGGGGTCATTCACAACTTCTCTCACATGTTTTGAAAACTGTTTGATCGTGTATGATCGACTTTCGCCATATTTACAATGCTGCAAATTTGACCCACCACATGTGCAGTACAGGATGCGCAGTGCAATACTGAAGAATCACCTTAACTTATCACTCCTCACATTTAACTCACTCAAGATTAATTAATAATTATTGAGAAACTATACTGTGCCAAGACTTACATTATCACTAGCTGGATCTTCCTCTGTAGCTAAAAGAATACCATGGGCCACAAAACAGAGAACTGATCCTACCCATAGCAGCATAGCAAACCCTCCAAACAATTGTTTACAAAACTTGACCCACTCAGGGGTGGTAGGTGGGGGGGTCAATGCATTGGGACCATCACGTTTCAGAATTTCTTCAGCTTTTTCCTTCGATAGACCCTACATAAAAAACAGAACAGACAAAAATGAAATGGCTGCAACTTACTGAACTATTTTAATACTTTTAATAATTTAAATACAATTACATGTAACATTAGACAAAGTCACTCGCTGAGCAGAACAGACTCATTGACACTGCCTCAGCTTATGACCAATGGCTGTCACCATGCAATGGTGAGCTATGATTTAAGGCAGATCTATCAATTGAAACACAAACTTGGTTCAACCTCAAAATTGACCATACTATCCAAGAACTGAATCAACAGGAATGTTGCTTAAATGATACAAAGTTCAAAGTTATTCTGCTGCTAAAAATGACAATACACCAACCAGACCTCTCTTTGTTATGCTATTTCTTGATGGATCAATCAACGTTAAATATATGAAGAATAGTGTCCATAATGTTCGCTTAACGTTTTCTGCTGTTTGCCATCATTGCCATTTGATGGCAAACAGCCGAAAACGTTTGATTTGAATATTTTAATTTTTTAACTTTTAGCCTTGTATATAGAATATATGAAGAATAGTGTTATTGTTATATATAACATGCGCATCCTTATGGTTTCGCTTTATTTGCATAATTTCAAGCAAAAAATCTGTGCCTCCACAACTTAGGACCCCTTGTAGTGTATGCAAAATTGGGATTCAATGACGTGTCCTAGATACAACACTGTATATGTTCATGGTTGAATTGATCCAGTAAGAGTAAGCACTAATTCAAGGACAATCGAAACATATCAGCCTCTATGGTAATAAACCTGAAGCAGTGATCTCACTTCAGGTTATTACTTGTTTTTAATAGCATGTCACAGTTATTTCATACTTCATCTAAGACCATGTTAGCTTATTTCAAATAATTTTTCAAAATATGAAAACAAGTAATTTAATACGATTTAATCCTGCAATGATAGAAAAAAAATATTCCCTTTCAAGTCTTCTCACAGAGCAAAGAGTTCCCAGTGCTGTGGCCTGGCTGGCTGTGCAGTGATGACTTAAAAAGGCTTTTAGTGTTTGAGGTAACGTGTTTTAAAAGGCAGAAACAAGACACGGAAGGCTTTGCTATTTGCTTTAGGATTATACAATTATTACCTTAATCTCATATTTTTATTCTCTTAGTATTAATTAGTACATTAGCATTTATATTTGATGAGCATTTTAGTGAAGAGATACCCTGAATAAAATAAAGCTATTAACTCAACTTTGTTTAGAATAGCCATGCTGATAAACTGTGCATGATAAGATAAAATTTGATGTCACAGATTTATTCATCAGGGACAGATCAGCAAAAAGCGAACAAAAAAATAATATATTGATCAATCATTTTACCACAACAGAACATCCTCACAATAATCTTCAAACAATAGAAGGAATGAAAATCTGAGCACAAACAGCATTTTCAAAGGCTGTGATCTCAGAAGCTACAACATGTCAAGAGATCGTATGCATTTAAAGAACATGACATCGGGGAAAACTGTAAGCTTGGTTTAAAAAAATATGCTTGAAATTTCTCTTTTTGCGAAACAAGAGTACATCGGTGACAAAACCGGTCATTTCCATATTCCATTTACAATATTTCAAAACACTGCAAATATGATCTCAAAATAACGCCTCATAGGTGACAACTCTTAAAACTGAAATCAACAGCTGAGAAAAATATAGGGTGAAATAGTAGTTTCACACATCACGATACTATATTCGTGCAGTATTCGGTTCGCTAAGACACTGATCATCGCTTTTTCAGCGATCAAATCGATGTTTATGAATTATGTAGAGTTCAATAAAAACGGATCGTACAAAATACAAAGTTTATTTAAATTGTGACCAGCTCAAGCAATACCAGAATACGCCCGTGCCGATCACTACTGAAGTATGAAATAAACACCTGGTGGTGTAGATTTCCGTCCCAGATCGAATTGGCCGGCTTTTACGCAATCTTAGTCGTTTTCGACCACCAAATGATGAAAATTAAGAACGAACAAGACAAAGTAGCAAATCTCTGATCAGCAAAAGCTGAAAACATTATCAGACCGATTGTGAGCATGCTTTTAAGTTGAAAGAGGCGAGTTAAAGCTTCTACAATGTACGCGGATCGGCGAAACTTGCTACACAATAGTAAATATTAACGAATTTATAGCATTTAAATAACATGCTTCATTTAATATTGTGGGCTGAATAATTCTGAAATAGATGTATAATGAAATGCATCATTTAAATTGTGAGATTAAGGAAAGCATTATAAGAGATGATTCTTCTCCGAAACTTACGTAAGACCAAGCTCGAGCTTACATTTTTAATGGCACGGATCATAAAAATTTGCATACAGTGTGAATGCAGTGAAAACTCCCAGCGAATTGGGTCAATACTTCATAAAAAACAGTAACCTATCTTCTTTCAAAACTACCCTTAACCCCTAGCAACAAAATGAAAAATTGAACAAACCGTTTCAACATTCGTCTCCAAACGAGTTAAGACTTCTTCCAAGGAGATCGTATGCCAATCCTAAAGAAATAAAAACAACCATATTAAAATGACAGCTGTTTAGCACGAGATCAGAGAATTCCGTATCTTTTCTTACAATTTCTAACTCCTTTTTTAGCTCTTCTAAGTTTTCTTTTTTCTCTTTCTTCTTCGATTTCTTGTCCGCTTTTTTGGCTTTGGAGCCATCATCGACGAGTGGAGTTGTAGCCACACGATAACTTTGGCTCCTTCCAAACTAGAACAGAACACAAATCTTCACGTCAGTCTTTGGTAACGTAACAGAAAAGCATAGTATGGTACAAACTTAATAGTAAACAACACCTCCTCCTCTTCGTTCAAGTCAGTCAAGTCCGCCATATTGCAATTATTGCAATGCGACTGGGAACACCACGTGTATTGATGATGGCCAAACATCAACCACGTGATCAATCGATTGGGAAAATTACTGTTGTAACATGTCGTTAACGGATAATGCCGTATTTGTATTTGTATTGCCCCAATCCCAAACCATAACAGGAGATAATTCCCTACAACTTTTCCTATAGGCTTTGCATTAGATTTGTAAACTAATTTGGAAATATGTCTTTTTTTGGTCAGTTACTGTGAATGATCAAAGTTACTCTGTATAGTTTGATTTATCACGTGAGGCTGCAACAAATTGTTTGGATTTTTGACAAATGATTGCAGGAAAACATGATTCTAAAAATTAGCTTCACGCGCCGGATTTCGCCATACGAGAGAACTGTCTCAACATATTGCAACAAAAGAAAAGCAGCGAGAAGATCTTACATGTAAGCCGTGATTCATTAAGAACATTATAACAATGCGAAACCTAAGGACAGATATTAGGTTAGAGAGAAATGTCAACTAAATATGCAGTTTTTGTTAAATCTCTGTGTGTATTCGTTTTACATATAATTCCTCGCGCCTTCACTACCTTTCCCTGCCAGAATTGAAAGTTGAGACATTTGCAAACTTGATCTCGATCAAAGTTCGTTTTTCGCCAGGGAAACCGACAAGTGAAAATGTGATATTTGTATTTCTCAACATGAAGCTACAGTACAGTTTCGTTTAAGAAAGCCTAGGTTTATCCGCCTTTACAAGTGTCGAAAACCCGAGGAAACTTGCAAGGTATTGATTTCATGAACAATTATAGTTATTTACAGATGCGATGCCAAATTCAACTGCCAAAAATACAATCAAAGTTGGATGGTTTTTGTTTTAGTGAAAATAAACGAGATCATCTGGAGTCGTTTTGGCCAAATTCCATAAAGCCAATACAAAATCTCTTGGCCTACGATATGGGCGCAATTTCAAATCCTGAATAATATCTTGTGCCAGAAAAACCTTTTTTATTGAATTCAATACATGTGAGATTCTGGCACTTGCCTTCACTTATATCATTTTGAGCTTTTTTTTTTAATTGACCGACCATTAGCATTTTATTACACTGGACTCGGTTTTCGTTTATCGCGTATTTAGAGTTTATTTACCATTTTACCTGTAGACTATAGTTTGTTTTTTCGAGAAGGCTTGGATTGATGAGAACAGTAAATTTACATGACAACGCACGCAGTAACCTCGACATTTTTCATTTATAAATGACGTCATTAGTCACGTGATACGCATGCGGTGCTTTAAACACCGGGTGAAGAGTACAACTGACTTGAAAAACTCAGAATACTTAAAGACTTAAATACTTTAGTTTTGTTTCGTAACACTTTAAGTCTACTAACACCTGTTCTTGAAGAAAACAAAGAAGCTTGTTCTAAGGATAGAATGTATTTTTTTTGTAAGAGCACCAAGGTTCGATCCTTAAACGAAAACATTTTAAAAATGCACTTAAAGTGCCTCTTTGGAGTTCGCTACTTGCAGGCGATCTTTTAGTGGCTGCGAGTCAAGTAAAGCTTTCCAAGTGAGGATGCGTTCAGTTTCGCAACAAAGCTTGATGTATCTCCTTTCCCTCCACTTGCGGCATATTAGAAGCCCCTTGCAATCTTTTCGCGTGCACTTGATATTGGTATCCGGCTCACAGAGAGACGCGTGAATCAGTTCAAACACGTAACGAAAGTTTCTTACAACATAAAAGCGTCGATTTAAGGAATTCGAAGTCTCTGGCCCAAAAATTTGTCACTGATATCTTAGATTGGAGTCTATGTCAACAATGTCGAAGCACTAACTGACCTCATTGCAATCGGACAAAACTACACGACATTCAAGCGTCTCCATTCGAATCAAGTCACCCATCTAACCTTACCAGATTCTCTTTCTCCTCTGATGACCCCTTCGCTCCCTTTGCCTTGCTCATCTTTTCGGCTTGTGAGCGGTAAAAATCAGGCTCCGTATGTTGACCGGCCTTAACCAGTTGCTAGATGGTGAATGACTTAACAGGGGGCGATAGACCGTCCGAAACCACTGAGCGTGCTCAAGAACCCCAAAGATCAACCGACCGGCGCGGAGCGGAGCTTCCACCACAACTAAGATTAGTGGTGTTTGGAAAATTTATTGGCAGTGGCTGGCCGAATACAGTATTAATAAAATGACGGCCGCAACACCCAATAGCAAAGAAGTTACTGTTGATATTACGTGTTTGAGTATGTCGACTTTGTATTTAAGACCAATATAACAAACAATCCAAATAAGTCACAGTATATCGGGCATTAGAATTTTAGATGAAGAATACAATGGAACTTGAACGCGTATTGGCCACCAGCAGTTACTATGTTGTGAACAACGTGGAAAAGGTGAAAAGACAAAGTTGTTCGTTGATTTTTTAGCCTTAGAAATGAAAGTAACAGTGTTCTTTTAACGAGGGTTAAGAACAGTTTCGATAAATTAGAAAAATATGATGTTTTTTAAGCTCCGTTGATCTAAGTGAGTAGTAGTATATTAGCATAAATACAATAGCTGTAAAGCTGGGGGTATAATATGAACTGCCAATAACCTTGACTACTTGTAATGTGGTTGCCGGCTTTTGCAATTTTTTTGCTGAAAACAGTCTAAAACTTTACTGTAATGAATCGTATATATTAAAAACAATAATCGTTTCTTATTCGGTTTGATTTTGAGGTTAAAGTAAATATGTGGATTGTAAGCTGAAGTAAAAATGTCTTTTGAAACAGCGAATATATAATTATGGAAATCAACAGAAGTTATTTTAGCCTGCAGCCAAATGGATGGACTTCGGATGTTCCGCTTTTATTCTGACGAAAACTGGGGCAAAAAGGTCGCGAACACATGCTTACTCTTTAGAAATTTGAAATGTCAACCTTGACAAAAGTCGTCTAGGCATTTTGTCATGCAGGTTAACTTTCTATCACAATTCATTGTCAATAACTAATGTCAAAACTAACTGCCGACGGGAGCTTGGGTTCCAACGTTCATTTCAGTAATGGTCTTTTAAACGCACTTCCTGAGTACTATGCTGTGATTGGTTGTTTGCAAGTTAATCTCAGAATGGAGTGATATAAATTTTCTGCCAAACAATCGTAATTGACCAGTTAAGGGTTCTGTTACCACTGAAGCCTTTATTCATGATTTCGACCGAGGATAACATATTGCTGCACAGTGCAAACATATTACTCACACAATTTTCGCAATGTTATCCCTGTCTTTCGATAGGGTATTTCTGTAAATGTAACCAAGGTTTGGGGAGCGAAAATGTTAAAACTAAGAGCTTGACATAAAGCAATTTATTAAAGGTTATAATTAATGATACAAACCAATTACAGAACTCTTTTAATCCAAGACTTACGGTCTCCGGGTCGCCAGTTACTTCATACTGATCTTGTACATAGAGGCCGCCCAATAATTCCTTGTTTTCTGCCATCACCTCCCCGAGGAAGTTTAAAGTTCAATCTCACACTCAAAAACAGAAAATTGAGAGATCATAACATAAGCATCTTACTCAATGGCAAAAATATGGCATTAAGTTTATTGATTTTTCATTTGTTAAGAACCTCTGAATCAATAAAACGTTAGTACTTGATGTCTTTAAAACAGACTTGGGCCATATAGGGATTCTTATGACATCGTCATACTAAGATCGTTGAACGAGTGAAACGAGAGCCCCAATTCCATAGATACCCTTTTGAGATAAAATTTGAGAATGTAAAGGAAAATGAAGCGATCGGAATATTTTGCCTCGTTTATCAAACATCATGTCACAAAAATCAAGCCGTCTGAGTTTGCGGCGGAAGTACACTTAAATTTCAGGGTCTTGGTTAAATATTCAGACCCAATTAATTTATTTCTTGCATCATTATTCCCAACCTACGCAGGGAAAATTGTCAAGGCTTGCTCAATTTCTCTCTTAATCCGTAAGGATTTTTCAAGACAAGATAAGAGTGAGTATTTCATATTGTGGACCGGCATAGTCCCTATTGTAAGCTTACTGATGGTTAGTCAATATATAGATAAGTGAGATAAACTTCCTCAGAATTTTTAGTTCTTGTACGTCACGAGAGTGTTTAAAATAGAACAAACATTCGAGTACTCCTTGATCACAAACTGTGATTAAATGCGTTACAGTGTTAGAGGGATTCTCCAGTTCGATTACCAAACGAATCAATCATTTTCCGTGCGTACTGGTCAACTAAGCCTCTTTACTACGGTTTTCCTGATCCGTATAGAAATGCAGTCGCAATATTAATCACAAGCAAAGTGTCTATACTCATTGCGTGCCACACTGAAGATGACGCGGGAATTGGGCAAAGCAATCCCGAGAGGATAAAAGTTTATGGAAATATTACGATTGTCATTTCATAATTAAGCTTCAAATATCTACTGATACAAAGCAATATTTTTCAAGCAGTAAATTTTGGTGTCCTCATATCTCGATAATTAGTTTAGAGAGCGTATTAATATATACTTATTTCACGTGATTGTTTATGCCCTTGCACATGGGTCGTATGGCGGGAGGTTATCTGTATTATTGCCCTAAATAATAATTGTTTTAACCGCAACAAGTCAGGCGAGACGACAATGTTATTTTCATAATGAAACAAATATGAAATGTTTTCGCGAATGAAAAAGGAAGAAATGGAAATGATGATTTTGATTGTTGCTTTCTATCGGGTGGTTCACAACCTTCTTATTCACACACTGTATCCGTAGTAATTTCCATTCCCGTGAAAGCTATCCAAAAGTGATTTAAAGGGGCAGTATTCGACGCATTGTTCGAAGCTTCAGTAAACTTACTCATTATTTAAAGAGAAACCTCTAAGGTTAATAGCACACTGGCGTCACAAGACGGTTGAATTCACGTAAAATATCAAAAGCCCATTGAAAATATTGCCAGAGAAGAAGTATTGAGAAATATTGCACGGAAACACTTTCAACTCCTTTTTGCACTTTCAAAATTGGCCCCACATAGGCATTTATTTTTATTTTGCACACTTAGGTTTCATTTTAGTAATTTTGAGTTTCGTTAATTTCTTTCCTCCTCTAGCTAACCTCTCTTAGCCGGAAAGAGGCATGAAGAAAATTATGTGGGTATCTCCAACATCATATCGTGGCTAACGTACTGGGTTGTCCGAAGCCTTCTGTCGTATTACAAGCCGAGAACAGAGACGAATTTGGCCACGAGCAAGAAATTGTCATCAGTTATAAATCATCACGCCCTTAGGCTAATCGGTTTATGTAAAACCTGATGATTTGGGAGATTAGGCATTTTCCCGATGAAATTTCATTTATCCAGCTGAACATGTGGCAGGCACCGGTAATGCATGCGACACGAGTTCGACTCTTATTAATTTTCTCGTTGTTTGATTGCAGGCATTAGAAAAGCAGACTGGAGTTTGGACCACTCAACATCCAAGGTCCACGTGAATTTTCAATACCAAGAAGTCAATATGCCTGACGCTGTCAGTATGTGATTGAGAGAACGTTGCACAGACCCTCTGGGCATAATAGTTTGGCCCGACTTTTTCATCACATTCAGCTTAATGAATTCATTACAAATGTAACCCAAATAGCAGTTATAAACATTTTGAAGCAATGCATTCTATAGACTCTATAGAGCGCGTTCAAAAAAGCGTTCAAAAAAGAGCTTTCTCTATTATAAGCTCAGGCCAAGACTATCACGAGGTTTTAGAGGCTGCGGGCATTCCACCGATCATGGCTTATATCGAAGACAGCTGCAGCAATCTCTTTAGCAACATTATGGAAAACGACAATCACAGGCTTCGTGAATTGTTGCCTAATGCGAACCATCCAAAGCACAATTTAAGACGTAAGAGGCGATTCGAAATGCCCCGGTGGAGGACAAACCGTTTTAAAAACACCTTCATGATGTCCCCCACCATTAAATATAACAACAATAGTTAATTAAGGACCGTTTCCTAGAAACGTATGTAGATAATGTAAATATAGCTTTTAAATATAGATAGGTTTTAGCTCATAGATTTTTTAATTGTTTTATAATTTTGAATATTCTTATATAGGTTATATAATATATTTATTTAATTACATTATTGTAATATACGTTATTCAGCCGCAAGGTTGCTAGGTATATTTAAATAAACTATCTATCTATCCGCTATCTATCTATATATCTAGACTTGATGTTTCGTATGTTTCAACATTAATTTTCAAAAGTAACCGTTATTATTTTGAAAAACGTTTACCGGTAAATGTAAATACAAAGCATAGAGAGAGGGGGTCTGGGTTCTTAAAATGCATTGCTTCAAAATGTTTATAACTGCTATTTGTGTTGCTTCGATGGCCAAGAACAGGGGTCTATTTAATGAATTCAGCTTAAGAATGGTTTTTTTTTTCAAATTTTTATCCTCTGCCGGATATTGCTATTCTAGTGCTCTGATTGGGTAACCAAATCTCGATTATCAACTCAAATTCTTGCTTTGCACTCACGTGATTAGACGGCAATGTTGATGTTCAAAACAAAAGCAAAATGTCGCTCGCGTTTTAATTATCACTAAATTCCCAAAAGACTCTTTCGCTATTGTTCAGTACACCAACATGGCCGCCAATGACGTCACTTGCAAGCCAAGGATACTGGGTCAAGAGCTGATCTAACCTTGAACCCAGGCTCTCTCTCTCTTCTCTAGCTTCTCTAGCTCGGAAACGCTCCTCCGCCTTGCCGAACTAGTTTTAACGCTTAACTGTTTTTCATTCGCCGGCAACTATTACAAACAAATTAATGGCGTAGCGATGGGCACAAGAATGGGACCTAGCTATGCCAATCTTTTTGTAGGATATGTTGAACACCAATTTTTTAATCAATACAACGGCCCCAAACCTCAACTATACGGCCGCTACATCGACGACTGCATCGGCGCTATTTCATCCAGCAGAGAAGAACTCGATCAATTTATAACCTCCGTCAACTCTTTTCATCCGGCTCTTAGATATACCTGGGAAATTTCGGAAACTTCATTGGCTTTCCTAGATATCAGAGTTTCTATTAGAGGCAACGTGCTATGTACTAGTGTGCACTACAAACCTACTGATTCACACAGTTATTTGTTGTATTCATCGTCACATCCATCACATGTCAAGAACTCCATTCCTTATTCTCAATTTCTTAGACTTCGACGTCTATGTAGTGATGACTCCGATTTTTCCAGCAAATCAGAGGAGATGTGCCAGTTCTTCGAAAAACGTGGCTATCCTGTCTCTGTGGTCAAAGCGGGCCATCATCGCGCCCAACAATTTGATCGACAGTCATCACTACAAACGTCACAAAAAGATAAGAATGACAGAATTCCATTCACTCTCACTTTCCATCCTCATAATCACGCGGTCAAAAGCATCATTCTTAGTAATTTTAAATTACTCCAAAATGATCCCGAGACTGGTAGAATCTTTTCGCAACCTCCACTTATTTCATTCAAACGCGACAAAAACGTAGGCAACTTTTTAGTTAGAAGCGCGCTCAAAACTAACGAGCAACCCGGTACTTTCAAATGCGCGCGCTCACGATGCAAAACTTGTCTTTTCATTGTTAACACCAGCAAGATATCGGGACCTAAGCGATCTGTTAAGATCACCGATCGTTTCACATGTACCTCCGCAAATGTCATTTATTGCATAACCTGTACGTTATGCAATAAATTATACATTGGTGAGACAGGTAGACGACTAGGTGACCGATTCCGCGAACACCTTCGCGATGTTGAGAAGAATGACAAGGATGCATCTAAGCCAGTCGCTCGCCATTTTAATCTGCCTAACCACTCCAAAAAACACATGGCTATCTGCGGCCTTTCCCTACATCTAGGTACGACGGAAAGCCGCAAGAATCTGGAACAAAAATTCATCTTTCAAATCGGCACCCTTAATTAATCCTCACGGTATTAACGAACGCTTTTCATTTAACTAATATATTCCTATTTTTCACGTTGTCATGTTACCACCAATAGCGTAGCTCCTACTCTACTATAAAAACTACACGTAACCCATAATCCCTCGATTCGCTCTGACGAAGGGCTAACGCTCGAAACGTCAGCTTTTAGAATCTCTGTACGGTGGCCAATTTACATTATCAACTCCGCTGATAAAACCAAATTTTTGTATATCTCTCTCTTCTCTCCTCCCTTGTCGTCGAGAGCCTGAGTTCAAGGTTGGAGCTATTCATCAGGGAGCGAGCAGCTGGTTATTTTTAGATTCTTGTCCTCTTGTTTTCTTTCCGGTCTAATTTACATGCGTATGATATAAAGGCACACATTGTGCATTGATTGACTAAGAGGCAAAAGCTGATCCAAATATGAAAAAGTTGTAAAAATAATAAAGTTGTAGGTGTCTTCACGGCACACGCATGAAGAAACGGAAACGAAACGTACAAACCTACTCGTGCAGAGTTGTTGTTTTGCTCATTAAAAAAAGGGAGCTTAAGAAATGATGAGGGCGACGGCAAAGACAACGTCACAAAACAATCATCGGTTAAAAGAGAAAAATTGCGTCAACATGTTGCTGAGAGTAAAAGGAAAGTCTACTCTTGGCAACAAATTTATACAATGGGACTTGTGATTGATTGTCGCTGAAAGCGCGGCATCACGGCAAACTGAACAAAAAAAAACAAACTTGGCTTCGACCTGGAAGAATGTTACAAAGTTTCTTGTAGTTCAGTTCTTTTAAGTTTCTGTCTTTGTAAGAAGAAAGGTTGTGGTTCCACAGCTGGCTGTTTTGCTTGTAATATTTAATCAACTGCTCAGTTTCACCATCCGCCCATTCACTTTCCTTTTTGGCTTTTAGAGAACCAACAACGTCTTTTTTATGTACTTAACTGCTTCAGAAAATTTCCATTTTGTCTGCTGGCCTTCGTTTCTTTTTTTATTTCGCGGACCAATGCCGTTCTCAAACTGGAGTGTGAAGTTGTGTTTTCAGACCGCTCGGCGACAAATTAAATTTCAAGCGATAGTTCGCGTAAAGCGTTCTCCTTGAGCTCCCTATTCCTGTTGTTCAAATTTGATGTTTCCCATAGACAGGGTGAGGCAATTGCACACAGTATTCCTTCTTCTCCGTCAGCCATGTTTGGCAATTTGCCGTGATGCCGCTCTTGTCAGCGACAACCAATCACAAGTCCCATTGCATCAATTTTTTGTGGCCAAAAGTAGAACTTCCTTCTATTGTCCACAACATGTTGACGCAACTTGCAACACAGGAGAAAAGTTGGCCATGTAGGTGGTAACACGAGCAAAAGGTTTTTCAACTTGCGAAGCAACAGTGTTGCGCGACAAGTTGAAGGAAGTTGTTGCCCGTATTCCTGGCCTTAACATTGACGCAAAATCCCCTAATTTGATATTTCGAGGAAAACGCGAGCACGCAGCAGTGAACCTTTCATTGCCTATTTTTACTCCCACAGGGTCACTCATACCAATATATTTGTAGGATACTTCGCTTACATAGTTCAACGTAAACGAGGTAGAAAAATCGCAAAAGACGTGACAGCCGATAGTGCAAAGTTGTATTTTCTACACAACATTGCGCGACGTTGTCAGGACGACAACGGCAAGTGTAAAACGCACGTGCGGGGCTTGCACAGCCTTTGTTGTTGTTCATTAATTAAGGTCCAGGCAAACGGATTCATGCTTCAACATCGGATTCCGTTCGATTTTGTTGAACAGCTATGTTGAAACCGATTACTCCCCCCTTTTAACCGCTTTGAAACATGTTGAAACGATGTTGAATCGAAGTCGAATGAGTTCAAAAGCGTTTAAACTTTGCTTCAACAACCATTCAACATTTCTTTTGTTTTCGCGAATGTTGAATGAGGTTGAAGCCGTTTGCCCCTCTTTCAACATTGTTGACTACGCGCGCGCGCAATAATAGGTCTCAATGACGTATCATGTCAGTATCCACAATAATCGCGGTTTCAGCATGGGAGTGAATACAAGGCCTCTCGTGAGCATTGTTGAATCAAATTGAAACCGCTTGCCCACCCCAGCAATCAACACCGTTAAACAAAATCGAAATGATGTCGAAGGAAATGTTGAAGACTTGATGAAGTCCAAGACCTAACCGTCTCCAAGTTCTCTCGACGTTTTCATGCTATCGTTCGTCGACTTTTTCACATATTTGTTTACGGAGCTCTTACCAACGCACACACACACACATGCAACAACGAACAAGTATAATTTTTGAGAGGAAAACTAGTTTCTTCTGCTACGTTCATTAAATTCTCGTGAATAAAAATACGGTAAAAATATATGCATGTGTTGAACGTTAAAAACAAAATTGATAATGAGAAGTAATAAAACAGAAGTTGTCGTCTGTCGATGCTTATCGACTAAGAAGCGTATTCCTGGCAAACGTACCAGAAACAGGAAGTAAAAAATAATTTATTTTTCTGTGAGGACTAAAGAAAATTATCATGCACTAGAAATTTTCACAAAAATACAGAAAATATTTTAAGGCATATTTGATTGATTAACTGGAACCTACAGTTCTCATTTGCCGCTTAATAAAAATGTGAATTCATTTGAGCCTTATTGAGGAGAAACGGAAAAAAAATTCTCCTTCATACCTTACTTTCCAATGCTGGCTTTACCTGGGGGCCATCAAAATTGTCTCAGTATATCTTTATCTTTCAAGCAAACGAATGGGAAATCCGGCTGAATATACTAGGATTCCCCACAAACCAGTCGGGAGCGGTAGGTTTTCATTAACTTCAGCCAGTTAAAAATTTGCATTTATCTTTTCATGCTGTGTATTTACCACCTAGTGGTTTTGAAAAGTGTAACATTGACGTAACACCTGTTTTATTTGCGCACATGGTTATTACTTCGAATTTCACACTAGTACCCAGGTAGCCCGGACTCATGGTCATCTCTTTAATTCTTAGAGGAATGGGCACGGGTTGTACTGTAAGAAAAGGATTAACTCTTCATGGTAACCTTATTTTGCACTTTGAAACACGGTTTACCCTTAGAATAGTTATTTGCTGAACAATGGCAACCTTATCGACAGTTGCGTCCCAAAGGGCAAACATAACAAGGAGGCCTTCGCCTTCGTCTTGTTCTTGTAAGAGAACCTTAGATCAATTTCGTCTCGGTTTGAAGTTGTACAAATGTATGCCGGACACACAGCGCTTGGGATAACTTCGTTCCCTGGAAAGCAGAACTGCTGACGTGATGTCGTCGGAGTAGGACCAAGGGACCCTGGTTATCCCAGGGATTACCAACCGGTGAACCCTGGTATAACCCCTTTTGTCCGGGAAGAGGGATAGCACTTATTTGTTTCGTTCTAGGGCAGTTACAACACACAGGTCACAAGCCACAGGTCCCTAACTGTTTACAAATGCTAACATCAGGCCTAAAAACGTTTGTTTAGACCTAATTAGGCTTAAGGTTAGCTTAATGAATGTTTAGGAGTCTTTCTGTTTTGGTGAACAGTGACCTGTCTTTTGTACGTGCCGGCTCTACACGGGTTTCTAAGCACCAAAGGGGCTCCGTGTTTGAAAACTTTGCCTTTCTCTTGTCAAAGTGTGCAATTGATCAAGTAGTTAAACAAAATCTCAGCGTGCCGAAAAAGTGGTTTATTTTACTGCCGCTTTTCGAACAAATATTTACACAAGCAGAAATGAGTAATTCTGATTACACTGTTCTTCCATTAATTCTTTCATTCCTTCCCAGGGTACGCTAGTTATTCTCTTTTGAATCACTTAGTTGCCACCAATACAGTACTTGGTTGTTTTGTTGCAATGCCAGTAATTCAACACTTTTTTCCAAATCAGTTTTAAAAGTTCTGATAAACTTTGTGAGAAAAATAGTCACTTATTTCATAACCGTTTATATAGTACTGTGTTTAGCCATGCAAAAGAACCTACACTCCATAAGACGCCGCGATAATGCGCTTGATATGCGTATTCGTGAGAAATCGATATCACACACTTTTAAACTGTGAAGAGCTTAGCGCCAACGAAGGAAAACTGAAAATATCAAATATTTACCCGTATAGTCCCATAAAAAAAATTGCTGACAAGATTAACATGACGAAGTAACGACGGTCTCGAAGCTGCTTTAGATTGGGCGAGTTTTCGCATCTAATACAGTACATGTTTTTGATACGGAGTTAATTTTAATCAGTTCTAGTGCGTAGGGATTTAGCGGAAGGTTACTTTAATTCCAGATTTGAAATAAGCCTGTCTAAAATCAAGCATAGCTTCCTTTGACATAAACACGTTTTAAAAAAATTCTTCCTTCATCTCATTACAGAGGTTTTTTCTAAATTAATAAATTATTGTCCATTTTGTCAAAGTGTTTTAGTGAGAAATGTGGCGAACTTGCTGGCGTATGACCATGCATTGATCACGGTCAATAAACAAGCTGTTAGTTTTGACCTCGATGTCATCCTCCAGTCGTTCCTTGTTTCTTAGCAACGCCATAAGTGACGCTTCAGCCTCAGCTAAGCGCATGCGCAGACGATCAATGGAGACGGAGATTTCCCCGACCTCTCCGACCAAGCGGTATTGCACTGGATCACGACACAGTTCAACATTTGGCCTTAGCGAACGTTTATCTAGTCGGGTGTGTGCCACTTTGAGAGGATTTTCCTTGTCTGCAATGGCTTGTTTGAGATCCCGTACGTTGTTTTCCATTGATGCAATCTCATCTATGACCTTAAACGAGAATGGAAAATCAATTGAATCAATATGAGCCCCATCAAAATTTCCAGCCCCGAGGAATCATCGTTGTCAATAACCCAGAAGTCTATCTCGAAATGCGATGGCATACCGCCAATCGGTTTACGGTATAAGGAGGGTAACCTCCATTCCTACTAAACAATAGAGCAACGTTCGTATGACCTTGAAAAATAAACGTAAACAAAAATGGTGGCTCATCGAACAAAAACAAACGAGCGCGAACAACGTCATCGCTCCCTGGAACTTTCTGGAAAGTTTCGCTTTGACGTCATTTGAAATGCAGTAATGTGATTGGGCAATCGAACTGTTTACTGCCCATATTAGGAGTTTCCTTGGCGGGAATAAGGAGAAGCTTTGTTTTAATTGCGCCAAAAATTCGTCCGTGAAACAAAAAATTGCGAACACTTTTTCAAGGTCATACGAAAGTCGCTCTAACCGTATACAATACTGTTTGCAACCATTTTTTTCCAATTTAAAAGAAAAAAAGTATTTGTATCATGATCTGAACAAAAAAAAAATTGAATTCCTTATTTACTTTCAAACTGTGAAATGTTACGGTTGCCCTGTTGTTTTGACGCAAAAGGTCTAGATGGCTTGCAACCATTCTCTTGAGACACGGTAACAGTGCTGCAATGTACAATTGCTGGTGGACGTACAAACAGGAACTAATTGGGAGCTTAGGACGACGACGACGACGACGACGGCTACGAGAACGCCACAAAACAATAGGTTTAATCAGCAAAAACAATAGCTCTGCACGCCCTGCGCGTGCGTTTTATATTTTGATACATTTCTTTGTCGATCTCGTCTTGAAAACGACGTGAAATGATCTGAGAATTTGAGGTCATGTGGAGGACGCGAGCACCTTACGATGAATTTTCAATTTTCTCTCTAAGGGTGCGTTCAATTGACCGTATTCCGGAATAGGAATACTTGGAATAGAAGTTAGAAATCCTTCGCTTTTACGGAGATTCACATCAAAATTGCTAAAATGATATTTTAAACATATATTTATTATCCTCGTTGCTTCAAAACGCCAGACATACCGTTTTAAATCATCACTCCACGTATTCTTATTCCTGAATAGGGCCAATCGAACGCACCCTAAATATCCAAACCACCATAACCTTTCTCACAAATTTTATTTTTGGAATGTGGACTCACACTTGCCATGCCAAGCGACTTGGAGAAATCGCAAAATTAGTACAATAACGGGAATAATATTTTAGACAACGTTCTCGTTGCCGTCGTTGTTTCCTCGCTTGAAGGTCCCTATTAATGAGGGATCTTTTGTTTTTGGCCAACAACATGGCGACGATGACGTAACGTGAAAACCACCCATAAGGCACAAAAGTATCACCCCTACCTTTGCCAGTTCTTTTTCCAGAGATCTCTTGGCATTGATCGATTCCTCAATGCGTTTGGCAAACTCGTTGTTAACGGTCTCAAAGATGTTTCTCAGATCAACATAGGCCTGCATCAAAATTCCATTGATCTCTGATCTCATGGCTACAGATGCTTTGCGCTCACGCTCTGCTTTGGCAATGTTCTCTGATGAATAAGCTTCCCATTCATCGGGGGTGAAAGAACTGAAAGGAATAGAAACACGGCTTGTTAGATAGACCAACAACGAAAAATATGCACAAGTGAAGGACTTAAGATGTTGGACGGATTTCAAATACTAAGATCGTTTGGTAATGCTGCTTTGTTGATTTGCACTGGGAAACCAACTAGCTACACGCATGCGCACAACACATGGAATTAACGGACTTAATCTGATAAATCTCCTCTTGTGAATGATGCGAAAAGCAATATTTGGTCAAACAAAAGATAAAATATCATACTTACTGTTGCTGTATTGTGACTGAATGTGGAGCAAAGTGAATGTCTTTTGAGAAATTATTCAGAGTAGCACACTTGCCATCAATACCCAGGGAATTGTATTTGTCACCAAGGTCTTTTTCCAAAAGTGTTTTAGCAGAACGCAGCAACCTGAGGTATCAAAACAGAGGTAAAACAGATTATTCGTTTAGCCTCCTTTTGCAAATAGTAGACAGTCGGGCAAATAGTTGGTTTGCACCCAAGCTTCAGGAAACACAGATAACAATGCTGCAATGTACAATTGCTGGTGGACGAACAAAAGAAGCTAATGAGAGATCTTTTGTTTTCGTCCACAAACATGGCGGCGATGACGTAACATGAAATACCACGTTTACCATATATAGAATCGGACCCAAATCGCCTTCCTACAGTTTAAGCTTGAAACATGACATTCCTCTTTCCAAACAAAGTTGAAAACTACTGTCAAAATTTTCAACGGTTAATGAATGCCATTTTATCGAGTTCTCTGTGCCTTCATGAGTTCCCCCTGAGAGCTTCTAGAGAACCGTCAACGCTTCTTTAACGAAGCTGCGATAGTTTTAGTTTTTTCATTATGCATCCAAATCGTCGTGAGCCTTCACGTGCATAGCGCGTGCCGCACGCCCAGCAAGCTCTCCACCTGTTTTTTCACATGCTCCTCTGAGCCCTAGCTATTTTTCGGAGGGAGAGAAGCGACGACCGGAAATGCGTCTGCTGTTCGCAGGCTACTGACCCCTAACTGCTTCTAAAGACTTCGTTAAGCCGTTAAAGCGGTCGAGGAAATATTCTAAACCATGTAACAGAATTTGTAAACCGAAATTTCAATCTGTCTTCAGTTGGGTCGGAAGGAAGCCATTGAAGTCGGTTGTGCTTTTTTCAAGGTAAGATTGACGTCTTTCTTATTTTTGTTTTCCTTTCTATTTTCCTTCATTAAGGGTTTAAATGTAAAATTTCTTTCTAATTGATTTTGCAGCTTTATCATGACGAAGCAATGATGAAGAGTCAACACCGAACGCGTAAGTTTTGAGCGCCATTACGTACTATGTGCAATACTGAAAAAGCTAAAATATAGCATCGGCATTTTCTTTTTCTGTAGTTTCCTATTCACAGATCCGTTCGGTGATCCGCGAGCAGACCATCTTCCCGGGATGGGGTCTGGGGTGAAAGGGCAGTCCCGCAAAGAGCTTGTGATAGGGATGCACGTTAAAGGCTTGTTTTGAGTCTTAAAATTTTTTTTATAAACTTATTACATCTCGGTTATCTTCTTCTTTTAAGCCGAGCCATCTGACCAGACGACCGGAAAAGCTGCCATGCTTTATTCGGAACACGGATGTTTAAATACAAAGATATAACAAGCTATCAACTTACCACAGCTGTTCATGAGCCTGATCCATTGTTTTCTTCAGCAAAGCTCGAACGTTTTCGATCATTTCCACCTCCTAAACAAGATAACAGAAATTGTGCGATTTATCTAGAGACCCTTCAACTTTCTACCGGTAGCTGTACATGAATCGTTCGAAATATTACAGGATGGATTTGCCGATGAGATTTTACTTTTCTTTGCGTCTTGATAAAACATATGAATATCTCTGCATAAAAGAAATTTTCCAGTTGACTTAACACCGGTTTCTTAAGTTCAGTTCCATCACCGATCTCTTGTTGGTTGCTAATGGCAACGAGTTTGTTTAGTTCGGCGTTTTCACGGGTTATTTGTAACTCCACAGTATTGGTATCAGAAGAATGCATAAGGACGAAACATAGCAAAACCAAAATTTAAAGCTGTGCAATTTTCAGAAAGATTGAATCTCAGGAAGAACAACTGTTGAAAAGCGAAAGACTGAAGCTGTTCGAAATATATAACTAAGGATATCATTTTAACCTTCCGTTGTTGAGTAAACAAAGCGGGCGCTCTGACGCTCGAGTGGTCGATTTAAGCACTGTTTAACATGAAAAACTAACTCTACTCTAATCAGTCTACTCTACTTCCGAATAGACTCTTCTATCGAAAAAGATAAGGCTCCTCAAAGTGGGCTTTCGCTGTTGTCACGTGCTGGTAGAAGATAGTGTCTCGCTGGATAGAATACACCAAGCATAACTTTGATGATCACCAAATGCAATAAAACAATCTAACAAGGGCAGAAAATTAGCATAAAGAACTTATTGAGCCTTGCATGTAAAAACGTTGCACATCTTTCAGTTGTCTCGTAACAAACGACACCCGAGATGGTATTTTAAGAAGAGGGAAGATTAATTAAGGTTATTTTCTTGTTCGCAGCTCTTTGTATTTCTTATCTTTTTGCCTTTTTTTGTATAAGCTGTTGCAACAAAAAAACAGCTTTATTATTCTGCTAAACAATCTAGCAATATTTGTGGTTAATGTTGCTGTCTTGTGTTATTATGACTCGCTAAAAATAATAAAGGTTCGATCCTGGAGACAGGAGCCAGCTGGCACCGAGCGCTGATAACATGCGCACTGATTACCTTGCTAATGTGGGTTTCCACATTATCATGCACCAGATCAATCTTGATTCTACGCTCTCTGTACCCCAAGCATTCTTTAGACACATTCAAAGGCTTTTCAGTAGCAGCTAATGCTTTCTCTAAACGCCCAATAAATGCTTGCAGTGCTTTGATCTCAGCCACTGTATCTGCATGTTGCTTCTCTAATTCCGTCTTCCAATACGTGATGTCATGGATGCGATGTTCCAACTTTTTGTTCACATCTGTTTGAGTCCGGTGAGTCAACAGAGATGTTTCCGTTCGGAGTCGCGAGCATTCATCTCGCAGTCTCTCGGCCGTGGATCGTTCCTTCTCGCCCGATGATACATTGAGAACGTTCGAGGTCCGCCATTGTTGCGGGGTGTACTTGTGAATGGCCCTTTGAGTCACTGCAGTGTAAGGCAAATGTTCCAAGCCGCTGGACGATCCATTGAGGATCTTGTGAGGGAATTCAAACGATCTTGATAGCGGTCTCAAGGCGTGAGGAGAGGTGTAGGGTCTTGCTGCTTGAAAAGAAGCCGTATATGTTGTTTCGTAAGGTCCGCCAGTGGGTCGAAGATAAGGCGGTGGATCGAAGGTCGAAGAGGATAGGTATTTAGCTGTTTCCACGAAAGATTGAGTCATCTCGTGCGTAGAGTCAAGCTATATCTTCTGGCCGATATATTACGCCGAGAAACACGTAGATTCTGTCAGGAAATCTTGAGTTAAAACTCAGACAAAGTTGTTGTTGGCAAGAGTAGAAAAATGTCTGTTTAGTGTAACCACAAATCGCTTTATATCCGGTGGCGTCGCTCGTTGCTTAGAAACCAATGGGCTCCACCACTCGATAGTCTGATTGGTAAAGAAAGCACGAAACTGTCTTAATATTGCCTCCTGATTGGCTATCGGGAAATAATCGCTGTAGCACACTCTCTTCCGGTCGGTCGGCAAAGCCACGTGCTCGTCTGCGTTTTGTAAAGAAGATAAAAATATTTTAGAAGAAACACAAAGTATCACGGATTGCATATTAAAAACCATTGGCAAAAAGCCTAGAAAACTAATGTGGCATCTTTTTTTTTTTTGCTGTCATGCATATACAAAAAGAGAGAACACTGATTAATATTTTATACATACAGCCTGAATTGAATGTGGATAATTGAGACTCATTGAGAAACCTTAGAACCCTGCTAAGCCTCTCTCATAATTAACCCACCCTTACAAGTTCAAAATTTGTTTTTCAGCTTGACCAAGCAAACAAAATCCCATTTTCTTTAATTTTTTTTGTTTCAAACGTTGTCCTTCCTTTTCTGAACCCTGGGTTTCTCTGTTGTCGATAAAAGGTTTAAATTATTAATAAATTTCTCTGGCTGTTTCGGGTTAGGTGGTTTGAAGACTAATGCAGTTATTCTCTTTCTAAATTACCGCGAATGTTCAGTAAGATTGCAACAACTGGTTTTAATGTAGCATTCGAAACTGTAAAATTGTCGGCCAGTTCGACACCCGGTTTATCTCCGTCTAAGGGGGTGAATGCCATTAAATTCAAGGAAATACTTTAAGCGCCATGATGAAAAACTTGAAAGAGATCGAAACTACTTTCTAGATACTCGAGATAGCGAAAGTTAAACTCCACAGAAAATGAACTATAATTTCTCAAAGAGATCGATTTCCGATAGACTTTCAATTCAACTTAAATATTTAGAACTGTGCAGTTTTTCTTCTTTGAGAAGTTTAAAACTGAAACTTGATCTATTTACAGTAATAAATTTTGATCGCGTCGTCACACGAACGCACAATTCCGTAACATCCTCAGCTAACATCCTGACATCCATATAGAAACAAAAATAACAAAACGTTTATTTCAACACGATAAGATTTAAAGCTTACAAGCTTGTGGGGTCATATCTTTTGTGAGCATTTAGCGACAGTTTTTGTTTTGATGGTTTGTAAAACTCGAGAGTTGAATTTAAGAAATCATACATATTAAACATCTCAACAATTCAAAATGTAAAAAAAGGATTTACGGCATATACATGTGTAAAAAGATTTCCAACTTTACTGTCAGAGCATCTTTTGTAATAATCAGGTGGTCAGAGTTTTTCTCTGTCCTGGTGTGGCCCAATTCCATTAGTAAGGCTAACGCTCACATGGTTTACATGGGTAGAAAACAGCACTTCACATAACCCTACGATAGTTAATTATGTTTTGTATTTGCCAGTCTTATCATTGCCATGAAGTTGTCAGTTGTCATAACCGCAATCTGTCTTTATTCCATCTGTATGCAAATAACACATTAAGTGGGCTCGCGGCATTCTTCATTAATAATTAATATCGTCTCAGCTGAGCCATTTATTTTCTCTCGGTTGTTATGGTATTTGGTAATTCCTTTTATTTCTTTCTTAGAGTTCTTTCTACCAAATTCAGCGGACATTTTTTGTAAGTCTTTCTGAACTTTGTTCAAGAATCAAGTACCATGTACTTTGTTAATACCAGCTAGATCTAGAAGTTTTCGTGCTGCTGGCTAACTGAAGCACTTGGGCAAAACAAGTTTGCAGAAAACAAAAGAAACTTACTTGATAACTGAATAACGAAACGTGAATAGGTTTTCAGGCTGTCCAGAAAAAAAAAGGCAGATATCTTCATCTACAATCTAAACAATAAGCTGTTCTCGACCTGCACACGACCTGCTCAAAAAGTTTTGTGTGCAAATCAGATTTTCACAGACTAGTCATGCATGTTCTAACCATGACCAGAAAACATTTGCTGCATTACAAACAACAAGGAATTCGTTATTATCTAAAGAAAACAGAAAGGGATTAACGAGATTAAAAGGTTCTCGCCTTTAATACTAATTAGCTGAGGAACTTTAATTTTCTTCATAACATACTTTTTCGTCATGTTACACCTTTATAATGCCAAACTTCTGTCGCGGGCGCGCCAGACCTGTATTCACTCTGTACAGTTTATTTCGCAAGTGTGTTCAGGATCGTTCGTTATATCGATTGGTTTGTTACGCAGATGTTAGCGCGTCGAAGTTCCAATGTACTTAGTGTGGTGTTGACGGTTAATTCCTATATGAACTACTTGTGGGCAGAGTGGTTTGTCGTTGCTTAGAAACGCGATTCTTAGACAAACACATACGGCACAATTCACCTTACAAGAAGGTTGACAATCAGACACAGTTCGATGCTATACTGGTGAGAAGAAATTTGAATGTAGCATAGAACGGTACAATTCAAAGACCCAAAGCTTGGACACTTTTGTCATCAGGGGGTTAGCATATAACAGGACTCTTCCGATAACTTTGTGAATCACCCCGCTGATGAAGGCACCGAGACAGGAATGTTCAAACGTTGTGTCTTGTGTCTTTGAATTGTAACTGTTTAAGCTACCTTCTAATTTGTTCTAACCAGAGCAGCCGAGCATCGAACCATGTCTGACAGACGACACTGCGATCGTAGAGGCCATGGGTCCAAATTTTTCGGTTTTCCTTTCGTTGCTGATAAAGTAGAGTTGATAGCTGCGAAAAGTCTTCAATCAAACAGGAGGCATTGAGCGATGAATTAGAAGATAAAAAGCGACGACCATAAACAAAACTGACAAATACGAAAGAGCAAGCAGGAAGTCCTATATTAGGTCTACGTAACGGCATTTTCACATCTCAAGCTATTTTCAGACTGTAGTTCTTAAATAAAAACTCCTGAGCTCCTGACGCAAGACGATCAATGAAAAAGAGTTGTCAGTCATTGTTGGCTGTTTGGATAGCACAAAATAGAGCGTATTGCGGTGGCTAATGTATGAATATCATGACTTCCCATTTTATTATTTTATGGTGATTTGTCAAGGATGTCCCATGGCTTAAAGAGATTTTTCAGGACTCAGTAGGTATTGCTTTCTAACTGGTATGGTTATCAGCGGCGCAACTGGATCATGAATCGCGTTCACAGAATTGAGCGCCATTCAATTCTGCGCAATTCTTGCTCGCGCTCAAAGAATTCGATTTGTTAGATGTTTCACATAATTCTTCCCTTTCAAAATTGCTCGCGGCAGTAATCTTGGCTTTGTTTGCGCAACACACGGGCGAAATAAAAATATGCCGATATTATCCTAAAACACCATCTATCAAGGAGGAAAACTTTAGTATGTAAACTCTATACCAGTCATACCTTTAAATCATCGTGTGTTTTTTCTAGAAAATTTCCAACTTCTCGTAAAGCACATTGCCATTTTCTTTCTCATTGGCCAGTACGATTGTGACGTAGGCGAGCTGTTCTAATTCTTAAGGTTGTAATTAGCTAATCTGATTCTTTGACGGTACTGATTATTTTATGCAACAGGATTTTCCATTTCAGATCACGTGATGTTCTCGAGAGAATTTTCCTTTTGATTTTCACAAGTTATTCATACATAAGCACGCGCATGAGACCAGATTTGAAAGAAACTGTTCTTTAGAGTAACGTCACGTGGTCTGAACTTGGGAAACAAAATTTACAAGCTAAAGAGGTCAATTACTCGTGCAAGCTAAGGCAAAGCGAATACCGTCGAATTATCAATCACTTGAATAACAATAGGCGTTTTGAAATCGTTTCCCTTTTAAAACATTTGTACTACAAATCAAAATTGAGGTTGAACAATAGAATTCCACTCGCTCCCAGGCTCTTTTTTTCGCTCCCTGTTCTCCTGCGACAGAGACCAACTAGAACCGAACAGTTCCAGTTTGACTCTTTACTGCGCCTTTCAATAACATGTGGACTCCTTATTTCAAAGGTCAACCGACAAATGCGTTTTTCGCTACCGTCAATCAAATGTTCGGCGGCTCCTCCGAGCTTCCGACTACTGTCGAGCGCGCAGTAACAAGAAGAGAAAAATAAAGCAAAAAGAAGCCTTTAGGTTTCAAATCTTTTCTCAAACAAACAACTTGAAGCATCAGAGCACGAACTGAAGGATTTGAGATTTAAAAAATACAATACGTCCTGGTGACCGTGGCTTTCTTTAATTTTAACCTAACAAGGTGGTATAGATATTTGGTCCGGCTTTTGAACTTTTTAAGTCTTAAAAGTCTTGTGTACAATTATTCTATGCATTTCTTGTTTTTTAAATGCTTGCTCCAGCTTTTCGCCTTTTTTAAGTCCTCCTTCTGTTCATTCATAAGCCTCTCCAGGAAAGAATATTCTGTTTCCAAAGTCTGGCAACTCCATCTTAAATCTTCCAATCGTTGCAGAATATTAACGTACCAGTGCTTAGTTGTAGGAAATTCGACGCGTTGAGAGTTTGCAGTCGATAGCGGGCTTCTTGCGTGATCTTTGGTTATGTCTTGAGTCCCAGAATCAACGTTCCGTAAATATGTTTTTGTAGAATCCTGGTGGGATAGAAAAAAACTTTGTAGCGTTGGTCCAGTAATAGATTCGAAGCGTTATAAATATTAGAGACAAATCTAGAGAAATCATTTAAGTTGTTGTTCAATCAATAAAGCTGAAGTGTATCCTCAGGCTAGTCTTAGGATAAAAAACATACAATGTCCTGTTTTAGCCAGCAAGAGAGCTTCTCGTGACTCGGTTATTCATAATGAAGTTGTCGTGTCACCATACGAAAACTACGAGGCGCTCGTGGAAACACAGGCAAAACGGCCACGTTCAGTTTGAGCACTGTTAAAGAAATAGTTGACAACATAATACAATGTAGTTACCATCAAATTTCGCTGAGTGAATACAAGTAGCTGGTGGCAGCTTATGCTTCACCGTGCAATTAAAGTTTCCGTAAAACTATAGCGTGTGGTTTTGGTTCGCGCTCCAGAAAGCAAATCAAATGGATCTCAACATTCTCAAGATTTCTTGCTCTTTCCCGCGGTGCAAAGTCATTTCACATTAATTCAGTTCTTTGTTTATTGATCTTGTAAATAATTGTTGCCTATGTTTATCTATTGTTACTGCATTAAACTTGCCGACCCCTGGCTTTGCAAAAAATGGTCTTTCGAAAACCTCAGACGAGGGCAACCCTACAAATTATTGTCAAACTCTACCAAACTTCAAAGGCGCCTGTGTCTTGCCTCCGGGCAGGCCGATTTTTTTTTTGTCAAGATACCGAACAAAAAATATTGTTTGCCATTTTCTTCATAAACTGGAAGCTCATTACAATTTTTTCACAGCTAACTTAGTGCGACCCGGCTCTCTAAGTTGGTATTTTCAGGAGCCCTCAATGTTTACATTCTATTAGGTTTTAGTTAAATCGTGCTTTATTTTTTACTTCGTTCTTTAAAGTTCTTTGCAGCAAGGCTTAAATTTATCTTGGAAATGAACCAATTAAGAGCACACAGTTACTCTTTCAAAGGAAGCTTGAAGTGCACTTAAACTCAAATATTTTTTGTTCATAATAGAAATCTCCCCATCCAAAGCAAGAAATATGTCACCATTGTTACCCAGAATTTCGCGTTTTCTGTGCCGTGCAAGCAACGTAAACTTGACAGAACTAGCGGGAATTTGGACCAACGACCGTGATGTGCGAGGCATGGGTCTATTCTCGATTTTACGTCACAAACTGTCAAATAAATTTTGCATTGCAAAGCAGTGCGTTACGTCGAGAATAGACTCACAATGGTAAGACATGTTTGCTTTAGGTGGGGATATTAATACTGTAGACGAAAAATATTTGAGTTAAGGTGCTCTTTAGCTATAGTTTCTTCAGGATTACTTACATGGAACAGATTTCTTCTCCTGTCAATACTGTCTATACCACTGACCACTTGTCTTGTTCCCCTCGGGCTCCCAAAAATTGCTGGCTCTGGCGTTGTTCTGTCAATTTTGTAGATACCACTTTCCAGTTGTCCTGTTCCTCTTGGGCTTATGAAATTTTGCGGTGCTGGTGTTGAAGGCCTTGGGGTATCCCCCACGGGTGTTTTATCCTCTAGTCTCAACGGGTAGTAAGACAGTCTCTCTGCTGAATAATTTTTCTCCAAATTGGGGTTTGAATAATTGCTGTCTTTAGGCTTGGGCGAGGGAAGTTCGCGAGGATCAAACAACTATCAATGGTATCGAAATACACGAGAAAAAATTAGTAACCAACGAATTACTCTGTTTTGAGAATACGAGAAGATAATCATGAAGAGAATCACAAGTGCAACCCTTCTGACGACAAAATAGTTTTCATTTTCATAGATCAAGTATGAGTCGTTTTTATGTGAGATGTCAAAGGAGACCACATCTAATATTGGCAGGAGTAGCTTATGGCTGCTAGTTCAATGGGGGACCGCTGAGAATACCCAATTTTCTTGAACAAATCCGCGGGATTGGTGTTAGTGTGTGTCCACCTTGCTTTTAATTGTTTTGTTTGATTTTGATGACTCTTTTTTTTCCGATTTTATTCCTGTAGATTATGTCATATTTTAGTTTTTGCTGATATTTCAATGGCATCACCATTTTGTGACGAAAGGCAAGCAAATTGTTAGCATCCCACATGAACGCCAAAGGTGAGCGTCTTGTTGGTTTAAATTGTACAGGGCATCAATCGTTGTTTTCTGCTCATTTTTGAAGAAAAACTGACCTCTAAGCGCTTTGCGAAATTTCTGTCAAACCGAAGATGGCTTTTGCTTCTCATTTTTGTTTTTCGTAAAGCAAATTTTGTTTTCGCGACAAATGTCCCGTGTGCGCGCGAACGGGAGCATTTCGAGAATTATGCAGTGCTTGTTTTCGGTAACCCTTTTGGCTTTGTCCGGGTGTTGGTTGTTATTGATGTCCTCTTGCCAACGTCCTCTCTGTTCGCCGTTAAGAAGAGGGTACTGCGATCCGACTTCGTTTCATGCAATTGCGGTGTAAATAAATCCAACATTTGAATCTGAATTTGCATGTTAATTGCCAAGGCCTCCCACAATATAAAGATCACAAACTATTCTAGAAAAGTACTGTTCATTCCTCATGCTGTTAGACTCCACGACACTAAAATTATGACAAGATACGAAGGTGTGCACTTCGTAAAGACCCGTTTGCTTGTATTTTTTTTCAGTTAAGGAAACCGCGAATCTTTTTCTTTTTTTCTACTATGCAGGTGCGAGCTTTTGTGATTTTTTCAAAACGTTTCCTGCAGCGAGCTTTTCAAAACCCTGCTTCATTTCAAACATTAATATTCAAGGTGGTTTAAAATATTGGCAAACCGACGAGAACCTGTCTATATTTTGATTTGGTTTGATTTGACCGCTTTCAGATTCAACATTTACTCGGCAATTAGTTATTAACTTCTAACTTCTGGAATGCAAACTAAAAGTAAACGATGGTAACCTCAAAATGGAAACTTTACATGTAACCACATTAATTATCAGCTTTGTTTTTTTCTCGGAAAAGACAATATCTACGATAAAAATGATCGTTAATAAATCTTACCTTTTTACCTTTTCCCTTCGTGTTTCCAGCAAGTTGAATCTAGAGTGTGAGGAAAGGAAATTGAAAACTCTAAATCGCGTTCAAAAAATAACATCAGCCTTCTTTGCTTCCCTAAATCTAAATCACCGAAGATGTTTTATCTTAAACTAAACGCACCGTTACTTTAGAAACATATGTTGCTGTGAGGTCTTGGGTTGTAGATTTTGGCTGTGAACCTGCCGAAGGATGCTGTGTTTTTGCGAGAGAAGGTTTTGGCTGGGTAAACTGTGAGCGATGCATCTCGAGTGTAAAAATGAAATTACTTTGTCTGCGTCGGGATTGTTTCCGCGTGGTTCTCCACTCCTTGAATTATTTTGATACGTTAATTATTAACGATTAAATGCCACAGGTTCACTTAATCCAGGAGCCTATTGCAAGGAGAGTAGCAACTTCAATACCATTTAGACCAGTTTTTAAGTAAATAAGTTTGCACGAGTGGCCATTCTGAATCCCAGTGGCAATGATTTTGTAAGCATTATGACTTACCCGTCTCTCTTGTTCGAAAAGCTTCGGAATATCTGTAGATGACAGACAATAAATCAATCTCGTTCCGAGGGTCTCTCTTCTGTGCCTCCTTTGTTTTCAACGACAAAGGAGGCAGAAAAGAGAGACCCTGGGAACGAGGTTAGCAACAAATGAACTGAAATGAAACAAGTGTCTTTCTGAACGTGATGCTAAATTTATCTTAAGAAACAACAAGTACGCGACAAGTATCGCCACCTTTTCCCGTAAACTGAATGCATTCCTCTTATTATAATATTTCATTTTTCCTTATTTGTTTGCTTCTTTCTTTAGCCTAATCTATATTAAATAATTTATCGAGTATATTTTAATGAAATGTATATTTATGTTAATACTTCGTATATTAATTAATTATCTCTTTTAAGCCTAGTGGTTTTCTTTGCATGGGCTTCCTCGCCATTAGCTTTTAATTTTTTTTTAAATACTATGCTCCGTAATGAGGCAAAAAAATAAACTTGAACCAACAACGGCTTCGGGTGGCAGGGATGGCGCAGTGGTGAGAGCACTCGCCTCCCACCAATGTGGCCCGGGTTCGATTCCCGGACTCGGCGTCATATGTGGGTTGAGTTTGTTGGTTCTCTACTCTGCACCGAGAGGTTTTCTCCGGGTACTCCGGTTTCCCCTCTCCTCAAAAACCAACATTTGACTTGATTTACTTTCATTGTTCATTTCAGTTTACAGTGTCCCCAATTAGCGCTCCAGCGCTAGAACGACTAGACACTTAAATAAAGTTCCTTTCCTTTTCCTTTTTTTTCTTTTTACACAGTATGGCAAAGATATGATCAAAGATGCATGTCGCTCTTACTGCATGACGATTGTTTTTCCAATTTAAACCAATATTAATACCAATGTTATACCAATATATACTATACCAATATTCTGAGCATTATCCCTGCCGTATCCTTCGTCGCCTCTTAAACCCCTTATATCAGCCGCACCAATTCTACAAACTGCGTTGAATTTGACGTTATTTTTATTGCAGGATTTTCTTTTACTAGCTTTAGATGGGATGTCTCAGTGGTTTGTAGAGGGTTGAAAACAAGACTGCAGGCCCCAGTTGTTCGAAGGGTGGATAGCACTATCCACCAGATAAATCACTATCCACTGGATAACTGATAATTGGTTTTGCTAGTGTTTATCCGCTGGATAGTGATTTATCCGGTGGATAGCGTTATCCACCTTTTAAACAACCAAGGCCAGGTTGTTTGGCTAGCTATCATCATCTACATTGCTGGGTGAAAGTTTTGCTACAATTTTCCAATAGTCCTCTTTACTGTGTTTTATGCGGATGAAAATACTTCCTAGACGTACTGTTTCCGCGCACCAGAAGGCGTTAAAGTTGGTGAATGACATTGAAGTATATTTCACCCCGGTGCTGTTACCTTCAATACGGAAAATCATCGGTCAAGCTAAAAAAAGTAAAAAAGAAACGCTTCACAACTGTTTTACATGATTGCCGTGTGGGAATCCGATAGGTCAGATACTTGCTTGATTGTGCGTTTGAACTGCCCAATAGAGTCAGCATTTCTTAAGTATTGGGGCAAATTGTTCCACAAACAGGCCCCGCTATAACAGAAACTTCGTTTCAAATAATTAGTATTTGGCTTGGGGAGAGTAAGTTTACCTTCTAAGTTTCTCAAGTTATATTCAGCATCTCGTTGACTGAAAAGGCGTTGAAGGTATTCCGGGGCAAGATCGTGAATTGTTTTATACATAATTTAGTGCTTTCTGTTTTTTACGTCAAAGAGACAGCTTCTCCCACTTAAGAGTATCGAGAAGGAGGTTGGAGCTCGTGTCAAAGGATAATTTAGTAATTACCCTAGCTGCGCGATTTTGTAATTTTTGCAGCTTATCACTTGACTGGCACTTATTTCGGACTGTGGTTGTCGAAGGATCAACATCGATCGTGCGTTCATTCTCAGCAGATGTGCGTGTATATCACCTCCATTCTACCTTCAAGACAAGTTTTCAGGACTTCATGTTCAATTATTTATTCCAACGCCCTAAACGTTTAATTGTTGTCCACTACTCTTGCATGATGCGTCTCTACGAAATCGTCACCAGTATAGAGAAGTTCTTCTCTTAGTCAAAACATAGTGGGGTGAACGGCAAAAACATCCTTTTCATCGACAAGTGATAGGTCCGCTTCTTATTGTTCAGCTTCTTGTCACAGTCTTACTAGCTTTTCCTCACTTACCGATTTATTAAACTGCCGAAGACAACAACCGACAAACGAATTGAAGCCACAACGCAATGGGATCGACTGTATTCGTTTCACTCATAAATGGTATTACGCTACGTCATTTCAAGCTGCAGCCAACGAAAACACACAATATAATGGACACATCCTAGGGATAAAACTTAAGTCAATGAATCGCGCGATTAGGGCAGAAAGTCCCTAGGAATTCTCACTCGTAAAACCGATAACACAAACCTGAATTCTCAACGTAGTCTCCCATGGGCATCCTACATACAACCCCCCGAAACCACCTGCTGAGCAGGCTAGCACGTGACTGATTAACATATGGGACCCCGATTAAAACCTCACCTCACCAAATTTACGTGGTCTGCCTGTTTCATCCCACGTAACAAAAGTTTGTTGTGCCATTAATTTAACCTCACCGGAACTTTGCGCGTCTGCTAAATATGAGCCTGTTACAAGTAAAATATCTGTCCAAAGCCTCTTCTCTCCTTCTCTTTCGTCCATCAGATTGTCAAGAATATGAAAAATGAAGCTTATGCAGGGTCTCTTCGGCGCAAGATCTGCCGCGAAAATCGAACCTTTAAAAACTATACATACCATTGAGATATTTACACCAGGCCCAGTGATCAGAAAACAATACATCTGTCAATCGTTTCGCAGGATGGCGACGTTGTAGCTGTTACCACTTCCATCAACCTCCTGTGAGTACGCTTCAGTTAAACCTAAAGACCGTGTTTTCTTTACTTGCGTGTATGTTTTTTTATGATGATCTTCCTGATAGCATTGATACGCTACTCCATAATTCATCAAACAAGCTAATAGTGCTTTCTGTGCGCTCCGATTGGTTAGTGGGAGGTGATACGACACTACTATTCACGAGAAGCAGGGCAGGGGGCCCAAGATTCTAAACTTTTCGATCATTTTGTCAAAACAAGTACTTTTCTTTTGTCCGTGAGTTGTCTATCCTGTGCGCAATGGGTCTTCCGTCGTGTTTCTCGCAAATACAGTCAACGAAAACTATGCATGTATATGTTACCCTTAGCAATGCAAGTACTTACACTTTGTAATCCGCTACTCCAGTGCGTACCATATGGAGAACACAATGACTTTTTTGACAAATATTAAAGCCATCGAATTCTTACGTTAAATTGACGAAGGTGGAACTGAGCAGTGTGTAAGAAAAGGAATCTGTCGCATGTGATCTGGTGGCGACATTTCTCTTCCTCACTGCCTACCGAGAGGACGCTAGGTATCTGAAACCAGCGAAGGGCCAACCGAGTCCGAAAGCGATGCACGGGCCGAGATCCCGGGCTGACTCGTCTAGTACGACCCTTTGGCGCGGATTCAGAGGTATTGTGTTTTTCTCTCTTGTTCAAACATTCCTTCAGCGCATGCGTAAATGTTCTGGCTCTCTAATACGTACGTACGAAGCTTAACGCTTATGCAGACGACCATCATCTTATCTCATGATATCAGAGCAGCCAATCACTGGTGCATAGAGAACCGGATATCAGTTAATGAGAGCAAAAAGCAGGGTCTTGTGCTTAGAGATACTGAATATAACTTTTCATTCCCTGTAAAGGATACATTTGAGATCTTTTGAATGGAAATAAAAGGCAATAATCTGGATATTTTTCTGGTCATGTGTGTGAAAAGATTAATAAGAGATTAATAAACGTTGTTATGTGCTTTAATTCAGAACCTTACTGATATCAAGGCACGCTTAACTTAAGATCATTTACAAAGCGTATCTTTTACCACACTTTTTATTATCGCTCCTCCGTCATTTTTGTGGTGCGCGAAACACGGAGAAACTATTGTAGTCTAAGAAGCGTTAAATAAGAGAATACTTAGATCTATATTTCCAGATTACCTGTCCTCTCATGATCGTCTTCTCACTAAAGTCAAGCTTTATATCTATATGCAATAAGCGCATTCAAACTTTCTCAATTATTACTTTACAAGAGTCCAGTTTCTTTTAATGATTTTCCCGCTTATATGAAAAATAAGTTTTCTCTTCCGTCTTCTTCTTCACTTCTGATTACATTCTTTCCCTTCGTAAACTTAGACTGTCATGTCCGGAGGAACTGTGTTTTTCTCTCTTGTTCAAACACTCCGTGAGAACATGCCTAAGTGTTCTGCCTCTCTCATACCAGGACGATGGTTTTTTTTACAAGGAATTGCCGTTTAAGTTGATGCTACAGGCATAAACGTAACGTAAGAACCGTGCGTGTCTGGTCTTCTCCAGTCAGAGGTATAAGAGATGGTTTCATGCAGAGTAGGACGCCTAAAATACCTTGTTGTAAACATGGCGGTTCACAGCACGAAAGAAGTTGTCTCTCTGGCCTTTCTGTGGACGAATTCCAGGACCTACCGATACAATTTGGGCAAGTTTTGAAAGCTAAAGGCTTCAATAGATGCGGTATTTTTGCTTGTAGGACTGTGTGGCCCGACACTTATGAAAAAAAAAAAAAAACCGATGAATTAAGACTCGGGGGTCTTCCCTTGTCATGGAATGGCAGAATTACCCAGAAATCTTTGTGGGCATGAAGGAGGCAACTGGCCTTCATCAAATGGCTAAAGTGCCACCGGAGGGAAAGTAGTGAAAAGAAGATCTTTAGCCAGATACTAAGGAGTAGCCCTGGTGTGTGCTGTTAACGTAGACGTTTGATTTCTGAACAAGTTTTTATTATAGAAAATTCGCGACATAGTAGTGCTTTTTTTCGCTGTTATTCTCGTAGCAAAAAACTGGCCCTTCGTAATTTCGTGTCAAAGAAACGGTATCACTTAAGTAAGAGAATACTGAGATTTACATTTGCAAATTACCTGTACACTTACCATGCACTTAAGTCAAACTCTACATCTTTACGCAATAAGCGCATTCAATGCGCATTCAAAGTTCCCTCATATTACCGTATCAAAGTATGTTAAAAAAAAGGTTTCCTGCTGAAATGAGCAATACGTTTCTTCTTCCGTCCTCTTCTTATGAATGATTTTCGAAAAAATTACATTCTGTTTTTCAATAAACCTAGGACAACCAGTTAAGGTCTTAGTTCTTTTTCTTACGTATCAGCTAAGTTGCAGAATGCGCTACCTGATTGTATCCGTACCACTGAGTCTAGTGGTTTTAAAAGAGACTCCAGGGCCTCATTTTGTAAAGCGGCTTTTGTTTTTAATGAATAGGTATCTGTATATGCTATGTATTTTCGCTGCAAATGTTATGAGTCGAAGATATTAGTCCCTGTAGTTATTCGGAAATTCAAGATGAAATAAATTTTATGTTACCTTTAGCAAAGCGCGTGCGCACACTTTGAAATTTGCGACTCCAGTGCTTACCATGCGACAGAGAAAATGACTTTTCCCTTCAATATATAAGCCATCTAATTCTTACGCTATATTGACAAGGGCGGTTTGGAGCTGTGAGTTGGCGTGGGATTTGTCACATATGGTTTAGGGGCCGACATATCTCTCCCTCAATGCCGTACCGGGAGGCAAGGTCGGTAGCAGAAAGCAGCGAAGGGCCAACTGCGTCCAAAAGCGATCGCACGGGCCGAAATCCCGGGATGACTCGTTTGGTACGACGCTCCAGCGCCGGTGTCTGGAGGTACTGCGTTTTTCTCTCTTGTTCAAACATTCCGTCAGCGCATGAGTAAATGTTCTAGCTCTCCGATACCTAGCCTATCAAAGAAAAATAAACATGCTGGGTGTTTTTTTTTTTTTTTAACCAACAATTGACATTTCAGTTGATTTTATAGGCATAAACGTAACGTAAGAACCGTGCGCGTCTGGTCTTGTCTCAGACAGAGGCGAGAGATGGTTTCATGCAGACTGGGACGCCTAAAATGCTCTGTTGTAAACATGGCGGTTCACGAGTCGGAAGTTATCTCTCTGGCCTTTCTGTGGACGAATTCCAGGACCTACTCACACAATCTGGGCAAGTTTTGAAAGCTAAAAGCTTCACTGAATAGATGCGGTATTTTGCTGGTAGGACTGGGTGGCCCGACACTTATGAAAAAACTATGACATGAGAATCGGGAGTCTTCCCTTGTCATGGAATGGCAGAGTTACCCAGAATTCTTTTTGGGCATGAGCGAACTTAAGAAGCACGAGACTGGCCCTCATCGAATGGCTGAAGCGCGGCCAGAGGAAATGATTTCTAGCCAGATACTCAGGAGTAGGCCTGGTGTGTGCTGTTAACTTAGATGTTGGATTTCTGGACAAGTTTTTATCATAGAAAATTCGCAACAAAGTTGTGCTTTAATTTCGCTGTAATTCTCTTGTCAAAGAAATGGTATAATAATGTAAATAAGAGAATAACGATATTTATATTTGCAGATTACCTGTCCTCTTACTACGAAAGTCAAGCTCTACATCTCTATGCAATAAGCGCATTCAAAATTTCCTCGTTTTTCTTGATAAAAGTATGCTTTTTTTGTTTTGTTTTGTTTTGTTTTTTCGAAAAAAGGGTTTTTTTTGCTTATATGGAAAATACTTTTTCTCTCCCGTCCCCTTCTTATGCATGATCTTCGCGGAATTACATTCTGTCGCTTAATAAAGCTAGAACAACCAGTTATGATCTTAATTCTCTTTCTTACTTTAGGATCAGCTTAGTTATAAAATGCACTGCCTGATTTTATCCGTACTGACTAAGTTAAGAGGTTTTAAAATGAGAATCTACGCCGCATTTTGTGTAGCTGCTTTTTTAAAAATCACTGTTTCTTTAACTATTTCATATTTAGTTATTTGTCCGTATGGGCTATGTCTCTTAGCTGTAAATGTAATGTCTGGAAGATATTAGCTCTTTTAATTACTCTGAAATTCCAGATGAAAGAAAGTTTAGGCTTGTGTGTTTGTTACCTTTACCAGGGCGCGTGCGCAGTCTTTGTATTGCGCGATCTCCAGTGGTTACCATATGAGAGATAAAATGTATTTTTTCTTGAATATTTATGCGATGGAAATCTTTCGTGAAATTGTAATAATAAGTGGGTCTGGAGCTGTGAGTTGGCGTGGGATTTGTTTCATATGGTTTAGGGTCCGGCAGATTTCTCCCTCAATACAGTACCGGGAGGCGAGTTCGGTTGCAGAAAGCAGCGAAGGGCCAACTGCGTCCAAAAGCGATCGTTCGGGACAAAATCCCGGGATGACTCGTTTGGTACGACGCTGCAGCGTCACATCTTGAAGTACTGCTTTTTTTTTTATTTGTTGGAACATTCTGTCAGCGCATGCGTAAATCTTGAGGCTTTTTAATACGTACCATACTAAAAAAAGATGCTGGTTTATAGAAGGAACTGACATTTCAGTTGATTTGTTATGGATAAACGTTACGTAAGAACCGTCTCTAGTCTTTTGCGTAGAACACAAATTCATCATCCCGTCGTTTCTTTAGAATATTTATTTAAACGGTTCAATGTCTTTCTAATTTATAATAGCAATATCTTTCCCTATTTGTTTAGGTCTGTTTTAGCATTTGTTCAGCGTTGTTAGGCACATTCATTCATTACATTCCCTTTACTTTTCAAGGATTGAAGTCACAATTTGGGAATTTTCTCCTCGGCCGGTGTCCTAGGGAATTTAGGCCCCCAGGTAGAAATCCGGGGGCCTAAACCGGGGGGGGGGGGCATATCCGTTGTACCTCCGGTATTTTTAGTTCAAAATTCATCAAAAGGAACTTATATCAGTTAGAAATCATCATCCAAGAGTCTGGCCGTAATAACATTAACGTCGAAAATTCAATTGGGTCGAGTCCATTTGGAATCCATGATAATGAATACTGGATCAAAGAATATTGAAGCGTTTGATTCCGAAAACGCAGCGCGATATCTCCTAAAATATCGCTTACTAAATACTCAGGTGTAAGACCATTTAAAGATTTAAAGGCCATAATGGCTTTATGCTTTTGTCGCTGCGTATTTAACTTTCTCCACCCATGTTGTGTGTGCTCACTTAGGGCCGGTTCGAACGTCGAACTTTTCATGTGCCAAACCTAATTCCTTCAATTAAGTATATGAAAAGATCGACGTTTGAATCAATTAAGTTCAACATGTGTAATTTGGGTCGACCCAAGAATTAAGTTCGAAATAATAAGGAATGCGCGGGACAGAGCAGCCCAGTCACATTCCGCAAACATTTTATGGGACAGTGCAAGAAAAGGTAATTTAAATATGGATGGTGCGCGAGATTGAGTTACCTCCAAGTCATTGGCTGCTGATTTTATGGTTGACCCCAGAAGCTCTTTTTATGACCCATTTGACGTCTTCACATGTTGCATAAAGCAAGAGGAAAAAACAATGCAAAATGATTGCAAAGTTTTGCAAGGAAAAACTGCTAAATAGCAGTTTTCACAAAAAGTTGCGTTTCTAGGCTGAAACGAACGTTTTGCACAAATAATTAATATCCAGTATCACCGCGATTTTGACCGAATGAAAAGCCGTTAATGGTGAAGCGAGTGCCCACACGTTTCTACCGATCTGGGCAAACAAATATGACGTCATCATAGTAGTGCCCAGGAAAGGATATTGCTTTCGGGCGGGCTCTAGGGTGGAGTTTCAGCTGCAATGCAGAGGTGGATCTTTGCGGTTAGTATGTCCAACATTTTTTTCGATGGCAGGCAACGGAATTTTATATATTACTGATTATTCTACCCGTTATAACATATACATCCAGTATTAATGTAGGTTTATAGACTTGCCAGTTTATTCTGAGTCATACACACGACTTCATCTTCCCTGCAAGCTTTAATGGCTAAAATCATCGTGTTGAAATAAAGGTTATGTATGCATGCATGTATGGCATGTTTGTATCTTATCTTTAGAAGCCACAGTATTATTTGTGCCTTGCAATCGGCTCGTCTACCCAGCTATTACATATGATCTTGTCGACCTTATTAACATTAACCACGCGCCAATTGAAATGTATTTTGTCACGATGTTACAATTTTCGCTGATTTCATGATCATGTAGTCAAGTATAAAATAAGCTGTAAACCCTACTATCCTTTTTAGAGGATGATTGACGTGAATTTTTTAAAAAAATATTTCTAAAAGCACATTGCGACCACGTGCTTTGGCTTTTGCCGCGACAAAAAATAAACATACAGGGAGTGTTTAGCTAGGCTGCGTTAGATTTTAATATCGATCTTCGAAACGTATGGAATTTTTTTACGACGATCGAAAGTTCTTTTCGTTTGAACATTTGACATTGATACCAGATCGTTTTATGACAGTCCAAAAGCCCAGAAATTTGTTCGAATGATCTCGTTCATTAAAACGAACGGATTGGTAATAAATCCAACAATAATCTATTGTTATTTTTCAGCTTTTGTTTAGGGTGACAGCTCCAACAATTACTAATATGCCTATCTTTAGGCCAAGTAAGAATACGGCTTAAATGTGTATTAATTAATTTTATAACTTGTGTTGCTGAGCGGAACCCAGGAAAAGTAAATTTTCACATAAAACTTATGCAGCTGTTTTTTTGGTGAAAAAAAAAAAATTACTAAATCACTCACTGAAAAACTATGTCTCCATTAATTCAATTAATTAACCCTTTGACGTCCAAACAGGCCTAAACCGGCTAGACTTAGTATTTTACTCTGTCTAACGCCAGACGATTTTACCTGTCAATGGGGAACTAATACATATATATTTTTTTTTACTCTAAATCTAGTATGCTATTCAAATTTGGTCACTGGTGCAACAGAACCTGTTGTTTTTTCATCCAATAAGCTTCTACTTTCAAATAATATTAATATCCCACGGCGTTGTAAATTTAATGATGCTATTCAATTAACTTAAAATCAGAAAACATTTGGCTTAATTTAATTTAGTGAACCTCATATCTCTGCAAGCTGTCTAGCTGTGAATGTTTCTAAGTATTTGGATCCTAGACTTAAATTTTATCAATGGAAGAACCTACAGGGTTTTGTAGTATTGTTTGCTTGTGAGTACATTTGAATGAATATTAATTCATTTGCAACTTGAAAATTAAGGTATTGGAGATTAATCAGCTGGAGGTCTTTTGTGTGGCATAAGAAAGCAATGTTAAAAGAAAGGATGATTGGTAGATGTCTAAGAATAGCAACAAGATTTCACTGAAAGGGGGCAAACAATGAATTTGCTTTTTAACTGCTAACAATGTTTTTTCTCTATAAGTGACAAGTTTACAAAATTTCTTTCATTCTTGGAGTACCTGTAGCTTTAACATAACATTTTCATCATCCTTTCGGTCACTGGGTACATGTGAATGCAGATGGTTATCCTGTCTTGAAGCCGGAAACCTTCCGTTGTTGTGGTAATTGTCTGTATTCCTAGACACAACTTAATGTTGAAATTAATGAGTCCTAGTGATGCATCAGCATTTCTGGACCTATCTGTGGCTCAAGGTTTTATTTTGTGTGTTTTTTAACAGCAGTTCATTGAGCCAAGGAGGGAATTTTGAATTTGAAGCTGGACGATGACAGAAGATACTGAAAAGGGTCTGAGAGTTGTAGCAGTTTCTGCGCATGATCCTCATCAAGTTGATGACCACGAGCAAGATGAAGCTGCGTTAACAGCCCCTGATGTTGCTTCTCAGCTTCCCGTTAAAACAGGAGACACTTTTGAAGCGTTTGGGAGAGATGTTAACTGGTGGTTGTATGTGACACATCTTGAAAGTGGGAAGAAAGGTTATATACCAAGCACTTGTGTAGTTCCAGTGAAGGACGACTCTGCAAATGAAGAGTAAGTTGCTCATGTCTTTTTTTTTTTGTAAATTGCTTTAAACCAAGTTTTGTGGCAGTAATGTATGGTCCACTTGTTTTAGAGTTAGGTTTATCTTTTACAAGGTCATACATGTAAATTGAGGCAAAATAAAAATAAGTTTTGTAAGTTTAAGTACCACACATGTTTATCTCAGATTGAGCTGAAGACCACAAAAAGAGGTCAAGTAGGCTGTCTGGACACTGGGGAAGAACCCTTACAAAGTCAGCCAAATAATTATCCTAGTCACTAGTGTGCCTAATTTATGAGAGATGTACTGTATAATAATAATAATAATTAAAATGTTATTCAGACTTCAAGGGATATGTAGAGGTAAATTAGTCATACAAATTATAAACTTGATTCTTTGGGTTATTTGAATCCAAGCTGGAAATGTCTGTGCATTTTCTAGGAATGAAGAGTTGGCTAATAATGTGGAACAAGCACCAGACTGGGCTGCTAATCTGAAAATGTTTCCAGAGACGCCAGCTGAGGAAGATGATGTAGACAGAGTAAGGAATTGTTTTTTCGCATTGTAACTTATTTTATTTGAAATTATAGAAAGGTGCTGTCCTTTTGGTCCAAGCTTCCAGAAATTTTGGCTCAGAATGAAATGAAACAGTAGTTTAATTGTAGGCCATTGTTAATTTGTCTGAACACAATTTCCAGATGTTGGAAACTCCATTTAGAAAAGATACAGACATGAAGATTACACATAAAGCAAGGAAACGTCCTCTGACTGCCACTTTCCAAATATCAATGTCAACAGAAATTGTCCATTCCATTTGGCATTTTTCTGTAACAAGAGTGTTAATTGGGAACAGCATTACAAATATGTTTCAGTACCTTATACTAGCATGATACAGATAAAATTCCACTGGAGAAGTTTTCCAGTATGCCAAGAGACACTTTTTCAAAAGGCAGGTACAAAGGTCTGACCAGATCAATTTGGATTCTTCACCTCGGATCGATGTCAAAAAAGAGAAGACTTTGAGAAATCACCCTAGCCCTAATCTCTAGGCTGTTAAACCTTGTTGAAAGTAGGGCAAACGTCCAAAAGCTTTGGTTTGTGAAACTGTTTTTGGCTTAATTAATCCAAGATGAGCAAGCGGATTTGATCTGGTCCGACTTTGGTACCTGCCCTTTTTCAAAGAAGAAGCTTGCAGTTCATAAAAGTTGACAGTTGATTATAGGCAGGTACAAAATTAAAGTTGGATTGGATCAACTCGGATCAGTCACCTCGGATCAATGTAAAAAATAAGGCCTCAAGAAATTACCGTAGCCCTAATCTTTAAGCTAACTTTGGTGAAATCAGGGCAAATGTTGAATGGTTCTGGCTTACAAAACCGTTTTTCACTCGATCTGAGGTGAGCAAAATGAGTTGATCCAGTCCAACTTTTGTACCTGCCTGTTGATTATTGTTATTATTATCATAAAATGTCCAAACAGACTTCACATTGTTTTTTCAATGTGCTTCTTTATAATAGGCTCCATGTCCAGAGCAAAAGGCCAATATTTTCTCAAAGATGACTTTTTGGTGGCTGAATGGGTAAGGCCAATATAAATTTGTATCACACTTCTGTGTAATGAAACTATGGATCAAATTTAGTATTATTCATGGATGCCTTCACAACAATTTCAAAGTTTCAGTTACCCATTTGAAACACAACTGTAATTATTAAAAACTGGATCATTGGATAATGCAAATTTGAGAGTTTTGATTGGCTAAGCCATCATTGGTTATGAGCCATTATACCATGATCTACAAACACGGCAAGCATATGCGTGATTTTTTGGGACTTTTTATTTTTATTGTAGTCTAGTTTTCTCTATTTTGGGGGCGTTTTTAATAAAGCAATAATTATTATTCCACTCGCGCTTGTTGGATATGAGATGATTATAGCCAACTCGGCGCTACGCGCCTCATCTCCTCTATCATCTCATATCCAACGCGCGCTCACTGAATAATTGTTAATTATATACTGTAAACTGTAAGCTAGATATAGTGTGAACTATAAACTGTAAGCTAGTAAATGTATGGTTATTCAAAGCAAGCGAAAATGAAGAAGAGTGGAGAAAAATACTCTTTTGTACAATAATAACATAATAACTGTAAATTAATACAAGGAATTGCTGAATCTGTGAGTTGAAAACTTAAATTTGTCCATTTTTTTTCTTATTTTATTCAGTTTAATCATCAAGGGTTTTAGGCATCCTTTGGTTGACGGAGACTTGTGGGCTTTAGGAAAGAGTAACAAATCTGCAACAATTGTGCCCAAGTTTATGGAGAAATGGGCAAAGGAGGAAAAGAGATGTGCAATGTAAGAATCATTTGTTAAGTTTGTATGTCACCAAAATTTTTGGTGAATTTTTTATGTGAACTCAGAGTTACAGTACATGTACTCTTTATTGATAATTAACAGCAAGAATGTTTGCAGTAGATCTGCCCAGATCAGTGAGGTTGATTACTGTTGCTTCAAATTAATGCTCAGTTGATTTACATTGTAAATAATGCAGTGTTTACTTTAGCAAATGCAGTCCACAAACAATTCTTTACACCTCATCCTACGTACACTTACTATTTTTCAGTTCTTTACCAGATGATTTTCAAAATTTAGTTTTCAGCTGAAATATTAAATGCACAGGCATTTTTTTTCACTAGAAATGCAACCAATTTTTGTTCAATAAACTGGATTATTATGCATATCCAAATGATTAATAATAATAATAATAATGATGATGATGATGATGATGATGATGATACTAATAATAAGGAAGAAAAGAGAGAAGATTGATAATAATTACTGTGACTTGAAATATGAGATCAAATGAATTTGGAACTGTTGTTCAGTTCAAGTCATCCCAATAGTAATTGGTGCACTTGGGGCAGTTTTTGCGAGGGTTTGAAATAACACACAAGTGTCGTCCAGGACCCAAGTGCCACCTGCCACTGCAAGGCCAGTCGCTAGGACTAGGCTAGTGTCAAAGAGTGCCATACTAGCCACGCACGGAGCACAGCTGCCCTGAGCAGTGTGTACCTATGCCAAGCTCCCAGAAGGTTGGGCCAACAAGGGGAAGTGGATGTGCCAGTGTTTCTCACCCAAGCTAGGGCAACCCCAGCAGCGCTTCAGTGTGGGACTGAAGGTTTTGGCACCGTCAACACTTATCCCCATGGTTCTGGAACAGAATCCTCCCACACTGAGGCTACTAACGACTGTTAGAAGAAAAAACAGATGCCCCACCCAGGATGTATGGTGCAAATGCAGCATGCTGTTAGAAGCCTCAGACAGGATGGCATTGAGTATCCTAGTCCACAGGTTGTGGCTCGATACTCAGTGACAATCATTTCCTGCATTAAGTAGTGATAGACCTATAATAATAAATTTTTCATAACCCATTCACTCCTCAGGTTCCCAGGTTGCCCCCAGTTGACATAAAATCGTCTGGCGTTAAACAGAGGAGTCAATTGGTTAACGTAAAATTTTTGTTGTAGTGGAAAAAGTTGCCCCATGGAAGAACAACGTAAACTTGAGGAAGCAAAGCTGAAAGAAGATGAAAATGATGTACAACCCGAAACAGAATTTCTGCCCAAAAAGGACAAAAAGCCAAAGGATAAGAAGGAAGAGAAGAAGAAAGCTTCATTGCTACGAGCCATTGTGTACCTGTTTGGGCGTCAGTTCTTGCTTGCAATGTTTTTAAAGCTGGTTAATGACGTCATTCAATTTGCTCAACCACAGTTGTTGAAGTAAGTAGATAGTAATAATTCTGTGCATTTCGCTGGCATTAATGGAAGGGACTGACTGGTTGCCCTCCAAAATTGTCTGCTGTTAGACAGAGTAAAATCTGTTAAGTCTCACTCCCAGGGGTTGATGGGTGAATTAAGGTTTCACCATTGTGTCGGGAGTAACATAACAGAGCTGTGTGTGTTCTGCAGAGACCCAGCAGAGGCCAGACATGACCACACCTGGAATTCTAATAATGCCCCATTTTTTGTGCATCGCATCCGACCTGGTGTTCAATTTTCTAGGAATGTTGAGAGGGGTTGTAAATTGAGAAGTATGGATACAGTACAGATTTAGTTACTAATTTTTCTAGAGCGAATTGATTCAATTTCGTGTTATGAATAGAATAGTTGGGAAGTGGAAAAGCATTCCAAATGAAATTCAAAAGATCACCCACTGCTACAGACTTTAAGTTGAAGGTTTTTAAAAATTAATTTCCTGGCTGATCTCTGATTTCCTTATTTTTATATTTTCCTCTCTAATGTAGTTTTGGGGTTTCCTTCAGGTATAGGGATGATTCTTTTAAGGAATATCCCTTTTCAACATTGTACCAATATAATTTATGTTTTCATATATAATGTATGTGGTTATTTAATTTTCTTGCTTTATAGCTTGTTGATCTCCTACACAAGTGACAAGGGTAACCCAGATGAAAAATGGAAGGGTTATGTCTATGGAGTTGCAATGTTCCTTGTTGCCATGATAATATCAATTGTTATTCATCAGTATTTCCAAATTGTGTTTGTTCTCGGAATGAGGATACGAACTGCACTTATTGGAATGGTGTATGCCAAGGTACATAAATGATATTTAACCCTTTCACTCCTGTGGGGTTCCACATTGACGAGTAAAATTGTCTGGCGTTAGACAGAGTAAAATCTATAAGTGTCACTCTTGGGAGTGAAAGGCCAGGGTTAATGGTGTTTTTTATTTTTCTCAATGGATGAGCGGGCAGAATTATGTGAATCCTGCTATCTGAACTGCACTCAGGGGAATGGTGTGACCCTTTCTTGCCACATTACCACCTACGTCACAAAACCAGCCATTTAAAAAATTACTAAAAAACATATTGAAACCACTGCTTACACAGAGATACATGTACCCTCATGCAATTATGCAACACAAACTGTGTTTTACATAAAAATGCAGTATATATTCTTCTTGCCTCTCATTCAGTGTTAAATGATTATAAATAACATTCTGACATTCATTTTGTTGAGTGTCATGACTTATGTGGGTTCAACATTGACTCAAGGGAATGAAGATCAAAGCGGCATCCAATAGTGAAGCGAGAATTTTTTATTTGACTGACTTGTCATTTTTTTGCCAAGTACCGTGCATGTAATTTAAGGGAATTAAAAACAAAGGAATCTGGCAAGAAATTTTGAAAAAAGTATGTGTAGTGTTTTAAGATCTAGATCCCCTCACTAGGGCAAGGACGCCTGACTGTTGTAGCAAGTGAGCACGGCGTGCGGTAAAGAAATAAATTTTTATAGTTTGAGTTTAATCCAATCGAATCTGTCCTTGTTTCCGACTAGCTCGGTCCACAACGTACGCATATGCACAATGAATGATTGTGTGTCACTTATTTGTCTGTTTTATTCTACATGTAGGCTCTTGCTCTGAACAACAGTGCACGAAAAGAATCTACGGCAGGTGAAATGGTGAACCTGATGACGGTGGATGCACAACGACTCATGGATCTTACGGCTTATGTGAATGTCCTCTGGTCATCACCTTTGACAATTCTCATTGCATTGTACTTTCTTTATGATGCAATGGGCCCATCTGTTTTGGCAGGGGTAGGAGTCTTAGTGCTGTTAATCCCTTTGAACATGGTCGTCAGCAGGATAGCTAGGAAACTACAGGTGAGGATGGAGCTTCAAGTAATATTTATGCAGCAGTTGGGAATCGAAGTCCAACAGCAAATCTTAGTTTCTTTTTCCTCAAAAGTTTATTCTCATTTCTTTGCCTAAAGTTTTTAGGCCTAAGGTTAGCTTTAATGAATGTTTAGGATACTTTCTGTATTGGTGAAACAATGACCTGTGACCTGCGACCTGTGGATTAGACCCACCGTCATTGTTTTGGGTGACTATAAAAATCTAACTAAAGCCTTTGCTTATGTGACTCACGTAAGTCACACAAGTCTGAGTTCACCTTTGCTGCACACTTCACCCTCTTGGAGGAACTTCTTTCCAAAGTTACACTGTGAGGAGCAGTTTTGCATGACTTTTAAAAACTCAAGGGGAAGGCAAGAGTTTGGAAATTTAATGTGACACTGGCACAAATGTTAAAAAATTAGTTTTACCCCTTAAATACTTTTTCAAGTTCGTTATTTTTGTAATGCAAGACATTTGAACCCAAAAAAAATTGAGCAAAAAATTAATGTACTGTAAATGAAGAAAATCTGTTTCATACAAATAGAATTCAAAGCGTCTCTTTGAATTTCAGTCATGAGTTATCAGTAAATGTAACGGTAATTTATGACAATTAATACAGTCTGATTCTGCATTTGCACTTGTGCATTGTCTGTACAGGTAAAACAGATGGAGGCAAAGGACAAGCGCATCAAGCTGATCAATGAAATTTTTAGTGGAATTAAGGTACATGGTAAAGTTCTATCTGCAGTACATTTTGTTATTATTGGACAATGACATTTTGCCCTCAAACTGATGAACTAAATTGCAGCTGTCGGTAGTCATGTGTAAGTCATGTGACAAGCTACTGACATCACCTTCATCGTTCAAGATTTCAGTTTGAACCATCTCTACTGGTAATCTGACTCATTGTTTTACTCTGAAGACATACAGGCTTTAATTATATGACCCTGTGACGCCTACATGGGCCTAAACCGGCCAGACCTGTAGTATTTTACTCTGTCTAACACCAGACAATTTTACTCGTCAATTGGGAAATCCCTGGAGTCAATGGGTTACATGTAATTCTCCTAACTCATGGATTTACATCAGCTCTAAACTGTCCTATGGTGTTGGCCATTTAATTTGTGTTTTTCAGGTCCTTAAATTGTATGCATGGGAAGAGTCTTTCATGAGCCAGGTGTCAAAAATACGTAAGGAGGAATTGCATCAACTTAAGAATGCTGCATATCTCAATGCTTCATTTGCTTTCACCTTCACATGTGCTCCATTCATGGTAAGGTTTGGGTAAAATGGCTTGAAAATAACTTAAAAACAAGAATTTTGCAATTCCTTGATTTGAGTGGAGTCATACGAAGGTTGTTTTTCTTGGTTCTGTACCCTGCTCTACTTGGAGAGGGTTTTTGGCAGGTTCTCCAATTTTCCTCTCCTTTGTATTAAGTTTTTGAATTATTTATTCTGATTTATAGTCACGCCACATGATTAGTAGAATACTTGTGCTTAGGTTTATAAACTAGAGACTTTGTCATTGTTATTGGTATGCTAATCACTTTTACATTTAAGATTTACTTGGATTAACATAAAGGCTCTTACTACCCCGAAGGTTTGTTGAGTATCATTGAATTGTATTGTTCTCTTGTTGCATTCCAGGTCGCCCTTGCAACATTTACCATCTACGTTTTAACTGGGAATGAGTTGACAGCCAACAAAGCATTTGTGGCTCTTTCACTGTTTAATATCCTTAGATATCCCATCACCTTTCTGCCAAATGTCATTATCAGTATGATTCAGGTAATGATGATACAGTACATTGAATCTATAACACGTTTGTTTCTTCAATGTGAGATATACTTAATTTAGTCATGTGGACAACACTGAACAGTTCAACTTGTATTTTTTTTAATTGTACTGTTTTTCTGATTGTTGTATTAAGGGGAAGGTGTCCATCGATCGGCTTACACATTTTCTTAATCTGGAGGAGTTGGATCCAAATAATGTGGAAAAGACAATGCCAGAACACAGTGAGTTTACAATCAGACTTGATATACCGGTGGTTTTTTTTTTCTGGCTGATGATAAAAGCTGATGACCAGTGCTGAGTGAGCTGATCAGAACTGCTGGAACAGGAGTTTGTACAATATGTGAGCCAGTGAGCCAATTGCCAGCCATGTGAGACAACATGCAAGCCACATAGTTATTGAAAGCTACTGTAACCAATTTAAAATGGATGCTTAGACTTTTAGACTCGTTGAAGTGGGTTCTTAGACTTAAATGTGAGTCAACATGCGAGCCATGCAAGCCATGCGAGTCAATATGCTTGATTTGCATGACTTGAACGGCTCCCTCTCTTGCAGTTTGTCAAGCTTGCCCCCTGGAACATCAAATATGTAGAAAATGATGTCAGTTGTTTGAAACTCAAGTAAATGTTAGGATTGTATTAAGCTGACAAAGTAGATGAGAGCCTATGAAATTAAGTACCTTTTTACACCATTTAGTTAGTTCACAAGCTATTCATGTGGAAGATGGATCCTTCAGTTGGGATAAAGAAGAAAGCCCAATCTTGAAACAGTAAGTAGATCATTAAACAGAAGGTCTATTGTTAGTTTATGTGAAAACAATTGAAATATCTAAATTCCATCTCAAGTGCTTTTTGGTAGTTACATTTGAAAATGGCATGTTTCGACATTAGAAGAAGTATTCCTTTATGTAATTGAAGAAGGTAAGTGTGTCAAACGAGAGAATGGTCCAGGTTTTTCTCTTTTGATGAGGGTTTGCTTTTTTTAATAATGACAGGTAATTTTGTAAAAAAAAAAACAAAAAACCAAGAAATAAACAAGTGAACTTTCTCTTGTGAGACATGATTCTTCTCCAACTAAATACGGATCTTCTTCAAATCCTTTCCTTTCTGTTATAAGGTCTTGAGACATGAGCCCATCCCCCCCCCCCCTCCTTGTTAAAGGGGCTTTGAAAAGTATAAGAAATATTATGCCAAAGGGGTTTATTACGGACTTTTAGTAACCTAGATAGTAATTACTTTCTGCTCTCTTAATAATGTGTTGCAGCATTAATGTTAATATTCCAAGTGGTTCGCTGGTGGCAGTGGTTGGTTCTGTTGGGTGTGGAAAAAGCACATTGTTATCTGCATTCCTTGGGGAAACTGAAAAGATCTCAGGCAAAGTGTATGTACAGGTAAGTATTTTTATGATGATGATGATGATGAAGTTAGAAGTTTTAATGATTATCATGATTGTGATGTTACTGGTAGTGATGATGATGATGATGATGATGATGATAAGGAGGAGTATAGCAATGGCAACTGTGGAGACTGTGATGATGCTAATGAAGGTGATAATGGGGGTGCAGGGATGGCGCAGTGGTGAGAGCACTTGCTTTCCACAAACTTGGTCCGGGTTCAATTCCCAGACTCGGCATCATGTGGGTTGAGTTTGTTGGTTCTCTACT